>JASVEL010000769.1:0-313922 GCA_032618575.1 Nicotiana noctiflora | reverse complement strand
GGGGACACACCTTCGGATCATATTATCAACCATATGCTAAACAAATAAGGCTCATCCCAATAATACATGTGGCAGTTATGATAAAACTTTTTCTTTTAGACATATGAAAAGTCATAGGGAGCTATAGCACATGCCAGGTAATTTTCAAAGTCTGCGTGCCATGGCGCTTCCTCAAGACTAGCTGCGAGCAATTGCTCATCTGGAAAGGTTTTTAGAAATCTCTTTGACCTCTACTGATTTTTCAGCTCCTTCAAGTTGTGATAGACGATCAGTGGCTTGATTTTCTGTGCCCTTACAGTCATGAATTTTGAGGTCAAATTCTTGCAACAACAATACCTAGCGAATCAGGTGTGTCTTAGACTCCTTCTTCTCAATCAAGTACTTAAAAGTTTCATGGAAGTGTATACAATTAACTTGGAGCCAATAAAATATGATTTGAACTTGTCAAAAGCAAACACCACCGCCAACATCTCCTTCTCCATGATAGTGTGATTAAGTTGTTCACCACTTGGCATTCTTCTTGCATAGTAAATCGGGTGCATCAACTTATCTTTTCACTACCCCAAGACTGCTCCTATGGCATAGTCACTTGTGTCACACATGAGCTCAAATGGTTGCTCCCAATTGGGTGCAACAATGATGGGTGCAGTCACCAACCTCTTCTTCAGTTCCTCAAATGCCAACCTGAAATCATTAGAAAACACAAAGGGCTGATCATTTTCAAGGAGTTTGCATAATGGGTTAGCAATTTTGGAAAAATCTTTTATAAATTGCCGGTAGAACCCGGCGTGTCCAAGGAAACTTCTCACTTCCTTGACTGAAGTGGAAGATGGTAGATTCTCAATCATGTCAACCTTAGCATGGTCAACCTCAATTCCTTTACTAGACACTCGACGCCCCAAGACTATCCCTTCATGTACCATAAAATGGCACGTCTTCTAGTTTAACACTAAATTTGTCTCCACACATCTTTTATGCACTCTCCTTAATTTGCAAAGACAATCTTCAAATGAATCTCACACCATGGATCCATATAGACCTCCAAAATATCCTCCACCATGTTGGTGAAGATGGCTAACATGCACCGTTGAAATGTAGCTGTTGCATTGCAAAGCCCAAAAGACATTCTTCGAAAGGCAAAGATGCCATACAGACAGGTGAATGAAGTTTTCTCTCTATCTTTGGGGGCTATTGATATCTGATTGTACCCGGAATATCCATACAAGAAATAGAAGTGCGATCGCCCAGCCAGCCAGTCCAACATTCAGTCAATGAAAGGTAAGGCGAAGTGGTCCTTCCTGGTGGTTATGTTCAATTTTCTCTAATCCATGCAAATTCGCCATCCTGTGATTGTACGAGTTGAGATCAACTCATTGTTCTTATTTTACACAACAGTCATTCCCATTTTTCTCGACATACATTGGACATAATTGACCCAATTGCTATCAGAGATGGGGAATATGATTCCACATCTAACCATTTGATCACCTCCTTCTTTACCACCTCTTTCATGTTCGGGTTCAACCTTCGTTTATATCTGGAAGGTTTGTGCCCTTCTTCCAAGAGAATCTTATGCATACAGAAGGTCGAACCGATACCCTTAATGTCTTCCATGGTCCAGCCAATGGTAGTCTTGCTTTCCTGCAGTACCTGTAAGAGTTGTTCTACCTGCACATCTAGCAAATCGGATGATATAATAACAAGAAAAATAGAATTGGGGCCTAAAAAACGTACCTGATGTGATTTGGGAGTGGCTTCAACTCCAGCTTGGGTGGTTCCTCTATTGACGTCTTTGCTGTAGGTGTAGCCTTTTTTTTCTAACTCAAGGGACTCGAACTAAGGTTCCCTTTTCCCAGAATCCTTGGCCTTCAAGTTCCATGACCCATTCAACTAACCCTTCACCATCCATCTCTTCTCAATTTGTAAGACATGCCTCTAATGGATCTTTAACAATCACGGTCACATCATCTTCTTGCAAAATCACATCTATTGCCTCCACTAGAGAGCAATTAGCATATTCGATGGGTCTCTTCATAGATTGATGAACATTGAATATGACTTCTTCATCATCCAGTCTCATTTTTAATTCCCTAGTCTCACAATCGATCAATGCTATTCTAGTGGCCAAAAATGGTCTACCCAAAATGAGAGGTATCTCCTCATCTACTTGAAAATCCAGAATAATAAAGTTTAATGGGAACACGAACTTCCCCACTTGCACCAACACATAATCAGGAATACCAGGTGGCCTTTTTTACCGTGCAGTCAGCTAGCTGTAGCAGCATCGAAGTTGGTCTAGCTCTGCCAAAGCCCAACTTGGTGTATACTGCCAGTGGCATTAGATTTATGCTGGCTCCCAAATCACATAATGCCTTTGCAAAGGCATAACTCCCAATTGTGCATGGAATAGTGAAGCTACCTGGATCAGACATCTTTTTGAGCCATCGGTCACTATTGCTTTGCAAGTCTGTGTTAGAGTCACAGTGAAAAGATCCTGAAAATCAAACATCTATGACATTAAAGCTTTCATCATCTTGGCACAATCGGGCATCTCCCTTAGAGCATGCATCAAAGGAATATTCAATTGAATTTGCCGCAACATCTCCATGAATTTCTTGTATTGACTTATTTTGTTTTACCAGTCTCTGAGGGAAAGGTGCAGGTATCACCCTTTGTGCACTACTTGCTGGCTTCTCTCTGTTGGAATTTTTTGGCACAAGAGGTGCCACCCATTCTACAGTTTGCTCATTCATCTTTTCTTTGCATTTCTCCTCCTAACTCTGTTCAACCACCACTTTTGTAAGCTATATTTGTTCCTCCACCTCTAGTGGAATTGGACTGACTATCGTACTCTCATTACTGGCTTGTATAATCTCCTATTCTCTGTCTAAATCTCTCCTATTTTGGAGACTTACCGCCATCGGCTGATTTGGGTTTTGCTACTTGGGGTTTATGTTAGTGCTTGTATGCAAGGTTCCCTGAGGACGGTTGTTTAAAGCCATGGATAACTATCCCAGCTGCGTTTTAATGTCTTTATGGCTGAATCATGCACTGCCAATTTGTCCTGCACTTTATTATTTGGCACCAATTGGCCTTAAGGATGCATTCCCCCAGGCTATTGTATGTTTGGCATGTACTGCTGATTTTGTGGTTGTCTCCAATGCTGTCCTCCATGTCTATGACCCCCAAAGTTGTTTACATAATTCATATCTTCTCTTGCTTATTGATTATCACCTTCTCCACTCCATAGACTCATTAATACAGGGTGTACACAGTCCTCCATTTGTTGTGTCAACAATGTGCACTTGTTTCGTACCCATCTCATCAGTCTTCTTTGTCAATATGCTCATCTGAGTCATGAGTGTGGCCATATTCTCTGCATTCAGATTAGCTGGGTCAAGAGCAACTCAATGCACTATGGATGCCAGTGTTGTACCTTTAGTCATACATACCAAATTTTTTGACATCTTATCAAGAAGGATTTTGCCCTCGGTGAATGTCTTACTAAAAAATGCACCTCCAGTTGAAGCATCCACATTTTCCTTTAGATTGTCAGCTAACGCCGTGTATAATCTCTGGCCAAGCATCTGATACGGAATGCCATGGTGAGGGCACTTCACTAGCATCCCTTTAAATCTTTACCAAGTCTCCTGCAAGGACTCAGTCGGTTGCTGCTTATACTGTAATAGTTCATCAATCTGTCTTGTAGATTGAACTTGCTCAGGAATTACTTGACTAATTCCTCCCAGGTGGATATGGAATTGATAGCCAAGTTTGAGCTTTCCTGGTCATAGAGAATGGGAATAGTAACAACTTGATAGCTTCCAGGGTCACATTAGGCTGCCTTTGTGTCATACAAATTGACAGAAACTTTTTCAAGTGTTGGTGATGGTCTTCAATGTATGATCTGGAGAACAATCCTTTATTCTGCAGAAGATGTAGCATATTGTTGGTTATCTGGAAGGTCTTGTCTTGAATTGCGGGCATAATTATGGTAGTGGACAAGTTATCAGTTGTGGGCTGTGCCCAGTCATAAAGTGCAACTTCGGGCATAAGATGTGCCACCACTTGTATGTTGGGATTTTTCCAATGACATTTTGTGGGTCAATAATGTCAAATTTGAGTTGGTTTGGTTGTTGGGATTGTTGTGTTCTCTTGTTGTCACGGTTTAATGCCCTGAATGTTTTCTCGAGGTTTGAGAGTCCTTCTAGCAATTCTCCAGTCCTCGAAGAATTTCTAGGCATACACTTAAATTCTACAAGAGTTCAAACGTTAGAATTTCAATGAAAAGATTGGGTATAAATAAAATTGACTACACTAAGAATTTTTGTACTTCTTTCAATTGTAATTGATAACATCGTTAAGTCCCCGTCAACGATGCCAAAATTTGAAAATTCCAAACTATGCCTTATAAAAAGACACGCGAACGTTGCAAATATAATCTGAGTAATTCTGCCTAGAGTCGAACCACATGGAATTAACCTACCAATTACTTTTGTCGGAATTACTAAATGCAACAGAATCAATTTCCCCAAACTTTGCGAATAACAATTGATGATATTTTTAACAACTAAAACTGAAAATAAATAAACAACTGAAAATTAACTATGCTTGATATGTAACAATTGAAATATGGTCTAAGGCAATGGTTTCCCCCATTGTTGATTTCCTAGGAAACGCTCATCGGGTCCAACCACCCCTTTTGTAAAAATAGCCAAAAATACCAAAATTTTAATTTTTATCCAATAAGTGGGATGCCACCATTCTTATTGGAAAATAAGCCCAATGTCCCCCAAAAGGGGACCGGAGGCTTTTTTTTTTAAAAACAGTCACCTTGAGTCATTTTTAAACAATTTGCAACCACAATCCTAATATCTCCCTTTTGGAAGTGCTAAAAGGTCGTATTTGCAAAACTGACTCTTTGTTAAAATTTTTAAAAAATAGCCACTTTGCTTTTTAAGTCAAAATAAGCCATTACATGGCCAATTTTCTTCAAATAGCCTATAATTGATATTGAAACCTTCTCAGTCTTGCGCAGGCCCATGGCGATGCCGAGTGATGCCCCGTGGACCCCAGGATGTGAAGCTTTGATGTACACTTGATCTAGTTTTTAATCATCGAGTCTATATTTTATTTTATGTTGGTTTTGTAGTTTTACCTTGTAAAAACAAAAAATAAAAAAATAAAAAAATAGTCTAGTATCACTTGTAATTGGCATCTATTGACGAAGATTTGAAAATCCCAAAAAATTATCTCTTTATTTTTGTATTTATTTGCAAGAAATACGCTTGGTCTGATTCATGTGGGATAATGATACGTAGGCAATCTCTATAGGATTCGACCATAACCAATAGAAAAGAAGGAAAAAGAGAAAAAGATAAAAAGAGAAAAATAGAGGGAAAACCACAAAAAGGAAAAACGAAAAGAAAATAGCGAAAAAACAAGAAAGAAAAGAAAATCAAGAAAGGAAGAAAATAGGAACAAGAGAAGACAAAGGCAACAGCGAAAAAAAGAAAAAAAAGAAGAAAACAGAAGAAAAACAAAGGAAGAAAAAGTTTGCAATTGGAAATAAGGGAAAAGCCGGGATGATGCATGCGACCGATCAAAAGCATAATAGGAACTGTTAACTGCTTAGGTGCATTCACTCCCCAAATGTGTGGGTACCAATATGTTAAATGCCCTAACTCTAACATGATGGTTTTATTTTGTCATGCCATTCCAGAAATGTTGTTGGTTTGTGGGCTTAAAGTGGTAACTCCTCTTTACAACATAAGGACAAAATGCAGTTGCATCCTGGCAATCCATTCCTACAACACCCGGGCAAAAACCAAACTAAACATGACAGGCCAAGAATCAGATACCAGCATCATGGACCCGGAAAAAGAGGTGGAAGTGGTAGATATCAAAGCAATGAAGGAAGAGATGTATAAGTTGAGGCAATGGATGGCGAAGATGCATCAGGCCTAGGCTAAGGGTCAGCCTACGCCAGTTTATCCAGCCAATCTAGCATATGTCCCACATTTGGCTCAGTCTCAGGAGCTCCCTATTGTGAATTCATCTCCATCTTTCCCTTTCTACCAATAAAGTTATGGCACCAACTCCTATCCTCCCCAAGTTCCACCACCCAAACAAAACCCTCCTCCACCAACCACCCCTATCTTTGCGGCACCTCCACCTGCCACATTGCAATGATCTTATGGTGAGTCATTGTTTCCAACTCAGACAGCTAGTACTACCCTCCCAATCCTACCTTTAAAGATCCTGAGCCATATTCCTACACTCTTCACCTCGAGCTCCCGGTGGAAACTGATAAGCCGCTTAAGGATCCGGAACAGGAAGAGTTGTTTCGAAAAGTAAAAAGCCTGGAGTAGTCCTTCAGGAACATGAAAGGGTGGGGAAGCCAAGTCAGTGTGGCTTATAAAGATTTGTGTCTATTCCCGGATGTTCAGTTACCCGCAGGGTTCAAAATGCCAAAATTTGATCTGTATGATGGTCATGGTGACCCGGTGGCCCACCTGAGGGGATTCTGCAGCAAAATAAGGGGGGCCGGTGGGAAGGATGAATTACTGATGGCGTACTTCAGCCAGAGTCTGAGTGGTTCCACTTTGGAGTGGTATACATGACAAGACCATGGTAGGTGGTATACCTGGGATGACATGGCACAAGCATTCGCCTGCCATTTCCAGTACAATCTCGAAATCGTCCCGAACCATTTATCACTAACTAAAATTGAGAAGAAACCTGGGGAAAGCTTCATGGAGTACGGTTTTCGGTGGAGAGAGAAGGTGGCAAGAGTCGATCCTCCAATGAAAGAGAGCGAGATGGTCGATTACTTCTTATAGGCTTTGAAGCCTACCTACTATGGTCACCTGGTGTCAGCGGTGGGAAAATCTTTTAACGAGGTAGTGAAAATGGGAAGTTGGTTGAAGGGGGTCTCAAATTCGATAACATCATAAGCTATGCGGCAATCAAGGCGACTACCCAGGCTATCTAGAGCGGCACTAGATGGGTACTCGGAAAGAAGAAGAAAGAAGATGTGGTGGTAGTTGACTCGAGAACTCGGTCCAGGGGCCCATCACCATATTATCATCAACCTTGACCCCATCCCCAAACCTACTCCCACACTCTACAACACTAGTACCCACCCCATGGTCCCCACATCTCTGTCCACCATGGCCATACATATCCCCAACATCCTACCCATGTGCAATGGCGCGCATCCATCCCACAAAATACTTACCCAACTCAAAACACATACCTACCTCCAAGAGCCTACAAGAATCCCCCTAGAGCGAGTTTCCGGGCCAACCAAAATTTCAAGCAAGAAAGGGCACATCAACATGAAACTTTCACCCCCATCGGAGAGTCATATGCAGACTTGTTTGAGAAACTGATGCAT
Organism: Nicotiana noctiflora; assembly: GCA_032618575.1. NCBI lineage: Eukaryota > Viridiplantae > Streptophyta > Magnoliopsida > Solanales > Solanaceae > Nicotiana > Nicotiana noctiflora. Next base: position 306,523 of record JASVEL010000769.1, on the reverse strand, counting down.
TATAACCTGATTGCACCAATCCCCCCGAATCAGGTGGACAAGCGTGCGAGAAGCTTTGACCCTTCTAAAAGGTGTGAATATCATTCCAATGCCCGGGGTACGATGTTGAAAGTTGCCAGGACACCAGGACATTGCACAAAATCATTTACCTGCACATGATGGTGCATATTTTGTGGGGAAGATCCATGGTGACAGGTAGTATGAGAATCTTCTCGAAAACTCATTGAATGAAGACAATAATATTGAAATTGGTGAAGGTCCCAGCAACTCTGGCGGGAAATCCAGTGGCTAAGATGTCGAGTTTGGTGATTGGAAAGACGCTTCATCTCTTGGAGTGGAGTCTTGGTGGTTTATTTTGTTGTCATTTCTATTGTCCAAGGTTATTTTCAGGATTGTAATCCGGACATTGTCTTGTAACTCAAACCCTTCTATCTTTTCACTTTGCTTTGTTTAGTCATATTAGCTTGTTTAGTGCCGTCTAGGTTTGTTCAAGGGTTGTAACTAGTTTAGTTTGCTTTTTTGTTGTTTAAACCATTTCACCATCAGTCTAATGCAATTCTCTATTATCCGCTATTTCTAGTCATTTTATTTAGTTCCCTTCTCCTTTTACAATTCTTCTCATGCTGGTTCTAGTGACATGACATGCACACATAATTCTCAACCTGTTTTAAAAGTCAGTTTAGTAATGAAGCAATGAAACAATGTTAAAGATGTAAGTTCATTCAAGGGATATAAGTAAAGGCATTTTGAGATCACTTCGAGCCCAAATCAAGTGAAACTGGGGGAAGATAGAACATAAAGAAATACTGTTGAAATGCATCATGCCACATCTGTTTGAAGCCAAGGCAAGCTTCCCCCAAGTCTACACGAACCGTTCGTGGTATCGAGATTATTGTCCAATGGTGATAGGTAATTGGAAAATGTATGGTATGGTTATTAATTCTGGTGTAATCAAAAGATGTTACGTATGTTTTCCTCATGTTTGTTTAATTGTGTAGGTTGTACTTGGCATATTTTGGAGATTGGAATGACGAAGGTGTTTTGTTCTGCTATCCAAAAACTTTATCCTTTGTTACCCCTTTGAGTCTCGGTTATTTTCTTGCCTACCCCTATTTCGGAATCAATAATAAAGCTCGTAAGCCCGAGCGGAGAAAGTAAGTGAAGAAACAAGAGAAAAATAGTGAAATAGAAAAAAGAAGAGAAAAACAGAAAAGAAAAGAAAAGAAAAAAAGAAAAGAAAGAAAAAACAAAGAAATAGAAAAGAAAAAGAAGAGAAAGAAAAGAAAAGAAAAGAAAAGAAAAGAAAAGAAAAGAGAAAAACGGGGAAAAAAAGAAGAAGAAAAGAATGAAAAGAAAGGAAAGAAAGTGGAAGAAAGGAAAGATTGCAACAACAAAAGTAGTTGCATGAACTACATTTGACTTGATCCCAAAAGGGTACGTAGGCAGTCTCTCTCTGATGTTCAGTCACACAAACATAAAAGTTCAAAAGACCCCAAAATGGAAACTGGGGCAGGAGTTGTGGTTGTTGGGAGAAATTTGATCCCGAAAGTTATAATTTTGAACCCATGTTGAATTATTTTTAGTCTTTGATACCCTTTCTCTCTAACCTTATCCAAAAGCCTGCATTACGGTCCAAAGAAAGACCTTCCGATCAATCTTCAAGAAATGCCGAGTCAAGCAAGCAGAGGTGAACCGTATCAGGGGCAACACTCTGGTCCAAATTAAGGAAATGAAGAATAAGAGAGTCTTGTTGATGAGAACCCTCATGCGTACCCCAAGGCGATAAAAGCTGAGAGAAATCAAAATGAGAGTCTTATTGGTGAAAACCTTCATGGGCACCATAAGGCGATGGCGAGTTGAGAGAAAAACCAAAATGAGAGAGGCTTGATGGTGAAAACCCTATGGGCACCACAAGTCGAATAAGAATGGTGAATCAGATCGGGCAAGCGGAGTAGTGAAGCCCAGTTTCACGGCGAAAAGGTACAACAAGAGCTGAACATCAGATTTGCTAGACAGAGTAGGCTGCAGGTGCATGTCAAGATCGCTAGAGTCAGTATCCACATCTGATGGTTGGCTACTCTGTAGGTTTCTTGTTAGGAATCGTTTCTTTCCATTAGCCTTTACTTTGTTCCTCCCACCTTGTTCTACTCCCTCTTCCTGGGGCGGTTGTTCAAAACAAGTGAGAAATGACTTCAAAATCTGCCACCAAGCATTCCAATTAAACAAAACAGTATCTGGTGAACACATCAAGGTGTCAAGTGAGGATAAAATAGCATGCACAATGAGTTGGCCACAGTTAACATGCTTTGGGGTTCGTGTGAAATACAAGGGCGTGGTACGTATCAATTCAGGAACAATGTAACAGAAGGAGGATGGTTGGTGAACGAATCAGAGATATTTGTTGCATTAAGGGTAACAAAGAAAAGGGGTGAGCAAGGTCTCCAAGTGGGAATCAGTTATCATGGTGAGTGAAGGAATAATAAACTCAAGGCCAAAGCCAGTGGTCAAGAAAGAACATCATATACACGAAGCGCGGACAACAGACATGCTGTGGGATTCATATGAAACATAAGGGCCGAGGAGATGACAGTTCATGCAATGCAACAAATGGAGGATATCGGGCCACCTTCCAAGTTCAAGGCCACAAACCAGCCACCACATTTTAAACTCACTTTTTTTTTTGAAATAGGAACAAAGCAGTGCAAGAAAGTTGGATGAAAAGAGAAGGAAAGAAAGAAGAGAAAAGGGAAGACGACGAGAGATGACAAAAGGGAAGTTTCTCAAAATCTTTACCCTTACATGTCTTATCAGTGTGCACAGAATACTGCCATTGCTTTTCATATTTCCCCCCCTAGGATAAAAGGACTTGTCTGATGGATTTTTCTCCAAATCAAAAGATTAGTCTGACGAAACTTTCTCCTAAAATAACAAGATAACAAAAGACCTAGTTTGATGAGTCTCCTCCCAGGATCTAAATCTTAGTCTGATGAATCTTTCTCCTAAGATAGAAAAACACCCTGGTGTGAGGAACCGTATCCTAGGATTAACATCTTAGTCTGATGAATCTTTCTCCAAAGGTAAAAACCTTGGTCTGATGAATCTTCTCCTAAGATCAAAGTCTTAATCTAGTGAATCTTTCTCCTAAGATAGAAAACCTGGTCTGATGAACCTTCTCCTCGGATCTAAATCTTAGTTTGATGAATCTTTCTCCTAAGATAGAGGACCTAGCCTGATGAATTTTCTCCTAGGATAAACATCTTAGTCGGATGAATCTTTCTCCTAAGATAGAAAACCTAGTTTGATGAACCTTCTCCTGGGATCTAAATCTCGGCTTGATGAATCTTTCTCCTAAAAAAGAAAACCTAGTCTGATGAATCTTCTCCTCGGATAAAAATCTTAGTCTGTGAATCTTTCTCCTAAGATAAAGGACCTATTCTGATGAATTTTGTCCTAGGATAAACGTCTTAGTCGGATGAATATTTCGCCTAAGATATAAGAAAACAGACCTAGTCTGATGAATTTTCTCCTAGGATAAATGTCTTAGTCGGATGAATCTTTCTCCTAAGATATCAAAAATGGACCTTGTCTGATAAATTTTCTCCTAGGATAAATGTCTTAGTCTGATGAAACTTTTTCCTAATATAACCAAAAATGGACCTAGTCTGATGAATTTTCTCCTAGGATCCTAAATCTTAGTCTGATGAAACCTTCTCCTAAGATAACAGGATCAACACCTAGTCTGATAAACCTTCTCTTAGGATCTAAATCTTAGTCTGGCGAATCTTTCTCCTAAGATATCAAAAGACATAGTCTGATAAATCTTCTCCTAGAGTTGAAATCTTAGTCTGATGAAACTTTCTCCTAAGATAACAAGATATCAAAAGACCTAGTTTGATGAATCTTCTCCTAGAGTCGAAGTCTTAGTCTGATGAAACTTTCTCTTAAGATAACAAAACCTAGTCCGATGAATTTTCTGCTAGAGACAAAATCTTAGTCTAATGAATCTTTCTCCTAAGATAACACAAAGTGGACCTAGTCGTAGAAACCGTCTCCTAGGATCAACATCTTAGTCTGATGAATCTTTCTCTTAAAATAAAAATCATAGTCTAATGAATCATTCTCCTAAGATAGAAAACCTAGTCCGACGAATTTTCTCCTAGGATAAAAATCATAGTTAAATAGTTTACTCACAGGAGGCGCACAAGCCAAGCAAGTCTTTAGTTTTACTCTCATCATCGCATCAATAGCTTAGGTAATAATTCACAAGTTTACCCATGTCATGGCCCGGAGTTCCCACTGTCGGGATCGTGATAGGGCCTACTCGTGGTAGCTAGGAAAGCTAATTTTCTTACCATTTTTCATTTGTAAAACCAGTCTTTAGTTTTACTCTCACCATCGTCCCAGAGATCCTGAGTTGCTGAGTATAAAGAGGGACTGCGGGTTCAATTCTCGGAGATCCCGGACTTGTTGATTTGTACTTATTGTGTTGATTTCTCTTTGTTAGCTTAATTGTAGACGGTTTGTAGTATTTACCTCAATTGCTCTTATTTCAGATTTATTGCTATTTGAGCTGTTCAATATTATTATTATCATTATCTAATTATTTCTCGGCAGGGCCCTGACCTTCCTCGTCACTACTCGATCGAGGTTAGTCTTGGCACTTACTGAGTACCGCTGCGGTGTACTCATGCTACTCTTCTGCACACTTTTGTTATGCATATCTAGGTACATCTGATCAGGTGCACTACAAGTGACTTAGGAGCACTTTGAGGAGACTCAATGTATGATCTGCCACGTCCACAGATCCGGAGGGTCTTTTTCTATTATTCTTAGTGATATCAGTTATTTCCTTATTTTTGTTGTGTAGACACTTTTAAATTATAGAGCCACAGTTGTAATCTTTCTTAGTATGTGTTGCCCGTGAGTTTTCGGGTCTTGGTGGTTGTATTTCTTCTGTTATTTGGCGAAGTGTATGTGCTGAGTGGCACTTATTACATTTCTTTTATATTATTCCGCTATTATATTATCTTTTGCTCATAAAATTGTATATTCCGCGTTGTGTTAGGCTTACCTAGTTGCGAAGACTGGGTTCCATCATGACATGTTCACGATTCGTGAACTAGGGTCGTGACAAGTTGGTATCAGAGCTCTAGGTTCATAGGAGTCACGGGACACAGACCGGTTATTTAGAGTCTCGCTGATCGATACGGAGACGTCTGTATTTATCTGTGAGGGGCTATGTAACTGTTTAGGAAACTCTTCATTCTTTTGAATTCTTTGTCGTGCGATATTTTGACACCAAATCTAAACTTCTGTCTTCTATTCTCTCACAGATGGTTAGGACACGTGCTACTCGCGAGGATCAGGCACACGCGCCCCCTGCTGCCGCCGCCAGAGGCCGGGGCCGACGTAAAGGCCGAGGACGCACCTGAAGTGCGGCCACAGCACCCGCGCGCGCTGCCGCTGAGGTACCGCCGGTGGATCAGGTTGGAGCGTAGGCACCTGGTGCACCTACTACAGCTGCTACGACTCCAGCACTCCAGGAGACTCTCTAGCCCAATTTATGAGAATGTATACTACTGTAGCTTAGGTGGGGTTTCTTTCTCTCGCTGTAGCTATATCTCAGGCCAGGGGAGGGGCCCAGACTCCCGCAGCCCGCACACCTAAGCATCGACAGCCCATGGAGCAGGTTTCGGAGGTTATTACTATACAGCCTGCCATACTAGTACAACCCGAAGGTGGGCCAGCTGCCTCCGAGGACGAGCAACGTAGGTTGGAGAGGTTCAAGAAATATGATTCCCCAGCTTCAGATGATGCATTGGGATTTCTGGAGGAGTGTCATCGTATCCTCCGTGCTATGGGTATAGTGGATACCACTGGGGTTTCCTTTACCGCTTTTCAACTTCGAGGGGCCGCTTATGATTGGTGGCGCACTTATGAGTTGGACCGTCGAGACGAGTCTGCCTCATTGATCTAGGCATAGTTTTCTGATATATTCTTGAGGGAGTTTGTTCCCCAGAGCCTTAGGGATGCTTGGCGATTGGAGTTTGAGCGGTTGCGTCAGGGCTCTATGACGGTATCAGAGTATGCTATCAGTTTCACCCAATTAGCCAGACATGCACCAGCCTTGGTCGCCACGGTCCGGGAGAGAGTGGGGAGATTTATTGAGGGCCTTATTCCGCCTATCCGGTCCAGCATGGCTACAGGCGGTGAGTATTTCTAGGCAGATCGAGGGTATGCTCACTAGAGAGCGAGGAGAGAGGGAGGCAAAGAGATCTCGTGAGTCTGGTCATTTCTCTGGTGCCTGTACTTCAGCAGCCGGTCATTTTTGCAGGGGTTATTCTGGTCGTCCAGTTCATTTAGCATTGCCAGCAGCTGGTAATACTCCAGCTCCTCCAGCACCTTAGGAGCCTTATTATGCTCCCCCAGTTTCCAGCGTGCCTCCTGTGCGGGGCACCTCCAGGGGTCAGTCCAGCGGGAGCGGGGCCAGTCAGTCACAGCCACCGCGTCCTCCCAAGGCTTATTTTGAGTGTGGGGATACTCGCCATCTAGTTAGGGAGTGCCCTAGGCGTAGGAGGGGAGCACCTCCATAGACTTTGCACCCTTAGCGTGGTTCCCAGAGTCAGCAGGCCATCGTCCCAGCCCCAGCTGCCACCCCACCTGCCCAGCCAGCCAGGGGAAGGGATCAGGGTGCCAGAGGCCGCACTCAAGAAAGGGGTCAGGCCAGATTTTATGCTATTCCTGATCGCGCCGCAGCTTTCGCCTCCAATTCTGTTATAACATGTATTATCTTGGTTAGTCACAAAGAGGCATCGGTTCTATTCGATCCTCGTTCTACTTTTTCATATGTATCCTCTTATTTTGCTTCACATCTGGGTGTGCCTCGAGATTCTTTAAGTGCCCCCGTTAATGTTTCTACTCCGTTGTGAGATTCTTTGGTTGTGGACCGTGTGTATCGGCCGTGTTTGGTCACTATTTGTGGATTTGAGACCAGAGATGATCTTTTATTGCTCGGTATGGTTGATTTCGATATTATTTTGGGCATGGACTGGTTGTCTCCCCACTATGCTATTCTTGATTGTCATGCCAAGACCGTGATGCTGGCTATGCCAGGCATTCCACATATTCAGTGGAGTGGTACTCTAGATCACACCCCCAGCCGTGTTATTTCCTTTCTCAAAGCTCAGTGCATGGTTGAGAAGGGTTGTGTAGCTTATCTAGCTTATGTGAGGGATGTCAGTGTTGACACTCCTTCTACTGATTTCGTCCTGGTGGTACATGATTTCTTTTATGTATTTGCAGCTGATCTCCCGGGCATGCCGCCCGACAAAGATATCGGTTTTAGTATATGACTTATTGCCGGGCACTCAGCCCATTTCTATTCCTCCGTACCGCATGGCTCCTCCTGAGTTGAAGTAGTTGAAGGATCAGTTACAGGAGTTGTTGGGTAAGGGTTTCATTCGACCCAGTGTTTTGCCTTGGGGTGCTCCTGTGTTGTTTGTGAAGAAGAAGGACGGTTCTATGCATATGTGTATTTACTATCGCCAGTTGAACAAAGTTACAGTGAAGAACGGGTATCCTTTGCCACGTATTGATGACTTATTTGACTAGCTACAAGGCGCACGAGTGTTTTCCAAGATTGATTTGCGCTCAGGTAATCATCAGTTGAAGATTTGGGGGCCATATATCCCAAAAACTACTTTCCAAACTCGATATGGGCATTACGAGTTCCTTCTTATGTCATTTGGGCTGACCAATGCCCCAGCAGCTTTTATGCATTTGATGCACACTGTATTCAGACCACTGTATCTTGACTCGTTTGTGATTGTTTTCATTGATGATATTTTGGTATATTCCCGGAGTCGGGAAGAACACGAGCATCACCTGAGGATAGTGCTTTAGACTCTGAGAGAGAAGCAATTATATGCAAAGTTCTCTAAATGTGAATTTTGGCTGAGTTTGGTTGCATTTCTAGGCCATGTGGTGTCGAGCGGGGGTATTAGTGGATCCGAGGAAGGTGGATGCCGTGCAGAGTTGGCCCTGGCCCTCCTCAGCTACTGAGATTCGTAGCTTCCTTGGTCTGGCGGGTTATTACAGTCGTTTTGTAGAGGGGTTCACTTCGATCGCAACACCTATGACCAGATTGACCCAAAAGGGTGCCCCTTTTTAGTGGATAGAGGAGTGTGAGGCGAGCTTCAAAAGCTCAAGATAGCTTTGACTTCGGCCCCTATATTGATGTTGCCTACCGGTTCGGGGTCTTGTACAGTTTATTGTGATGCCTCACGGGTTGGGCTTGGAGCAGTGTTGATGTAGGATGGTAGGGTGATTGCCTATGTGTCCCGACAGCTGAAAGTACTTGAAAAGAACTACCGTATCCACGATCTTGAGCTAGCTGCCATTGTTCACGCCTTGAAGATTTGGCATCATTATTTGTATGGGGTTCCATGTGAGCTTTACATAGATCATCGGAGTTTGCAGCACTTCCTTTAGCAGAAGGACCTGAACATGCATCATAGAAGGTGGTTGGAGCTGTTGAAGGACTATGATATTACTATTCTTTATCACCCGGGCAAGGCCAATGTGGTTGCCGATGCCTTGAGTCGCCGGGCGGAGAGTTTGGGGAGTTTGGCATATCTACCAGCTTCGGAGAGACCTATGGCGATGGATGTTCAGGCTTCAGCCAGGCAGTTTGTTAGATTGGATCTTTCGGAACCTAGCCGGGTTCTGGCCTATGCGGTTTCTCGGTCTTTTCTATTTGATCGCATCAGAGAGCGGCAGTTTGATGACCCTTATTTGTAGGATCTTCAGGACAAGGTTCGGCATGGTAATGCTCGAGATGTCACCATCGGGGATGACGAAGTGATGAGGATGCAAGGGCGTATTTGTGTGCCCAATGTAGATGATCTTCGAGAGCTGATTCTAGCAGAGGCCCATAGCTCGCGGTATTCCATCCATCCGGGTGCCGCGAAGATGTATCAGGACTTGAGACAGCATTATTGGTGGAGGCGAATGAAGAAGGATATAGGTTACTATGTTTCTAGGTGCCTCAGCTGCCATCAGGTGAAGTATAAGCATCATCGTCCGGGTGGATTAATGCAGCAGATTGAGATCCCAGAGTGAAACTGGGAGCGCATCACCATGGACTTCGTATCTAAACTTCCACGGACTGTGAGGAAGTTTGATTCCATTTGGGTCATTGTGGATCGACTGACCAAGTCCGCCCATTTTATACCTGAGTGAGCACTAATTATTCATCGGAGCAACTGGTGGATATCTACCTCAGGGAGATAGTTCGGCTGCATGGTATCCCAGTTTCCATCATTTCAGATAGAGGCAGTTCACTTCACGGTTCTGGAGAGCCGTGCGGCAGGAGTTAGGCACTCGGGTGGAGTTGAGCACAGCGTTTCACCCCCTGACTGATGGCCAGTCCTGAACGCACTATTCAGATTTTGGAGGATATGCTCCGTGCGTGCGTAATTAAGTTTGGAGGTTCATTGGATCATTTCTTGCCACTGGCGGAGTTTGCCTATAATAACAACTATCAATCCAGCATTCAGATGACGCCGTATGAGTCCTATATGGTAGGAGGTACAGGTCCCCCATGGGTTGGTTCGAGCCGGGGGAGGCCAGGCTGCTAGGTACTGAGATGGTTCAAGATGCAATGGACAAGGTCAAGGTGATTCGGGATAGACTCAGTACAGCCCAATCTAGACAGAAGAGTTATGCGGACAAGAAGGTTCGCGATGTGGCTTTTATGGTTGGCGAGCGGGTTCTACTTCGAGTCTCGCCCATGAAGGGCGTCATGAGGTTTGGGAAGAAAGGGAAGCAGAGTCCGAGATTCATTGGCCCTTTTGAGATTTTGAGGCATGTTGGGGAGGTTGCTTATGAGCTGGCCTTACCTCCCAGCCTAGCCAGAGTCCACCCCGTATTTCATGTCTTTATGCTCCGGAGGTATCATGGTGACCCGTCACACGTGTTGGATTTCACTTCTGTTCATCTTGATGAGGATCTATCTTATGTTGAAGAGCCAGTGGCCATTTTGGATAGGCAAATCAGAAAGTTGAGGTCAAAGAACATCGCTTCGGTGAAGGTCCAACGGTGGGGTCAGCCGGCCGAGGAGGCGACTTGGGAGATCGAGCAGGATATGCGTAACCAGTACCCTTATCTCTTCACCACTTCAGGTATGTTTTCTATGCTTGTTCGAGGACGAACGAATGTTTAAGTGTGGGAAGATGTTACAACCTGCCCGATCGTTTTTGAAATTTACACCCCGATCCCCAATTAACTGTTTTCCCTAAGTTCATTTTTGCTATTGTGGGTTGCCGGGATGTTCGGTGTTAGAAGTTGGAGTGTTTTGGGAAACTTAGTCCCTAAATGAGAGCTTTATAGTTAAAAAGTGGCATGTATTCAAAACAGTGTTAAGACAGCCTCGGAACGGAAATCCAATGGTTCCGTTAGCTCCGTTAGGTGATTTTATGGTTGGGAGCGCGTTCGGAATGTATTTTGGAGGTCTGTAGCTCAATTAGGCTTGGAATGCCGAAGTTTGGAATTTTTGGAAATCCGATCGATAGGTGACATTTTGATTCGGGAGTCGAAATGGAATTCTGATAGTTGCAGTAGCTTTGTTAGGTGATTTTGGATATGTCTACAAAATTTCAGGTCATTCGGACATCGTTTGGTCGGGTTTTTGATAGCATTTAGGTTTCGGAAGTTTGGTTGAAACTTAGGTTTGAATTCGCCATAATTTAATGATTTTCATGTTTAATGATATGTTTTTAGGATTGGAACAAGTTTGTATCGTGATTCGGAGTAGGTTGGTGTTTTTGATTGAGGTCCCGGGGACCTCGGGATGAGTTCGGGTGATTAAACGGGAGAAAAATTTGAAGTTGCTGCAGAGTTTCTTCTGCCTTCTGTTGTTTCCGCTTCTGCGGAGCTTGGACCGTAGAAGTGAGTCCGCAAAAGCGGATCGAGGTGCGCAGGAGTGAATTATGGTAGGCTAGCCAAATCCGCAGAAGCAGATGCCTTGTCGCAGAGGCGACTCCGCAGAAGCGGACAAGTGTCCGCAGGTGTGGAGCCCAGTGAGTCATCAGGTTTCGCAGAAGCGGTTGCTTAAGCGGTCGCCGCAGAAGCGACATTGGACCACAAAAGTGGACCTGGACGAATTAAGGTAGAGCCGTAGAAGCGAAAACCCCTGAAGGATTTAATATCAGAGAGACTCGAAATTTCAAAAACATTAACACATTGGAGGCTTCGAACTAGGAGAGGAGTTTAGCGATTTTGAGGAGTAAATCAAGGGGAAACATTAGGTAATCACTCCTAGACTAATTTTATGTTAATATATTGTTAAACCACGGATTTAACCTCTGAAAATAGAGGATTGGAGGTGGATTAATGGAGGATTTTGCACTAAGCATGGATTGTCGAAAATCATTGATTTGAATAGGCAAACAGAGTCCGATTTTGATAAATTTTATATGGTTAGAATTGTGAGAGTCCGAGAGTTCTAAAAACGTAAATTATTTCAATTCCGAGTCAATGACTGTAGAGGTATTTTGGTCATTTCACCCATTTTCGTGCCGTAGCTTTAATTTTATCACTGTAATTAGTTACTTGCGATGTTATTTACATTGTGTAATTGGTTTGAATAGATTTGGGCCACTCGGAGTTGGATACTCGTGGCAAGGGAGTCATTTCTTAGCGATTTTGTACCGGGATTGAGGTAAGTGACTTGTCTAACCTTGCGTGGGGGAACCTTCTCCCCTAGGATATATATGTGTTGATTTAAATGCCTATACGCGAGGTGACGGGCGTGTACTTGCGCAGATTGTTGAAAAACCACCTTACTTGAATTATTCAAATCGTGATGTCCTTGTTATTTAATTGATTTAATTGCAAGATTTATCTGGTGATAGCTAGGGAAGCATGATTAGATAGGATTATCTGTCTAAGTTCCTACTTGTCTTAATTGAACTTCCTGGAACTTGTTGAGACTGGATTTGGTGTAGATTGTAGCTGTGTGCTTCATATTTCTCTGTGTTTTCCTTTTATTGAGTGTGTTTTTGTTCTGTGGACTGCGGGTTCAATTCCTGGAGATTTGATGCTACTGAGGTAAAGGGATGCAGGTTTAATTCCCAGAGATCCAGAGATACTAATATACGGACTACAGGTTCAATTTCGAGAGATCTAGAGATATTGAGATAAAGGACTGCGAATTCAATTCCCAAAGATCCAGAAATTCTAATATACTAACTGCGGGTTCAATTCCCGGAGATCCAGAGATACTGATATATGGACTGCGGGTTCAATTCTCGGAGATCCTGAGATATTGAGATAAAGGACTACGTGTTCAGTTCCTGGAGATCCAGAGATTTTGAGACAAGGGACTGCGGGTTCAATTCCCGAAGATCCTGTGATATTAAGATAAATAACTGTGGGTTCGATTCTCGGAGATCCTGAGTTGCTGAGTATAAAGAGGGACTGCGGGTTCAATTCCTAGATATCCTGGACTTGTTGATTTGTATTTGTTGTGTTGATTTCTCTTTGTTAGCTTAATTGTAGACGTTTTGTAGTATTTATCTCATTTGGTGTTATTTCAGACTTATTCTTATTTGAGCTGTTCGTTATTATTATTATTATCATTTTCTTATTATTTCTCGGTAGGGCCCTGACCTTCCTCGTCACTACTCCATCGAGTTTAGGCTTGGCACTTACTGAGTACCGCCGTGGTGTACTCATGCTACTCTTCGGCACACTTTTGTTGAGGAGATCCAGGTACATCTGATCAGGCGCACTACAGGTGACTTAGGAGCACTATCAGGAGACTCGAGGTATGATCTGCTACGTCCGCAGATCCGGAGGGTCTTCTTCTATTCTTCTTAGTGATATCAGTTATTTCCTTATTTTCGTTGTGTAGACACTCTTGATGTATAGAGCCACGGTTGTACTCTTTCTTAGTCTGTGTTGCCCGTGAGTTTTCGGGTCTTGGAAGTTGTATTTCTTCTGTTATTTGGTGAAGTGTATGTGCCGAGCGACACTTATTATATTTATTTTATATTATTCCACTTTTATCTTATCTTTTGCTCATAAAAGTGTATATTTCGCATTGTGTTAGGCTTACCTAGTCGCGAAGACTGGGTGCCGTCATGACTTGTTCACGATTCGTGAACTAGGGTCGTGACATCGTGATTGCGCCTACTCGTGGTAGCTAGGCAAGCTAATTTTCTTACCATTTTTCATTTGTAAAACCATTCTATTGTCAATTTATAGCATCAGTAATAATAACAACAATAACTGCAAAAGTCTAATTTTGTAAGTCTGAAATAAATACGAAATAGTCAACAATATCCTCTACCCAAGATTTGGTATCACATACTCACGAACCACTAAGAATAAACTATATATAAAGGTCTGAAAGAAATATAACAGTTGTCTGTCTCCAAACAATGAGGATACAGTATAAATGAAAAACATAAGAAGAGACACCGGGCTTGCGGACACCGGCAAGGCTACCTCAGTCTAGCGATAATAATATCCTTCTCCCGAAACTACTGCTGCTGCTGCTGCTGCTCAAAACCTGGACCTGTACAAAAATGCATAGAAGTGTAGTATCAGTACAACCGACCCCATGTGCTGGTAAGTGTCTAGCCTATCCTCGGTGAAGTAGTGACAAGGCTAGACTGGACACCACATAAACCTATGCAATTATAAATATACAGCAGAAATCGAATACCGAGTAATTATCAACATGGGAGGGGAACATGCTATGGTGAAGTACAATTAACATTAATTCAGGGAAACAACCAAATCACTTTAAAGTCCACAATGAAACAAGAAATCAATAACCAGACATAAACACATGATATCAACAACTGTTGCGGCGTGCAACCCGCTCCATAAATACCATTGTTGCAGCGTGCAACACGCTCCACAATTTCCATTGTTGCAGCGTGCAACCCACTCCACAAATACCACTGTTGCAGCATGCAACCCGCTCCACATCATTGTTTCCGCGTGCAACCCTCTCCTCAATATCATTTAACAGAGTGATTACTCAAACAACAGTCACAGTTAAGGACATGACAATTAGCAATCATTTGACAAACATCCCGGCAAGGGAGAAAACGTCAACCAGTTCAACCAAGCGTCCCAGCTAGGGAATAATTAACAACAACTTAATAATCTTGTTATCTCGGCAAGGGAGAGAAAAACAAACAACAAAATCAACAAAACTTCCCGACAAGGGAATAATCAGTAACTCTTTCTCTTTCTTTCTTTTCTTACTTAACTGTACCACTTGAGCCTAATCTCCAAGAAATTCTTATCTTCATATTCAGTCACAAACAACAATATAACGACATCCCAGTGAGGGAACATACATTATCTCAATTATCCTGGCAAGGGGATTACCATAACCACATTTAGTTCCAACATCTAACTACCACATTAATTCCACCATCTAACCACCACAGCTATAACCAACCTATTACCACACTTAACCACCTCAGTTACATCTAACCGACTACCACACCCAACCACCCTATCTATAACTAATCTATTACAATATTTAATCATCTCAGCTATAACAATAAGCTTTACCTAACACAAGGAAATATCACCCTAAGAATCCGTAATATCAATTAAGAACACAATACCAGGGATACACAACTTAACCATAGCCAGCCAAGAGGGCAGCATAATGATTTCTCCTCTTTTTGACTTTTACTTCACAATTCTTTTCAAAGCACATGCTCTAGAGGTTCAATTATCACTTGTACTTTCACAATTCGTTATACAACTAGAGCCAACGCTCCTTACTAACACCTGTCATTTCATATACTTTCAATATTCGTATCACAATTCAAGTCAATGCTCTTAGGAATCAAATTATCATATTATCATTCACATGTTATTCACAACATGTAGAAGTACTCCAATAAAACATGGAATTCACATTCAGTTCATGGTAATCACATTATAAGGTCTTACGGTCATACTAGACACCAATGTATAGATACTCGTCACCATGCCTATACATCATACTCGATCATATAGCAATTAGCAACAAGACTCAACTCCTATTCCCTCAAGCCAGGGTTAGACCAAACACTTACCTTAAAGTCTTAAAATCCACTTAATCCTCAACTATAACTTTACCTCGCGTCTCCACCTTCAATTCGCTCGAATATAATCATAAATTTTTAAATCTTATATGAATTAGTTTGAATGCATAAAAATGGTTTTCCCAAGTTTTACTCAAAATTCCCAAAATGCCCTCAGGCCCATGTGGTCAAAACTCGATGTTAGAACCAATATCAGGTTACCCATTTTCTCACGAGTTCAAATATATAATTTGTTTTGAAATCGAATCTTAATTCGAGGTCCAACTCCCCAATTTATAGAAAATCTAGGTTCTACCCAAAAACCCCAATTTCACCCATGAAAATCTTTGATTTCAAGTGGAACACATGTTTAATGATGTTAAAAGTTGAAAGAATTGAGTGAAAATCGACTTTCAAGTGATTTGGGATAAAGTTTGCTCTTGAAAAATCGCCAATGGGGTTTAGGTTTTGAAAGAATGGTGAAAAGTAGTGAAAATTCGCCTAAGTATAAAATTTGCTGGGCCTCGGATATGGGAATTGTGAACCTTAGTTCGCAATTGCGAAGAACACATGCTTGGGAATTGCGATATTTTAGTTTGCATTTGCGAACATAGGTCCTGGGGCAGTGCTCGCATTTGCGAAAATAACATCGTACTTGCGATGGACACCTCTTCGCTTTTGCGAACAAGTGATCGCATTTGCGATCTGACACAGCCTTCCTACCGCTTCGCATTTGCGATAGTGAATCTCACATTTGCGAGATTGGGTAGACCTAGGCCATCTTCGCAATTGCGAATGGTTGTTTGCATTTGCGATACCGCATTTGCGAACCAAATGCAAAGCCTGTAGGTTAGAAATGCATCAGTTGTGATTTAACATCAAAAATGCTCTTGTAAGCTATCCAAAACTCAGCCGAGCCCTCGAGGCTCCAAATCAAACATGCACTAAACCTCAAACACATCCTACAGACTTGCTCGTTTGATTAAATCGCCAAAATAACATGATTTACATAGAATCAAGCCTCAAAACTCATGAATTTCCTTTTAAACTTCATAAACTTTCAAACTTGGAGCTTATAGTCCAAAACACGTCAAACGATATCCGATTTCGATCAAATTCACAGAAAGCACTTAAACAATATATAAGACTTCTACCGGGCGTCGGAACCAAAATACGAGCCCGATACCATAGTCTTTTAGTCCATTTTCATTTCCATATTCCTTAAGAATTTCAGAAAAATAATTTAACAGAAAAATTCTTTTACTTAGGATCTAGACCTTGGATTTTGACTCCGGGCACATGCCCGAGTCCCATAATTTTATACAGACCTTTTGGGACCGTCCAATTTCGAATCCGAGTCCATTTACCAAAAATGTTGACCAAAGTTAACTATAATCATATTAATATAAAAATAATTCATAGAATTCACATATTTCAACATAAAAGTTATTTGGCTACGCGCCCGGACTGCGCAAGCAAATCGAGGCAATACAAAATGAGATTTTCAAGGCCTCAGAAGCATGAAACAGATGAGGAAAATAGGTGATGACCCTTTAGGTCGTCATATCCTCCACCTCTAAAACAACTGTTCGTCCTTGAACGGACAAAAGAAAGAAGTACCTGGGTCGGGGAACAAATGTGGATAACGGCTCCACATATCAGACTCGAACTCCCAGGTCGATGCCTTAGGAGGCTGACCTCTCCATTGAACACGCACTGAAGGAAAACTCTTTGACCTCAACTATCGAATCTGTCGGTCTAGAATAGCTACCGAATCCTCCTCGTAAGATAAATCCTTGTCCAACTGGACAGTGCTGAAGTCTAACACATGTGTAGGATCGTCGTCATACCTCCGAAGCATAGATACATGGAAAACTGGATGCACAACTGATAAGCTAGGTGGTAATTCAAGTCTATAAGCCACCTCTCCCACTCGATCAAGTATCTCAAACGAACCAATGTACCTTGGGCTAAGCTTGCCCTTCTTTCCGAACCTCATCATGCCCTTGATAGGCGACACTCAGAGCAATACTCGCTCACTAACCAAAAAATCTACATCTCGGACCTTACGCTATGCATAACTCTTCTTCCTAGACTAAGATGAACGCAGTCTCTCCTGAATAATCTTGACCTTATCTAAGGTCTCCTGAACTAAGTCAGTACCCAACAACCGAACCTCTCCTAGTTCAAACCATCCAACTGGAGACCGACATTGCCTACCATAAAATGCCTCATATGGAGTCATTGAATGCTAGACTGGTAGATGTTGTTGTAGGAGAACTCTGCTAAAGGCATAAACTGGTCCCACGAGCCTCCAAAGTCAATGACACAAGCTCAGAGCATGTCTTCCAAAATTTGAATAGTCCGTTCGGACTAACCCTCCGTCTGAGAAAGGAATGCTGCGCTCAACTGAACCTGGGTGCCTAACTCTTGTTGAACTGCTCTCCAGAATCGCGAGGTAAACTGCGTACCCCTATCTAAGATGATGGATATCGGCACCCGATGAAGATGAACAATCTCCCGGATATAAATCTCAGCTAACCTCTCAGATGAATAGGAGACTACTATTGGAATAAAATGTGCTGACTTGGTCAGCCTATTAACAATGATCCAAATAGCATCAAACTTCTTCTGAGTCAACAAAAGTCCAGCAACAAAATCCATTGTAATCCGCTCCCACTTCCACTCGGGAAGCTCAATCCTCTGAAATACACCACTAGGCCTCTAATGCTGATATTTGACATGCTGACAATTTAAACACTGTGCGACATACGCGACAATGTCCTTTTTCATCCTACGCCACCAATAGTGTTGCTGCAAGTGCTGATACATCTTTGTGGTGCCCAGGCGAATAGAATACCGAGAACTATGGGCCTCCGCTAAGATCAACCCTCGAATCCCATCAACATTGGGCACACAAACTCCCCACTACAATCTCAACACCCCGTCATCACCTAAAGTTACCTTCGTGGCACTTCCATGATGCACCGCGCCTCTTAAGGAACACAAATGGGGATCATCAAACTGCCATTCACGGATACGCTCCAACAAAGAAGAATGAGCGACTGTGCAA
Source organism: Nicotiana noctiflora (assembly GCA_032618575.1). NCBI lineage: Eukaryota > Viridiplantae > Streptophyta > Magnoliopsida > Solanales > Solanaceae > Nicotiana > Nicotiana noctiflora. The sequence continues at coordinate 288,352 of JASVEL010000769.1, read as the reverse complement.
GCCAACACTCCGCTAGGCTCAGAAATATGTAATCTCACAAATCGGTTGGCCAAGGTCTGAACATCTAAAGCACGTGGTCTCTAGCTGACCGGAATATAAGCAAGACTAACCCATGCTGGCAGACTTTCTACTAAACGCATCAGCCACCACATTAGCCTTACCTAGGTGATATAAGATAGTAACATTATGATCTTTCAATAACTCTAGCCATCTCCTCTGTCGCACATTCCACTCCTTCTGCTTGAACAAGTACTGGAGGCTCTTGTGATCCGTGTATACCTCACACGCCACACCATATAGATAATGCCTCCAAATTTTCAAGGCATGAACAACCGCTGCCAACTCTAGGTCATGAACCGGATAATGCTTCTTATGGATTTTTAAATGTCTCGCAGCATAGGCAATAACTTGCCATCCTGTATTAATACTGATCCAAGCCCAGTACGGGAATTATCACAATAGACTGTGTAAGGCCTTGAACCCGTGGGCAAAACCAACACCGGTGCCATAGTCAGAGCTTTCTTGAGCTTCTAAAGGCTCGCCTCACACTCTTCTGACCACCTGAATTGGGCACCTTTTTGGGTCAACCTGGTCATCGAGGCTGCAATAGAAGAAAAACCTTCTACGAACCGATGGTAGTAACCCGCTAACCCCAAGAAACTCCAAACACGGTCACTGAAGCTGGTCAAGGCCAATTCTTGACTACCTCAATCTTCTTTGGGTCCACATGAATACCCTCCATAAATACAATATTATGACGACCCGACCCATAGTCACGTGAGTTACCGCCCTATTTTCCTCTTATTATGTTTCTTCATCTTTCTATATCAGTATTAGAGTCTATCGGGTGAATTTGGATTGATTCTGGTTGAAAATAAGGCATATAGCCTCTTAGAAGGGAGTTTGTTTCGAAAAAGTCAACCTGAAGTTGACTGTGTGGTTAGAGGGCTCAGATGTGGATTCTGGTGGTTCGGTTAGCTTTGGTAGGTGAATTATGACTTAGGAGAGCGATTGAAATCAAATTGGGAGGTCCGGTGTAGAAATATTCTTGAATTGGCGAAGTTGGAATTTTGGCGGAATCCGGTTGATAGGTGATATTTTGATCTATGAGTCGGAATGGAATTCTGATAGGTGCAGTAGCTTCGCTAGGTGATTTATGTCTGCAAATTTTCAGGTCATTCGGACATCGTTTGGTCGGGTTTTTTATTGAATGTTGGTTTTGGAAGTTATAGTTGAAACTTAGGCTTGAATCCGCCTTGATTTGATTATTTTTGAGTTTAAGGACGTGTTTTTATGATTGGAACAAGTTCATATTGTGTTTTGGGGTATGTTGGTGGTTTTGGTTGAGGTCCCAGGGGCCTCGGGATGATTTTGGGGGTTCAAACGCATCATTTTTTGTTAAGCTAAGGATCATATTTTGCTGTCATGAATTGCAGAGATTTAATGCATCGCGTTCGCGTAGGTGGTGGACGCGAACACTTAGAAGGAAATTAGGAGTCTAAGAATTTGGCCTATGCGTTCGCGAAGGTGCTGATGCGAATGCGTAGAGGAAGAAGCAGGAGGTTCGTGTTCGCGAAGAAGGATTTAGTGGCCAGTGATTTTTGTTGTACGCGATCGTGAAAGGTGTTGCCGCGTTCGCATGGGTTAAGGACTTTGTGCATTGCAATTGCGGGTGGCTGGTCGTGTTCGCGTAAGAGGATTTTAAAATTTTAAATGGTTGCTCATAGCATTCGTGTGGGCAGATTCACAAACGCGATGAAAGAAATATCAGGTCGGGCAGATGATTCACGTCCAAGCAACGGTCTCAGTCAATATAACCTGGTCTAATAAGTCCAAGATCGATCCCACAGAGAATTAACCTACCAATTACAACTTTCACAACCCAAGAATACTTCCGAATCAAGTTCCCAAACTTTGAATATATCTTTGTATGAATTTCGAACCACTACTTTGCAATAATTAAAAGGCTTAAAAGAAAGAATTGAATATTGGGTAAAAATAATATGTAGAAGGACTAAGGTATTGACTTCCCCTATTGATGGAATCCCTTATCGTTATGCTCATACAAATTGTTAATATATTCTATCAATCATGAATGCTATGTGTATCATAACTCTCCCCCGAGAAGTTACAATAATTTACTAGTGCACTCTCCCGAGCTACCCTAGCTAGCTTTAATTTGAATAGTTCACTAAAGATTGCACCCAAGACTTCGTTATTCCTAACCCCGTCTTTACGCCTAAAAATATAGATTCCTCCAATAACCTAGGTGTGGTGTTGTTCAACAATATACCTAAATATGCACTATTTTCCAAGTTATGCACACTAAATAGGCACCGCTAATTGGGACGTCTACCAATTAACTACAACAAGAATGAAATTGAACAAATAGAAATCTAGTTCACAATTTGTAATCACATAAACGATAAGTTCATCACCCAATAGGTTCCCTCAAAACCTTAGATAAGGATTTAGCTACTCATGCTCAAAGAAACAAGAATAATAATTTAATTCATAAATAAATACTTGATATAAAATAAAGGAATGAGTTGAGAGGATTCTCTCTTACTAAGTATCTTGCAAAAGTAGTGAAAAATACACAACATGCCTCTATTGGGCGAACTAGGGGTTTATATAGAGGTTTTAGGGCTAAAAAACTAAGTTTGATTACAATTAGGACTGCTGCTGCGGCGACTTCTGCAGGTTCGTTCGCGGCCGGGGACGGACCGCAAATAGTAAACTTCAGAGAGCTTGTTTTTTCGCGGTTCATCCGCGGTCGCGGAGAAACCGCGGTATTTCACCCTGTTCCGTTGGGAATTTGGAAAAACTCAAAACATGAAAGTTGTAGCCGTTTGAGTAGCTTTCCAACCATATATTATGGAGCCAAAATGGAGTTCTGAGCGAAAAGTTATGTCCAATTTACTAGACAGTGCACAATATTCCTCATCCATTCTTCACTTGTACTACACTTATCAAATTTGACCTCCGAACTCGATCCCGGCTTAATTTCTTGAGCTTTTACTCAGACTTCAAAGCTCCAAATCACTTAAATTTATTCCATAACATCCATATAGCTCGGAATCACACCTTCCCGACTATTTTCAACATAAGTTCTTGACTTGTACCACACTTTGGCCTGTTTCACCATTTTTTGACTCCAAAGCTTGCTCTTTTAGTCTTCATTAGCTCATGTGTACCTATAACACACTAAGAACACTAATAAAAGCATTTTGTCATCATAAACAATATCAAAACAACAATAAAGCGTGATTATTTAGGGCATAAATATAGTCAAATTCACCTATTATCAATACCCCACACTTAAACCTTTGCTCGTCCTCGAGCAACCTTAATCACACTTTAGGCCAATTTTATTTTTGTCTTCCCCAAATTATGTCACAAAATCTATTTTTCATGATTAACCTAAGATATGCACAATCCTTACCTAACCGTAAACTCTCATGCCAGCACATTATTGCTTACTCTAATTATTACCAAAAACTTGCAAATTTACCTTCTTCCTCTTGAGTTACACACCTTCACATTGTTTATTGAGAGAAGTTACCACACATAAACAATTCAGAACATGGAACTTATAAATATCGAAAAAATTCACTCACTCTCAACAAAGAACATTCATATGCATACATACACACCATAGGCTTGCCCCTAGTGTAATACTCCACTAATCGAGTTATTCAATCATAGATCAAGAGGTCTTTAAGGGTTGTAATGTTGGCTATGGGACGGGTAGGATACTTTTGATTATAGTGACTAACCTCCCTAAGCACTTTTCTTTTCCTTTTTACAACTTCCCTTTTAGTTTTTCTTCCTTATGTCTCCCATAAACATTCCTTCACCTTTATTTGCTTTTAATCCCAATTTTCTTTTGTTGGTGTAACTGGCCTTTCTAATTTTCATATATACATTGATATAGCTCTTTTTCTCATTGCTTTGCAACACATTTACATTATTTTGGCCAGTTCACTATTTTCTACCATTAATTCGTGATTTCCCCCTTTTCAATTTCCCTTCACCCCACACTTAGACTTTTTCATATTCAATTCAATACAAGTGCTTCTAGGAGGTAAAGTAGGACAATAGAATAATTTGATGAACATTCAAGGGTTATCAAATAATAGGATTTAAGCTCAAAGGGGTTAACTAAGATATTATGTATGGGTGAATTCATGTCTATTGGTTATAAGGGGTTACACAAAGAAATGCCTCTATCCTTTCTACAACCAAACAACTTCTATTTCGCTTTGCAAACACACAGGGCAAGTTCTAGGCATCATGTACAACATACAATGTAAGTAAAACCTCACACACACATAGCATGCAACTCATTTGGAATCCGGTTCATCTACGAAGTCCTATCGATGTTCAAGCAAGCATTATTGTGCAGTTAAAGGCATATTGAGATTAAACAGTCAAACTTAGAAGATACATTCTCACGTTCAATTTAAGCTTTTGCTAATGTGCATACTCGGGGTTACATGTTACCCTTTTTTCTCTAATCCTACGAAAAGAAAAATCTACCTAACCCGGTTCAATAAAAATCTTTGGAAAAGAACCGTCGTCAAAAGAAAAACCAAGGGGAAGATGATACACTACCTAGAAATAGAAAATAAAAGAAAGAAAAATTCCTACGTGGACTACTTCCCTCAAGAGTACTTGTCCTAAATAGTCCGTCATAAGGAAGAGTCCTCTACTCGTATTTTTGTATTTTTTCAAATTTTCTAATTTGTTTGTGTTTTTATTCCGACTTAGACCCTTAAGAACCCGTCGCCAAGTGTCCATCATCGGGCCAAGCCAGCTAATATAATTTATAGCTACATCTACTATATACAATATACAATACAAGATAAGTCTCCCACCCCACACTTAAAATCACGCCATGTCCTCATGGCATAATAATACATGCATAGCATAGAAGGGTGAGAAAACTTACCTGGTATCTACCCCGTGTCTAGCCACTTTATCACTTTATTTTTCACCCTATCCTTCATATTCGGGTTCAGCCTTCTTTTGCGTTTCATGGAAGGTTTGTGCTCCTCTTCCACGAGAATTTTATGCATGCAATATGCGGGGCTGATCCCCTTTATGTCTGCCATGGTCCACCCAATGGCAGTCTTGCATTCTTTTAGTACCTTTATAAGATTTTGAGCCTGCACATCTAACAAACTAGATGAGATAATAACATGTAAAGTGGAGTTAGGACCTAGATATTCATACCTGAGATGAGATGGTAGTGGTTTAAGCTCAAGCTTTGGTGGCTCTTCTATGGATGGTTTTTCAGGAGGGGTCTCTCTTTTCTCTAAGTGGAGAGGCTCGAACTCAAGCTCTCTCTGCCAAAATCCCTTGCCTTCCAGAGATAGTACCCATTCAGCTAAACTTTCACCATTTACCTCTTCCATGTTCATCAGGCATGCTTGAAGTGGATCTTCAATGGTCAACTCTGCATCGTCGGTCTCCACTATCACATCAACCGCATCAATAAGAGAGCAATTCGCGAACCCACTAGGGCGCCTCATGGATTTTTGCACATTGAAGATGATCTCCTTATCATTCAACCTCATCTTGAGTTCCCCAATTTCACAATCAATTAGAGCTCTCCCGGTGGCTAAGAATGGTCTTCCTAGGATTATGGGAATTTCCTCGTCCACCTTGTAATCAAGAATAACAAAATCGGCGGGAAACACGAAATTCCCAACCCTAAAATACCAAATGGACGCTTAACCCTCCTATCAGCAAGCTGTAATACCATAGAGGTAGGCCTGGCTCTCCCAATGCCTAACCTCTTATAAATGACTAAGAGCATCAGATTAATGCTTGCCCCCAAATCACACAAAGCCTTAGTAAAGGCATAATTCCCTATAGTGCATGGGATGGTGATGCTACCTGGATCAGATAGCTTCTCAGCAATGGGTCTGGAGACCACTGCACTACAAGTCTGGGTAAGTCTTACGGTAGCCAAGTCTTGGAAATCAAATTTCCGCGACATCAGTCTTTTATCATCTTAGCATAACCAGACATTTCTTTTAAAGCTTCAATTAAGTGAATGTTTACCTGGATTTGCTTGAGCATTTCAAATAACTTTTTGTATTGCTCTTCTTTCTGGTGTTTGGCCAACCTTTGGCGGAATGGTGGTGGAGGCCTCTTCTTCCCAATGACTTGGGACTTTTCCTTCTCTAGCACTTTCTCTTCAACTTGTTGCTTTACCTATTCAGCTACTTTCTTCGTTCCTTGCTGCTCCTTTTTATTTTCAGCAACTGGATGGACTGTAACTTTTGTCAACCCTGTGGACTCATCCAGTTCAATGGGCATTGGAGTGAGTGTCTCAGCATTTGTGTTTCTTTTCTCTTCTTCTTTCTCAGCATCAAGATCTCTACCGCTTTTCAAAGTCACTGCCATCATCTTCTTTGGGACTTGGTCTTTTGGGTTTGTTTGTGTATCTGCAGGCAATGTCCCTTGAGGACGATTGTTAAGTGACATAGCAATCTGGCCCATCTGGACTTCCATATTCTTGATCGCTGCGTCATGTGCATCTATTCTTTCATTGGTTTTGGCATTTTACCTAATTACCTGCTGCATCATAGCTTTCAACTCTGCGAACCCATCGTCATGTCTACCCCCATGCTGTGGTGGGGGTTGATGATATCCCTGCTACTGATTGCTGAAATTCTAAGGTCTAGGATATGGAGCCATGTTGTGTGGTGGCCTCATACCTGCTGCATTATATTGTGGCTGAGGAGGCCTAAACTGATGTGGAGCCTTTTGACCCCAATTCTGGTTACCTTGTCGCTGCCCTCCATAGTTAGCCACATAATTCATGTCTTCATGCTGACGATGATGTTCTTGGTCTGCAGCCCATGGATTACCTATGGGTTGGCTAATGCAAGATGTGCATAAACTACCATTGGTAGTATCTACAATGTGAACCTGCTACTTAACCCATGATTCTTCCACCTTCTTTGTCAGGATGCTCATTTGTGTCAATAAAGTGGCCACGTTCTCCTCTAGAGTGTTGGATGGATTAAGAGCTACAGAGTGTACCACTGGAGTGATAGGAGCATTCCTGGTTGTCCACCCGTAATTTTGAGCCATCTTGTCTAGAAAATTTTGGCCCTCTCTCCAAGTCTTGCTCAGAAAAGCCCCACCTGCTGAGGCATTTACTATATTCTTCATACTGTTGGAAATCCCCATGTAGAACCTTTGACCCAACATCTGCTCCGGAATCCCATGGTGAGGACACATAACAAGCATGCCCTTGAATCTGCCCCAAGTTTCACGTAATGTCTCCATTGGTTTCTGCTTGAAGTTCACAATCTCATCAATTTGTTGAGCTGTCTTATTAGGTGGATGAAACTTGTTATGGAATTGCTTGACTAACTCATCCCAAGTTGCAATGGAGTTTATGGGGAGTGAGTTTAGCCATATATGTGCTGCTCTTGTAACTGAGAACGGAAAGAGTAATAATCTGATGGCTTTCGGAGTTACATTCGGTTGCCTCTGTGTCTTGCATATCGAGAGAAAGTTCTTCAGGTGCTGCTGTGGGTCTTCAACCTGAGACCCAGAGAATAATCCCTTATTTTGCAACAAGTGTAGCATGCTGTTAGTGATCTGGAAAGACTAAGCTTGAATTGCTGGCACAACGATGGCAGTTGCCAAATTATCCGTTGCGGGTTGTGCCCAGTCAAATAGTGCACCTTCCTGTGCCTGCTGTGCCTCTTGCATAGTTAACCCGGCTTGCTGGTTTAGTTCTTTTATGTCACCCATGTCGAAGTCTAGTTTGATTGGTTGTCGAGATTGTTGAATTTGTTTGATAGCCTTGTTACGTGCCCGGAAAGTTTGCTCGGGGTCCGAGAGTCCTTTAATTAGTTCTCCAGTCCTTGCAGATTTTCTAGGCATGCACCTGAGTACCCAAATCAACAACCGTCAAAATATTCAATGTAAAGTGTAGAAAAAACCTGAATACACAAGAATCTTGAAGTTCTATCAATGGCTATTGATATATCCGTTAACTGTCACGACCCGGATTTTCCCCCAACATCGGGATCGTGATGGCGCCTACTCGTGGTAGCTAGGCAAGCCACCGTATTCATACTATCCTGCTTTTAACACAATTTTACTTAAATAAATGCGGAATGCTTTATCGAAATAGAAATAACAAATCACAAGGTGAAAATCATACTGAAATCCTCTACCCAAGACGTGGAGTCACCAACTCACGAACTACTATGGAATACTACACATAAAAGTCTGAAGGAAATATAACATAATTCTGTTTGTCTCGGAACAAAGAGACTACAACTAATAACATAAATAAAGAGAGAGACGCCGGGCCTGCGGACGTCTGCAAGCTACCTCGGTCTCAAATATGATCAACTCCCACGCAATCGATTTATTGCTGCTGCTGCTCCTGATCGTAACCTGGACCTGTGCAAAAACGCACAGAAGTGTAGCATCAGCACAACCGACCCCATGTGCTGGTAAGTGCCCGGCCTATCCCGCGAAGTAGTGACAAGCCTAGGACCAGACACCCACATAAACCTGTAGAATTCAATATACATATGTGTACCACAGAATAACAAGAAATAACCAGGTAATAACACAATAAGGAATAGCTCAAAGAATTCGACAATTAACAACACTTAATAAATTCACAAGGAAAAACAAAGTATAATGTAAACACAAGTAATATCAATTCAAGAAATAGCAAGCAGTTGCACGGCATCACCCTTCGTGCTTTTACTCTCATCCTCACCAAATAAGCAAATAAAGTACACGGCATCACCCTTCATGCTTTTACTCTCATCCTCACATCCATAGTACGGCATGATCCTTCGTACATGGTTCAATAACAGGACACGGCATGATCCTTCGTGCATAATCAATAAAACATGGCACGGCATTAACCTTCGTGCATAAATAAATAAACATGGCACGGCATCACCCTTCGTGCATTATCACTCTTCCTCACCCAAATAACAATCACAGTTAAGGGCAAAGAAAGAAGCAGTAATTCATAAAGTGTCCCAACAAGGGCAATCAATAATCATCTTCACAACAAGTCCCGACAAGGGAGAACAATAACAATTCATCTGTAATATATCTCAAAATAATCATTTTTCAACGACTCACGGTCATACTAGACGCCAGTGTATGGATGCTCGTCACCACAGCTCATACACCGCACTCGATCACATAACACATAGCACATAATCCTATTCCCTCAAGCTAGGATAGAACAAACACTTACCTCGAGTGTTTATGAACAATTCAATCCGTGGAAATGTCTTTTTCTTTCAAATTTGGCTCCAATCCAATCGTATCTATACACAATTGATTTAATATCATCAATACTACTCAACAAACTAATTCTTAAGACCAAATACAACTTTTACAACATTTTGCCCGGAATAGTGAATTTCAACCCCAGGCCCACATGGTCGGAACTCGGGGTTAGGACCAAAATCCGGTTACCCATCCCCCACGAGTTCATGTATATGATTTGTTTCAAAATCGGACCTCAATTCGAGGTCCAATTCCCCAATTTATGAAAAACCCTATTTTCTAACAAAAACAAGAAATTCCACCATGAAAACCTTTGATTTCTAATGAAAAACATGTTTAATGATGTTAGGAATTGAAAGAATTAAGTAAAAAGTGACTTACAATTGTTTTGATGAAGAAGGAATCCGTGAAGAATCGCAAATGGGTGTTTTTGTTTTGTAAAAAGTGAAGAAATGAACTTAAAATCGTGTTTTACAGGTTCTCTGTGTTCGCATTTGCGAACATGGGTTCGCAATTGCGAACCCCGACCAATTTCTGGAGTTTGAAAAATAAGCTAAGGTCGGGAAGTTCGCATTTGCGAACATTTGTTCGCATTTGCGATCACTGGCAGACAAAGGGGTGTTCGCATTTGCGAACTAATGTTCGCATTTACGAACACAGGCAGTAAAGGGCATTGTTCGCATTTGCGAACTATTGTTCGCATTTGCGAACATAGGCAGGACAAGGGGATGTTCGCATTTGCGAACATTTGTTCGCATTTGCGAACAAGGCTGGGTCATGAGGGGCTTGGCATTAAAGGGCATTGTTCGCATTTGCGAACAAGGCTGGGTCATGAGGCTTTCGCATTTGCGATCAGGGTTCGCATTTGCGAGCCCTGCCTTGTACTGCCCCTTCGCAATTGCGAGAAATACTTCGCAATTGCGAAGCCAACAGCTGGGTGAAAAACCAGCAGTGCAACATTTCAGAATTTAATCCAACGGCCTATCAAATCTTTACCCGAGCCCCCGGGCTCCAAACCAAACATGTACACAACCTCAAAAACACATTATGAACTTGTTCGTGCGATCACATCGCCAATATCACCTCGTTTTCATCAAATCAAGCCTCAACTTCATGATTTTCATACCTTTGGTTTTCAAAACTTTCAAACTTGGGACTCAAGGTCCAAAACATCTCAAACGACATCCGAATGTCACCAAACTTTACAGAAATCACATATATAATATTTAAGACTTGTACCGGCATCGGAACCAAAATACGAGCCCGATACCAAGGTCAATTAATTCATTTCCTTTAACAATTACATCAAAAACAATTTCATAGAAAAATTCATAACTTGGGCTCTAGGCCTCATAATTCGACTCCGGACGCATGTCCAAGTCCCATATTTTCCTACGGACCTCTCGGGACCATCCAATCTCGAGTCCGGATCCGTTTACCAAAAATGTTGACCGAAGTCAACCATATCAATATTAATATCATTTTTATCCAAATTTCTCATAGAATTCATATTTTCTATCACAAAATCTTTCCGGCTACATGCTCGGATTGTGCACGTAAATCGAGGCAACATGGAATGAGGTTTTCAAGGCCTCGGAAGCTCGAAATGATTAATAAAATAAGTGATGACCCTTTGGGTCGTCACAATCTCCACCTCTAAAACAACCGTTCGTCCTCGAACGTACAAAAGAAAGAAGTACCTGAGTCAGGAAACAAGTGTGGGTAGCGGCTCCGCATATCAGACTCGGACTCCCAGGTCGATGCCTCAGGAGGCTGACCTCTCCACTTGAACACGCACAGAAGGATAACTCTTCGACCTCAGCTGTCGAATCTGCCGGTCTAGAATAGCCACCGGCTCCTCCTCGTAAGATAGATCATTGTCCAATTGGACAGAACTGAAGTCTAACACATGTGTGGGATCGCCGTGGTATCTCCGAAGCATAGATACATGAAAAACTGGATGCACGGCTGATAAGCTAGGCGGCAAAGCTAATCTGTAAGCCACCCCTCCCACTCTGTCTAAAATCTCAAATGGACCAATATACCGAGGGCTGAGCTTGCCCTTCTTTCCGAACCTCATCACGCCCTTCATAGGCGACACTCGAAGCAATACTCGTTCACCAACCATGAAACTGGTCCCACGAGCCTCCGAAATCAATAACACAGGCTTGAAGCATGTCCTCAAGTATCTGAATAGTCCTCTCGGATTGGCCGTCCGTCCGAGGATGAAATGCTGTACTCAACTGAATCTGGGTGCCTAACTCCTGCTGGACCGCTCTCCAGAACCGCGAGGTAAACTGCGTACCCCGATCAGAGATAATAGATACTGGCACTCCATGGAGACGAACAATCTCCCTAATGTAAACCTCCGCTAACCTCTCCGACGAGTAGGAGTCAGATACTGGAATAAAGTGTGCCGACTTGGTCACCCTATCAACAATGACCCAAATAGCATCAAATTTCCTCCGAGTCAAAGGAAGTCCAGTAACGAAGTCCATAGTGATCCGCTCCCATTTCCACTCGGGAATTTCAATCCTCTGAAATACACCACCAGGCCTCTGGTGCTCATATTTCACCTCCTGACAATTTAGACACCGAGCGACATATGCAACGATATCTTTCTTCATCATGTGCCACCAATAGTGCTGCCGTAAGTCCCGGTACATCTTCGCGGCGCTCGGGTGAATAGAATACCGCGAACTGTAGGCCTCCGCTAAGATCAACTCTCGAATCCCTTCGACATTGGGCACACAAACTCGACCCCGCAATTTCAATACCCCATCATCATCTAGATTTACCTGTGTGGCACCTCCCTGCTGTACTGTATCTCTCAACTCACGCAAATGAGGATCATCAAATTGCCTTTCACGGATACGCTCTAATAAAGAAGAACGAGCGACCGTGCGGGCTAACACTCTACTAGGCTCAGAAATGTCTAATCTCACGAACCGGTTGGCTAAGGCCTGGACATCTAGAGCTAATGGTCTCTGACTGACCGGAATGTATGCAAGACTACCTATGCTGGCATACTTTCTACTCAAAGCATCGGCCACCACATTGGCCTTACCTGGGTGATATAATATAGTAACATCATAGTCTTTTAGCAACTCTAACCATCTCCGCTGTCGTAGATTCAACTCCTTCTGTTTGAACAAGTACCGTAGGCTTTTGTGATCGGTGTACACCTCACATGTCACACCATATAGATAATGCCTCCAGATCTTTAAGGCATGAACCACTGCTGCTAACTCCAAGATCATGAACTGGATAATTCTTCTCATGTATTTTTAACTGCCTCGAAGCATAAGCGATAACCTTACCATCCCGCATTAATACCGCTCCAAGCCCTGTACGAGATGCATCACAATAAACTATATAAGGCCCTACACACGTAGGTAGTATTAGCACTGGTGCGGTAGTCAAGGTTGTCTTGAGATTCTGAAAGCTCGCCTCACACTTTTCTAACCACTGGAACTGGGCACCCTTCTGGGTCAACCTGGTCATCGGGGCTGCAATAGAAGAAAACCCCTCTATAAATCGACGGTAGTAACCTGCTAATCCCAAGAAACTCCGGATCTCAGTCACTGAAGCTGGTCGAGGCCAATTCTGGACTGCCTCAATCTTCTTTGGGTCTACCTGAATACCTTCCACTGATACAATGTGACCCAGAAATGCTACCGAACTCAGCCAGAACTCACATTTAGAAAATTTGGCATATAGTCGGTTATCTTTCAGAGTCTGAAGAACCACTCTGAGGTGCTGCTCGTGCTCTTCCTGGCTGCGGGAGTACACCAGGATGTCATCTATGAAGACTATCACGAACGGATCTAAGTAAGGCTTGAATACCCGATTCATCAACTCCATGAATGCTGCTGGGGCATTGGTCAACCCGAAGGACATGACCAAGAACTCATAATGCCTATATCTAGAGCAAAAGGCTGTCTTAGGAATGTCAGCCGCCCTGATCTTCAGCTGATGGTAGCCCGACCTCAAGTTTATCTTTGAAAATACCTTGGCACCCTGAAGCTGGTCAAATAAATCATCAATTCGCTGAAGTGGATATTTATTTTTGATAGTCACCTTGTTTAACTGCCGGTAATCAATACACATCCGCATCGAGCCATCTTTCTTCTTTACAAATAATACAGGTGCTCCCCAGGGGAAACATTGGGCCTGATAAAGCCCTTCTCAAGAAGGTCTTGCAACTGATCTTTTAACTCTTTTAACTCTGGCGAGGCCATACGATAGGGTGGAATAGAGATGGGCTGAGTGTCCGGTGCCAAATCAATACAGAAATCAATATCCCTGTCGGGTGGCATGCCCGGCAGGTCTGAAGGAAAAACCTCAGGAAACTCCCGTGCAATATGGACTGACTCAACGGAAGGTACCTCTGCGCTGGAATCACGAACATAAGCTAGGTAAGCTAGACACCCCTTCTCGACCATACGTCGAGCCTTAACATAGGAAATAACGATGCGGACGGAGTGGCTTGAGGTACCTTTCCACTCTAGTCGGGGTGATTCTGGCAAGGCTAAGGTCACCGTCTTAGCATGGCAATCAAGAATAGCATGGTATGGGGTACACAAACTCGACCCTGCAATTTCAATACCCCATCATCATCTAGTAACAGATCAACACGGGTCTCAAGACCCCCAAATATAACTACGCACGAACGATGCACCCGATCGACTACAATGGAGTCACCCACCGGTGTAGCCACATAAACTGGAATATCCAGAGCATAGCTGGGCACGGCCAAATACGGTGCGAAGTAGGAAGACACATAGGAATATGTAGATCCAGGGTCAAATAATACCGAAGCACCTCTGCCACACACAAGAATAGTACCTGTAATCACGGCATCTGATGCCTCTGCCTCTGGCCTGGCCGGTAAAGCATAGAATCGGGGATCTGCACCTCCCCTCTGAGCTGCGTCTCTAGGACGACCATCAACTGGCTGACCTCTACCTCTCGCCGGACGGTCTCCACCTCTACGGTCTCGACCTCCACCTCTATAATCTCTACCCCCACCTCTGGTTGGCTGGGCAGGCTGAGGGTCAGCTGGGGCATGTATCATGGGACGAGGGCCCCGCTGCTGAGTGTTGCCCGTCGCTCGAGGGCAGAACCTGACAAGATGACCTGGGTCACCACAACCGTAGCAACTCTTAGGCTGATAGGGCCGCTGGCCCTGACGACCTGAATGGCCTCCACGAACACTCTGAAGAGGCTGGGCACTAATAGGAGACTGATCTGAATACTGCTCACGAAAACCGCGATCACCTGGTCCACCCTGTGAAGCCTGAAGGGCGGAATGAAAAGGCCTGGAGGACTGGCCTCTATCAAAGGATTCTCTGCTACCAGAGGAAGAAGCACCAAACCTACCCGAATGACGAGGCCTCTTATCCGAAGAATAACCGCCTCCCCTAGCAAGAGCCATCTCAACTCTGCGTGCTGCATTGGCTGCCTCCTGAAATGATATGTCACTCCCCACGCCCATAGCCATCTGGAGTCTAATCGGCTGATTAAGCCCATCTATAAACCTGCGGACCCTCTCCCGCTCTGTGGGAAGTATCACCACTGCATGACGAGCCAAATCGACAAACCTCGTCTCGTACTGTGTGACCGTCATAGTGCCCTGATGGAGGCGCTCAAATTGCCTCCGAAGTACATCCCGCTAAGTAGCAGGAGAAACTTCTCCATAAATAGTTCCGCAAACTGATCCCATGATAAAGCTAGGGAACCTACTGGTCGAGTCAAGCAATAATCTCTCCACCAAGTCTTGGCGGATCCTGCAAGCCTGAAGGTACGGAAGTCAACTCCGTTTGTCTCCACGATCCCCATAGTCTTGAGAATCTCATGACAACTGAATAAGAAGTCTTGAGGATCCTCTGATGTTGCTCCGTTGAATGTAGTGGTGAATAGCTTGGAGAACCGATCAAGTCTCCATAAAGAATCAGAAGTCATGGCCGCTCCATCTCCAGCCTGAGCTGTGGTACCTGACTGAGTGGCCACAGCTGGCTGAACCACTGGTGCCTGAGTCTGGGGAGCTACTGGCTACGGAGTACGTGCAACAGGAGTCTGGGCCCCTCCTCCAGCCTGAGAAGCGGCTGGTGCAGCTGGTAATAAGCCTGCTCTGGCAACGCTGTCCATAAAACCCGCTATCCTGACCAGAGCCTCCCGAAGATCCGGGGTAAATAAGGCATCCCCTGGGACATGAGCTGGGCCCACAAGAGCTGCTGGAACTGGAGCCTCCTCACCAATCTCAACATGAGGCTCCACCTCTAGGATAGCTGCCTGGGCAGAGCTCTGCCCCTACCACGGCCTCCGATACGGCCTTGGCCCCTGCCCCTCACGGGAGCCGCCTGGGGCTCAAGCTGCTGATCAGCGGACGAAGAAGCGCGTGTTCTCACCATCTGCGAAAGGACAGAATAGAAGTTCAATCAGTATTTGAGGAACAAGTCGCACGACAAGAAAGAACAAATGAGAGACTCTTTCCTAACTCAATAGACTTTGGAGGACAAGTACGGACGTCTCCGTACCTACCTCTCAAACTCTACTAAGCTTGTTCGTGAGTGGTGAGACCTATGTAACCTAGAGCTCTGATACCAACTTGTCACGACCCGGATTTTCCCCCAACATCGGGATCGTGATGGCGCCTACTCGTGGTAGCTAGGCAAGCCACCGTATTCATACTATCCTGCTTTTAACACAATTTTACTTAAATAAATGCGGAATGCTTTATCGAAATAGAAATAACAAATCACAAGGTGAAAATCATACCGAAATCCTCTACCCAAGACGTGGAGTCACCAACTCACGAACTACTATGGAATACTACCCATAAAAGTCTGAAGGAAATATAACATAATTCTGTTTGTCTCGGAACAAAGAGACTACAACTAATAACATAAATAAAGAGAGAGACGCCGGGCCTGCGGACGTCCGCAAGCTACCTCGGTCTCAAATATGATCAACTCCCACGCAATCGATTTACCGCTGCTGCTGCTCCTGATCGTAACCTGGACCTGTGCAAAAATGCACGAAGTGTAATATCAGCACAACCGACCCCATGTGCTCTGGTAAGTGCCTGGCCTATCCCCGCGAAGTAGTGACAAGCCTAGGACTAGACACCCACATAAACCTGTGCAATTCAATATATATATGTATACCACGGAATAACAAGAAATAACCAAGTATTAACACAATAAGGAATATCTCAAAGAATTCAACAATTAACCACAGCTTAATAAATTCACAAGGAAAAACAAAGTATAATGTAAACACAAGTAATATCAATTCAAGAAATAGCAAGCAGCTTGCACGGCATCACCCTTCGTGCTTTTACTCTCATCCTCACCAAATAAGCAAATAAAGTACACGACATCACCCTTCATGCTTTTACTCTCATCCTCACATCCATAGTACGGCATGATCCTTTGTACATGGTTCAATAACAGGGCACAGCATGATCCTTCGTGCATAATCAATAAAACATGGCACGGCATTAACCTTCGTGCATAAATAATAAATCAAGGACCGACATCACCCTTCGTGCATTATCACTCTTCCTCACCCAAATAACAATCACAGTTAAGGGCAAAGAAAGAAGCAGTGATTCATAAACCGTCCCAATAAGGGCAATCAATAATTATCTTCACAACAAGTCCCAACAAGGGAGAACAATAACAATTCATCCGTAATATATCTCAAAATAATCATTTTTCAACGACTCACGGTCATACTAGACGCCAGTGTATGGATGCTCGTCACCACAGCCCATACACCGCACTCGATCACATAACACATAGCACATAATCCTATTCCCTCAAGCTAGGATAGAACAAACACTTACCTCGAATGTTTATGAACAATTCAATCCGTGGAAATGTCTTTTTCTTTCAAATTTGGCTCCAATCCAATCGTATCTATACGCAATTGATTTAATATCATCAATACTACTCAACAAACTAATTCTTAAGATCAAATACAACTTTTACAACATTCTGCCCGAAATAGTGAATTTCAACCCCGGGCCCACATGGTCGGAACTCGGGGTTAGGACCAAAATCCGGTTATCCATCCCCCCACGAGTTCATGTATATGATTTGTTTCAAAATCGGACCTCAATTCGAGGTCCAATTCCCCAATTTATGAAAAACCCTATTTTCTAACAAAAACAAGAAATTCCACCATGAAAACCTTTGATTTCTAATGAAAAACATGTTTAATGATGTTAGGAATTGAAAGAATTAAGTAAAAAGTGACTTACAATTGTTTTGATGAAGAAGGAATCCGTGAAGAATCGCAAACGGGTGTTTTTGTTTTGTAAAAAGTGAAGAAATGAACTGAAAATCGTGTTTTACAGGTCTCTGTGTTCGCATTTGCGAACCCCGACCGCAATTGCGAACCCCGACCAATTTCTGGAGTTTGAAAAATAAGCTAAGGCTGGGAAGTTCGCATTTGCGAACATTTGTTCGCATTTGCGAACACTGGCAGACAAAGGGAGTGTTCGCATTTGTGAACTAATGTTCGCATTTGCGAACATAGGCTGTATAGGGCAGTGTTCGCATTTGCGAACAATGGTTCGCATTTGCGAACCAAGGCAGTATAGGAAATGTTCACATTTGCGAACTTTTGTTCGCATTTGCGAACATAGGCAGGCCCTGGGGACTTTCGCATTTGCGAACAATTGTTCGCATTTGCGAACAAGGTTGGGTCAATGGGGCTTCGCATTTGCGATCAGGGTTCGCATTTGCGAGCCCTGCCTTGATCATCCCCCTTCGCAATTGCGAGAAACGCTTCGCAATTGCGAAGCCAACAACTGGGTGAAAAACCAGCAGTGCAACATTTCAGAATTTAATCCAACGGCCTATCAAATCTTTACCCGAGCCCCCCGGCTCCAAACCAAACATGTACACAACCTCAAAAACACATTATGAACTTGTTCGTGCGATCACATCGCCAATATCACCTCGTTTTCATCAAATCAAGCCTCAACTTCATGATTTTCATACCTTTGGTTTTCAAAACTTTCAAACTTGGGACTCAAGGTCCAAAACATCTCAAACGACATCCAAATGTCACCAAACTTTACAGAAATCACATATATAATATTTAAGACTTGTACCGGGCGTCGGAACCAAAATACGAGCCCGATACCAAGGTCAATTAATTCATTTCCTTTAACAATTACATCAAAAACAATTTCATAGAAAAATTCATAACTTGGGCTCTAGGCCTCGGAATTCGACTCCGGACGCATGTCCAAGTCCCATATTTTCCTACGGACCTCTCGGGACCATCCAATCTCGGTCCGGATCCGTTTACCAAAAATATTGACCGAAGTCAACCATATCAATATTAATATCATTTTTATCCAAATTTCTCATAGAATTCATATTTTCTATCACAAAATCTTTCCGGCTACATGCTCGGATTGTGCACGTAAATCGAGGCAACATGGAATGAGGTTTTCAAGGCCTCAGAAGCTCGAAATGATTAATAAAATAAGTGATGACCCTTTGGGTCGTCACATTAACTCCCCTGCAACGGTGCCAAAATTGATTCACGTCCAAGCAACGGTCGCAGTCAATATAACCTGGTCTAATAAGTCCAAGATCGATCCCATAGAGAATTAACCTACCAATTACAACTTTCACAACCCAAGAATACTTCCGAATCAAGTTCCCAAACTTTGAATATATCTTTGTATGAATTTCGAACCACTACTTTGCAATAATTAAAAGGCTTAAAAGAAAGAATTGAATATTGGGTAAAAATAATATGGAGAAGGACTAAGGTATTGATTTCCCTATTGATGGAATCCCTTATCGTTATGCTCATACAAATTGTTAATATATTCTATCAATCATGAACGCTATGTGTATCATAACCCTCTCCCGAGCAATTACAATAATTTACTAGTGCACTCTCCCGAGCTACCCTAGCTAGCTTTAATTTGAATAGTTTACTTAAGATTGCACCCAAGACTTCGTTATTCCTAACCCCGGCTTTACGCCTAAAGTTATAGATTCCTCCAATAACCTAGGTGTGGTATTGTTCAACAATATACCTAAATATGCACTCTTTTCCAAGTTATGCACACTAGATAGGCACCGCTAATTGGGATGTCTACCAATTAACTATAACAAGAACGAAGTTGAACAAATAGAAATCTAGTTCACAATTTGTAATCACATAAACGATAAGTTCATCACCCAATAGGTTCCCTCAAAACCTTAGAAAAGGATTTAGCTACTGATGCTCAAAGAAACAAGAATAATAATTGAATTCATAAATAAATACTTGATATAAAATAAAGGAATGAGTTGAGAGGATTCTCTCTTACTAAGTATCTTGCAAAAGTAGTGAAAAATACACAACATGCCTTTATTGGGCGAACTAGGGGTTTATATAGAGCTTTTAGGGCTAAAAAACTAAGTTTGAGTACAATTAGGACTGCTGCTGCGGCGACCTCCGCGGTTCGTTCGCGACCGCGGACGGACCGCGTACAATAAACTTCAGAGAGCCTTTTTTTCACGGTTCATCCGCGGTCGCGGAGAAACCGCGGTTGTCCACCATGTTCCCTTGGGAATTTGGAAAACGCAAAACATGAACGTTGTAGCCCTTTTAGTTAGATTTCCAACCAAATATTATGGAGCCAAAATGGATTTATGAGGGAAACGTTATGTCCAGTTTACTAGACAGTGCACAATATGCCTCATTCATTTTTCGCTTGTACTACACTTATCAAATTTGACCCCCGAACTCGATCCCGGCTTAATTCCTTGAGCTTTTACTCAGACTTCAAAGCTCCAATCACTTATATGCATTCCATAACATCCATATAGCTCAGAATCACACCTTCCCGGCTATTTTCAACATAAGTTCTTGACTTGTACCACACTTTGGCCTTTACCATCTTTTGACTCCAAAGCTTACTCTTTTAGTCTTCATTTGCTCATGTATACCTATAACACACTAAGAACACTAATAGAAGTATTTTTTCATCATAAAAAATATCAAAACAACAATAAAGCGTGATTATTTAGGGCATAAATATAGTCAAATTCACCTATTATCAGCAGATCAGGATAATATCATATCAGTCGCGAGTTAAACCCATTTCCTCAATTGTTGGGCGTAGTTTTGAGCTATTGGACGAGAGATCAAGAGGGTTTCACCTAGATTTCGATTGGAGGTAAGTTTTATGGACTAATTACGTGATTTTATCATAGAATCTTCATCTGAATCACTGAAATTGGGGTGTAAATTGAAGGAGTTAGGGCTTGGGTTTTGATATTGAAAATTTGGAATTTGAAGGGGCTATTGGACTCCGATATTGATAAATTTTATATGAATGGGTTTGTGGCGAGACGAGGATTCTGGTAATGTGAATTTCATAATTTTTCGAGAAATGTGCCCGTGGCTCAGGTTTTGCCAACTTCGTATTTTTGGATGTTTTCGAGTTATTTTGATTGGGTTATGATCCATTAGCCTATTTTCATATATTCCTATTGGTTTTGATCAGATTTGGCACCCGCAGAGTTCGATTCTAGAGGGAAAGGCATCACAAACTAGTTTTCGAAGCCGGTTTGAGGTGAGTAATAGATGTGAATGATCACCTGAGGGTTTGAAACTCCGGTATATCACTATGTGACACTGTATTGAGGTGAGACACATGCTCTACAGCGAGTGCGGGGTCGATTGTGATTGGGGACTATGGCTTAGTCCGACCTGGTGGCATTTTACGGTGTTGTTGGCTATAAATGAGCCAGTAAAGCTCCTACTTGGATGGTTTTGGATATATTTGGGCTGTGTGCCGGTTATTTGGATCACATGAGGATCATTATCACTGTTTCTATGATTATAGCATGTTTTCATGACATCAGTCCTGAGCTAAACACTATCAAAAAATGAATTGCAAATTCTGAGATTTCTGAACACTTATTTCTGTAAATTTCTGCTAAAAGGATTTAAAAATGGTAAGTATTTATGCATGTGAGGCTTGCATTGCATGTAGCTGGACTGATAGTGCATTGGGCTGCGCACCGCAGCATATGTCACTGATATTGCACTTGGCCTGTAGGAACCCCTCCGGAGTCTGAACCCCCACAATTAGCGCGGGTACCCAAATGGATCAGGCTACGCATCGTAGCGTCATGTTCATGCATCTACATTGCATTTACTCATTTATACTTAACTACTTTATCTATTATTGTTTTCCCTGAGATTTATACCGTTAAAAAGGAAAATGAGATATTGTATAGCTTTACTGTGTGGTATTTTGGGTTTTCTTACCTTCAATATCATTATACATGCCTATTACCACTGAGTTGGAAGTACTCACTCTACTCCCTGTACCTTGTGTGCAGATCGAGGTACCTCTTAGCAGGGTTGACTTCTGCTACTCCCAGAGCATATTTCGGAGTTGTCGAGGTAGCTGCCTGGCGTCCGCAGGACCATCTCCCTTGCTTTTCTTATCTTATTAGACATTCAACGTTTTCAAACTTATTCTGTATACAATATTATTATTACTATGCTATTCAGTAGAGGCTCTTGACTCGCGACCCTCAGATCTGTGGGAGGTGGTGTGCATTGTCATCAGAGTTTTATATACTTTTGCTAAACTTTGTATAATGCTTCGTATTTACTGATTTTAAACAAAGAATGTGAGCTGGTAGCTCAGTAATATATGTGATTAGTCGGGCTTGCCTAGCAATGTGCTGGGTACCATCACGACCGGGTTTGGGGTCGTGACAAATATGACCCAGAAACGCGACAGAACTAAACTAGAACTCACACTTTGAAAAGTTAGCATATAACTAACTATCCTTCAGAGTCTGAAGATCCACTCCGAGGTACTGCTCGTGCTCTCCCTAGCTGCGGGAGTACACCAGAATATCATCTATAAAGATTATCACGATTAAGTCTGGATAAGGCCTGAACACTTGGTTCATCAACTCCATAAATGCTACTAGAGCATTTGTCAACCCAAATGAGGTGACTAAAATCTCGTAGTGCCCATAACGAGTGTAGAATGCTGTCTTAGGGACATCAGACGCCCTAATCTTCAGCTGATGGTAACCAGATCTCAAGTCTATCTTTGAGAACACCCTCGATACCTAGAGCTGGTCAAACAAATCATCAATCCTCGACAGTGGATACTTATTCTTTATCGTCACTTTGTTCAATTGGTGGTAATCAATACACATCCGCATCGAACCATCCTTCTTCTTCACAAATAACACTGGTGCACCCCAAGGAGAAACACTAGACTTGATAAGGCTCTTCTCTAGTAAATCCTGCAACTGGTCCATTTAACTCCTTTAACTCTAGCGAAGCCAAGGTCACGGCCTTGGCGTGATAATCTAAGATGGCATGATACGGGGAAAACCAATCCATCCCTAATATGACGCCAAATTCCACCATATCTAAAAGCAGTAAATCAACACGAGTCTCAAAACCGCCAGTAACCATTATACGTGAATAATGGGCGCAAGCCACCACAATAAAATCACTCACTAACGTAGACACATAAACAAGGCAATCAAAGAATCACTGGGCATGACCCTATACAACATAAACTAAGATCGCCGCTTCTCTACCACAAGCCAGGAGAGTACCTACACCTCCACCTCCACCTCCAATACATTTAACTACTCTTCTCGTATCTTTACCTCCACCTCTAATACCTTTGCCTCCACCTCTCACATCCACCTCTAATATCTTTATCTCCACAAAGCCTCCAAAGACGTAACTCATCTATCGCTAGTCTGTGTTGCTGCTTAGATGAAAAAGCGGCACATGACCTAGCCTTTCGCGAAAGAACATAGTAGAAATTCAACCAGCATTTGAGAAACCAAATCGCACGACAAGAGAGAACAAATGAGAGATTTTTCCTAACTCAATAGATTTTGGGGAACAAGTACAAACGTATTCGTACCTACCCCTCAGACTCTACTAAGTTTGTTCGTGAGTTGTGAGACCTATTTAACCTAGTGATCTGACACCAACTTGTCACGACCCGGATTTCCCATCATCGGGATGGTGATGGCGCCTACTCGTGGTAGCTAGGCAAGCCAATTTTCTTACAAATTTTCATTAGTAAAACCATTCTATTGTCAATTTATAGCATCAGTAATAATAAAAACAATCACCGCAGAAGTCTAATTTTATAAGTCTGAAATAAATACGAAATACTCAACAATATCCTCTACCCAAGATTTGGTGTCACATACTCATGAACCACTAAGAATAACCTACATATAAAGGTCTAAATGAAATATAACAACTATCTGTCTCAAAACAATGAGGCAACAATACAAATGAAAAATATAAGAAGAGACGTCGGGCCTGTGGACGCCTGCAAAGCTACCTTAGTCTCGCGATAATAAAATCCTGCTCCCGAAAGTACTCCTGCTGCTGCTGCTCAAAACCTGGACCTATGCAAAAATGCACAGAAGTGTAGTATCAGCACAACAGACCCCATGTGCTTGTAAGTGTCTAGCCTAACCCCAGCGAAATAGTGACGAGGCTAGACTGGACACAACATAAACCTGTGCAGTTATAAATATACAGCGGAAATCGAATACCAAGTAATTATCAACATGGGAAGGGAACATGCTATGGGGAAATACAATTAACAGTAATTTAGGGTAACAACCAAGACAGTTTAAAGTCCATAACAAAACAAGAAATCAATAACCAGACATAAACACATGATATGAACAACTGTTGCAGCGTGCAACACGCTCCATAATTACCATTGTTGCGGCGTTCAACCCGCTCGACAATTTCCATTGTTGCGGTATGCAACCCGCTCCATAAATACCACTATTATGGCGTGAAACCCGCTCCACATCATTGTTGCAGCATGCAACGCGCTCCTCAATATCATTTAACAGAGTGATTTCTCAAACAACAGTCACAGTTAAGGGACATGACAATAAGCAATCAGTTGACAAACATCCCGGCAAGGGAGAAAAATTCAACCACTTCAGCCAAGCATCCCGGCAAGGGAACAATTGACAACAACTTAATACTTTCATTATCTCGGCAAGGGAGAGAAAAACTAACAACATAATCAACAAAACGTTCCGGCAAGGGAATAATCAGTAACACTTTCTCTTTCTTTCTTTTCTTACGCCATGATACCACAGGAGCCCAAGCTCCAAGAAATTCTTATCACATATTCCATCACAAATAACAGTATAACGACATCTCAATGAGGGAACATACATTATCTTAATTATCCCGGCAAGGGGATTACCATAGCCATATTTAGTTCCAACATCTAACTACCACATTAATTCAAACATCTAACCACCACAACTATAACCAACCTATTACCACACTTAACCACCTCAGTTACATATAATCGACTACCGCACCCAACCAACCTATCTATAACTAATCTATTACAATACTTAATCATCTCAGCTATAACCATAAGCTTTACCTAACACAAGGAAAGATCACCCTAAGAATCCGTAATATCAATTAAGAACACAATACCAGTGAACCAGAACTTAACCATAGCCCGCCAAGAGGTCAACATAATGATTTCTCCTCTTTCTCACTTTTACTTCACAATTCTTTTCAAAGCACATGCTCTAGAGGTTCAATTACCACTTGTACTTTAACAATTCCTTCTACAACTGGAGCCAACGCTCCTCACTGACATCAGTCTTTTAACATACTTTCAGTATTCGTATCACAATTCGAGCCAATGCTCTTAGGAATCAAATTATCATATTATCATTCACATGTTATTCACAACATATAGAAATACTCCAATAAAACATGGAATTCACAATCAATTCATGGTAATCACATTATAAGGACTCACGGTCATGTTAGACACTAATGTATAGATACTCATCACCATGCCTGTACATCATACTCGATCACATAGCAATTAGCAACAAGACTCAACTCCTATTCCCTCAAGCTAGGGTTAGACCAAACACTTACCTCATAGTCTTGAAATCCACTTAATCTTTAACTCTCGCTTTACCTCGCGATTCCATCTCCAATTCACTCGAATCTAATCATAAATTATTCAATTACTTTAATAAACAATATATGAATTAGCTTGAATGCATAAAAATGGTTTGCCCAAGTTTTACTCAAAAATTCCCAAAATGCCCCCGGGCCCACCAGGCAAAAACTCGAGGTTCAAACCAAAATCTGGTTACCCATTCCCTCATGAGTTCAAATATATAATTTGTTTTGAAATTGGACCTCAATTCGAGGTCTAACTCCCTAATTTACAAAAAACCAAGGTTCTACACAAAAACCCCAAATTTCACCCATGAAGATCTTTGATATCAAGTGGAAAAGATATTTAATGATGTTAAAAGTTGAAAGAATTGAGTAAAAATTAACTTTCAAGTGATTTGGGATGAAGTTTTCTCTTGAAAATCGACTATGGGATTTGAGTTTCAAATGAATTGTGAAAAGTGGTAAAAATTAGCCTAAGTATAAAATTTTATGGGCCTCAGATATGGGAATTGCGAACCTTGGTTAGCAATTGCAAAGAACACAGGATTGGGAATTGAGGCATTTTAGTTTGCATTTACGAACTTAGGTATGGGGGGCAATGTTCGCATTTGCGAAAATAACATCACATTTGCGATGGACACCCTTTCGCTTTTGCGAACAAGTGATCGCTTTTTCGATTTGACCCAGCCTCCCCACTCCTTCGCATTTGTGATGGCGAATCTCGCATTTGTGAGACTAGGTAGACCTGGGCCTTCTTCGCAATTACGAATGGTTGTTCGCATTTGTGAATCAGGATTTGAAAATGCGAAGCTTGCAGGTCAGAAGTGCATCAACTGTGATTTAACTTCAAAAATGCTCCCGTGGCCTATCCAAAACTCACCCGACCCCTCAAGGCTCTAAACCAAACATGCCCACAACCTCAAATACATCCCATGGACTTGCTCGCACAATCAAATCACCAAAATAATATCATTTATATAGAATCAGGCCTCAAAACTCATGATTTTCCTTTTAAACTTCATAAACTTTCAAACTTGGAGCTTATAGTCCAAAACACGTCAAACGACGTCCAATTTTGATCAAACTTCACAAAAAGCACTTAAATAATATATAAGACTTGTACCGATCATCAGAACCAAAATACGAACCCGATACCATAGTCTTTTCATCAATTTTCATTTCCATTTTCCTAAATAATTTCATATAAACAATTTAACAGAAAAATTCTTACTCAGGTTCTAGACCTCGAATTTTGACTCCGGGCACATGCCCGACTCCCATATTTTTCTACGGACCTTCTAGAACCGTCCAATCTCAGGTCCAGGTCCGTTTACCAAAAATGTTGACCAAAGTCAACTATAATCATATTAATATCTAAATTCTTCAAATTTTTCTTAGAATTCACATATTTCAATATAAATTTTTTTCGGCTTAGCGCCCGGACTATGCATGCAAATTGAGGCAATAAAAAAAATTGTTTTTCAAGGCCTCAGAAGCATGGGACAGATGAGGAAAACAGGTGATGACCAATTGGGTCGTCACAACCCAGCCACCAAACTAGGGTAGGAAATTTTCTTTGTTTGTCTATTTTGTTGCGATCAGGAGCAGGGAATACCTTTTCAAGTTTTAGCAGACAAAAGACCACCTATGAGCACGTGATTTTTGCCTTAGGAAATAAATTCCAAAATTAAAATAAATAATATTTTTGTGTGCAATTATATGTTTTGATTGAAATAAGATACATTTGCGTGTGCAAACAATTAGAAATTAAAGTTAGAAAAATTAAAAAAAATAGGTTGAGTACAAGTATTACAATTAAAGTAGTTAAAAAAGGAAAATCAACAAAAAATGCAATAATACCGGAAATTAGAGAAAAATAGTAGAAAAATATCAAAAAATATTAGAAAATTAGAAAAGATAGGAAATTGAATAATTGAAAAGAATACAAAAATAAAAAAATGAAATACAAAAGAAAATACCACAAAAATAATTAAAATACCAAGTAAATACACAAAAATATAAAATTGGGCCAAATATGTGAACCCAATACACATTTGGCCCAAACTAATTAAAAGATCCGGTCCAGCCTTCACATGAGAAACAATCTCAGCCGTTCATCACTTTAAATTCAATGGCTGAGACTTTATCCAGAATTAACTAATTATTTATGATTTTGATCAAATCTGGACCGTCCGTGTCTTAAAATCTAACGGGTGGGAATATGTCTCTCATTTAATGAGACGACGACGTTTTGGGGGAATTTAATCCTGGCCATTAATCTCAATTGATCCAATGGCCAGGGATCGAGTGAGTGTTACACGTATATAAGCCAGGTCTCTTAGAGAGACCGGCCATTCTCTTCATGCCTAACCCTAGCCGCCTTCTCTCTCAACCGTCTCCATCTCGAACCTTCACCGGCCATGCAGACTGGCCCATTTCCATGGCCGTCTCCGGCCACCTCTTACCTCCCAAGCCTCTTTCTTCTTCTTCTCCACCATGAACAACCATGAAAACCCCAGAAACCCCGAAAATACTTAGCTTCTTGAAATTCCGGTCATCGGAGATCTTATCCGGTGACCAAAACTTATGAGAACCACTCCCAAATTAACACCAGTAAACCTTCACCTCCTGATCTATCACCCCTCACAAGCCATTTCCTTCGAATCTCACCCTATCTACTCGAATCTTCAAAAATAGGTCGCCGGAACCCTAACTCCGGTCGACCTAAAACCAAACCCCAAAACAAAACCCCTTCCTTATAATACCCTGAACCCATCTCTACTAGTGAAAAACAATAAAAAGACTTCAACTTGAAGTCTGAGAGAAAAACTGGAAAAAAGAAAGAAAAGAAACTGGAAAAAGAAGGAAAGAAAAGGAAAAGAACAAGAAAAGAAAAAATAAAAGGGAAATAGCATAGGAGACAAATCCTGCAAAGCTAAGTTCCCTTTCCTTTTTGTTTTGATTTTGTTTGTTTTTCTCTGTTATCGTTTTTTCATCTATGTTCTGTTTTTGTTCCAGCATGCTTTTTAAGTTTACTTTCTTTGCTTTAATTGTTTAGTTAATTGCATGTTCCAGATTAGTTCATAATTTCTTGTTTCTCTGTTAGTATCATGTTTCTTTGGCTTTCTTTGATAATTCTGCCTATTATGCTTAATCAAATATACCCGAGCATGATTAGGGTTTTCATTAGTCTTTGACATGAGAAAGTTCTGATTATGCCTCTTTATGTTTAATTGAAATACTCTGTTTGGAATCTGAATTATAAGTCTGTTTGATTGAAATTCAATAATATTCAATCTCTTCTCTGAGTTTTGGTTAAATGACAAGTAATTCTGATTTTATGGCTATGTATGCAATTTAATGTGAAAGGGCTATGTCTGCAATAATTTTATGTTATTTGACTGTTGTTAAGCTTAATGTACTTAGGTGAAATTGGTTATAGTTGTAATAGTTTGGTAATTAGAGAATTGGCTAAGTCTGAAAACATTGTTAAGTAGTTACATAGGCTAAAATTGAAAACAACATAAAAAAGGTCATAATTGAAATAAGTGATAAGAGTGGTCAGTCTTGAAACTCACCAACTCTGTAGTTCTTTAATTCTAAATTCAATGGCTAAGTTCTAAAGTGGTTAATTCTGAAATAATCAGACTCAAGTCTAAAACTGGCTAAGCTCTGCAAAGTCTTAACTGGCCAGTGATAACTAATTGGTTAAAATTGCAAAGCCAAGTCCAAACATTGGATTGGCTAAGCCTTAAATAGTATAGACTTAGGTAAATAAGCAGGCTAGTCCTGCAAATTAACTCTAATAACAGAAAATGAAAGAAAAGAGGCTAAAATTGAAATAAAATTGAAGTTCAAATCTAGTCAAGCCTTACATGACTTACTAATACTGGCTAGAAGTTAAATAATAGCTGAAAACAGCATGCCCAGACCTGGACAAGGTCGGGTAAATTGTGAATGCCATTAAGGGTATAGTAGGAATAGAAAATGGCATAATTGTGGATTTAATAGAGCCTATAAGGACATTAAAGACATTTAGGCCTATGATTTCTGCAATATTGCACAAAACTAAGGGTATAATAGACCCAAATAAATGGCAACTTAGTAAATAACCTTCGCAAGTGGGGGTACACTAGTAAAAGACACCAAAAAGAATCAATTAGAACCTTCCAGCACATGCTGGAAGGTAAATTCAAATCTAAAAATGGTAGTTAAGTGTAACAATTGAAAGAATTCATGGGAGGAAAACTTAAATAACTTTTCAACTTTCCCCCCAAAATTTTCACCAATCTCACCTATAAATAGACCACATTTGAGCCTGATTAGGGGCTGGATTTTTGAATCAGAAATTCAGAGGTACACATATAGATTCATAGAGTAACAACTGCCTGGGTTTTAGTCGAAGCTTATTCCTGAAGCTGTAGGAAATCTTCTACTGTTTTGTTGGATCTCTACTGCTTGTTGCTGGGTATTTGCTTTGCTGTTCTCTGGGATTCGATTGATTGCTGAAATCCACTCTTATTGCTGTTGCATCATCTGCTGTGGTTTAATTGCTACTTCCTGCCTATTTTCCCTTAGAAATGGTGGCTAAAGAAATGATCAGAAATAGGTTCGCACCCGGAAAAAGATTGGGGATAGCCTTACAGGGAATAACATAGCCTGTCCATCTACCGAGAAACAATGATACCTTTGGCTTGGGCTTTAAACCTACCTATACCGACATCGAAAGAGCCAAAAGAACGAAGAAGAAAAGTTGGACCCTCCCGAAACCAATCCCAAAATTATTCGACACCTTTACTAGGCCTGGTACATAAAGACATTTGACAACTGCTGCGTCAAGGTATGCTGAGATAAGGCCAGATGTGGAGCTTCTCGCAAGGTTTGAAATGTTGTTCGGGGGTGTAAACAAGTTGGAGATGGGCGAGGGGACTAGTAAGATGGATATCCAGTTCGTGGGACCCAGCACTGCACTTAATAATTGGGAAGCTACTCCTCTTCCAATTAGGAGGGAGTTATGGTAGTTAGCTATCAAAAATATTTCATCTTTCCCAAAGCTGTTTTATTTTGTAATCCCCATACCCCACTGAAATCAAATGTATCCAACCTCTGTTATTTATTGGAAAAATATCAATGAAATGCAATTTCTTCTTCTTTCTTTATTTTGCCTTATTTTTATCTTTTCTTTTTGTACAGTTCAATATTCGCTGATTCTGATGATATGTCATGCATGAAGGATTCCCGGCCCACTCTTGACAATCAAATAGTTATTCAAGAGATTGAAAATGAAAGTGAAATAGAATATGAAGATGATGAAACATTGGAGGAAATCAGTAAAGACTTGAATCAATATGAGAAAAAACCCAAACCGAACTTAAATGAGACAGAATCTATTAATCTAGGGAGTGAGGATAATGTCCGGGAAACAAAAATCAGTGTGCACCTAGAAGCTTCCCTCAGAGAAGAGCTAATAAAGTTATTAGATGAATACAAGGACATATTTGCCTGGTCATTTGATGACATGCCCGGACTCAACACTGATGTGGTGGTACACAAATTGCCTATTTATCCAGAATGCCGGCCGGTAAAACAGAAGTTGAGAAAGTTCAAAACGGACATCAGCGTGAAAATAAAAGAAGAGGTGAATAAGCAGTTTGTGGCGAAGGTCATACGAGTTACTAAGAATCCCACCTGGTTAGCAAATGTTGTGCCAGTTCCAAAGAAAGACTGGAAAACCAGAGTGTGTGTTGATTATAGAGACTCAAAAAGGCTAGTCCAAAGGATGACTTTCCATTGCCAAATATCCATATATTGATCGACAATTTCGCCAAGCATGAAATTGGCTCTTCTGTAGATTGTTATGCGGGTTATCATCAGATCCTAATGGACGAAGAAGATGCGGAGAAAATAGCTTTTATCATGCCTTGGGGAACCTACTGCTATAGAGTGATGCCGTTTGGGCTAAAGAATGTCGGAGCTACTTATATGAGGGCAATGACCACGATGTTTCATGATATGATGCATCGAGAAATTGAAGTGTATGTGGACGATGTCATCATAAAGTCCAAGAAGCAACATGATCATGTCAAAGACTTGAGGAAGTTTTTCCAAAGACTCCAAAGATATAATCTTAAGCTCAATACAGCAAAATGTGCTTTTAGAGTACCTTCAGGGAAGCTATTGGGATTTATAGTAAGTCGGCAAGGCATTGAACTAGATCCATCAAAGATAAAAGCAATCCAGAGTTTGTCTCCACCGAAGAACAAGAAGGAAGTAATGAGCTTACTTGGCAGGCTGAACTATATTAGCTGGTTCATCGCTCAGCTGACATCAATATGTGAGCCTATTTTCAATTGTTAAAGAAAGATGCAGCGGTGAAGTGGACCGATGAATGTCAAGAAGCCTTCGATAAGATTAAGGAATATTTGGAAAATCCTCCAGTGTTAGTTCCTCCAGAGCCGGGAAGACCTTTGATCTTATATTTGACAGTGCTTGACAACTCCTTTGGCTGTGTACTGGGGCAGCACGATGAGACCGGCAAGAAAGAGCAAGCTATATATTACCTTAGTAAGATGTTCACATCTTACGAGGTAAAATAAAGTGACAAGCCAGGTTGGAAAATGTACTTCGACAGAGCCGTCAACAGTAAAGGAGTTGGGATTGGAGCAGTACTTATTTCAGAAACGAGTCAACACTATCCCGTTACCGCTCAGCTTCGACTTTTCTGTACCAACAATATGGCCGAATATGAAGCGTGTATATTGGGATTGAGGATGGCGATGGATATGGGTGTTCAAGAGATTTTGGTCATGGGTGACTCGGATCTTTTGATACATCAAATTCAGGGAGAATGGGAGACAAGAGATTTGAAATTGATACCTTATCGGCATTGTCTACATGAACTGTCCCAAAGATTTCAATCTATAGAGTTCAAACACATCCCAAGAATGCACAATGAAGTAGCAGATGCTTTGGCCACATTATCTTCTATGTTACATCATCCGGATAAAGCCTATATAGATCCACTTCAAATACAGGTGTATGATCAAAATGCTTACTATTTTGCTGTGGAAGGAGAGCTAGATGGAGAACCGTGGTATCACGATATCAAAGAATACTTGAAGACAGGAAAGTACCCAGAATAAGTCGGAGATCAGAAAAGAGCTGTAAGACGCTTAGTAAATGGCTTTTTCCTCAGTGGAGGGATTATATATAAAAGAACACCAGACTTGGGCTTGGTGAGATATGTGGATGCACAACAAGCTGACATGATTATGACTGAGGTACATGCTGCAGCTTGCGGACCTCATATGAGCGGGTATGTTTTAGCAAAGAAGATTTTGAGAGCGGGATATTATTGGCTTACCATGGAACGAGACTGTATTAGGTATGTGAAGAAATGCCACCAATGTCAAGTACATGCAGATTTGATTCATTCCCCACCTTATGAATTGCATACGATGTCTGCACCTTGGCCTTTTGTTTCCTGGGGCATGGATGTCATCGGACCAATAGAGCCTGCAGCTTCTAATAGACATATATTTATCTTGGTCGCAATTGACTATTTTACTAAATGGGTGTAGGCAAAGACATTCAAGGCGGTGACGAAGAAAGCCGTGGTGGATTTCGTGCATGAGAATATCATATGCCGATTCGGAATTCCTAAAGTAATTATCACAGACAATGGGGCAAATTTGAACAGTCACCTCATGGCGGAAGCATGTCAGAGATTTAAAATCCTGCATCGTAACTCTACACCTTACAGACCAAAGGCAAATGGGGCAGTAGAAGCTGAAAATAAGAATATAAAGATGATTCTCAGAAAAATGGTGGAAGATTCTAGACAATGGCAAGAGAAGTTACCTTTCGCTCTTATGGGTTATCGCACAACAGTACGTACTTCGATTGGTAACACACCCTATTCATTGGTGTACGGGACAGAGGTTGTTATACCCGCAGAAATTGAGATACCATCGCTTCGAATCATAGCTGAAGCTGAGATCGATGATGATGAATGGTTAAAAGCCCGGTTGGAACAATTGAATCTAATTGATGAGAAGAGGTTAGCAGCGGTTTTCCATGGGCAGTTATATCAACGAAGAATGGCCAGAGCATATAATAAGAAGGTGCGTCCTCGGAAATTTGAAGTTGGACAATTGGTATTGAGGCGTATCTTACCGCATTGGGCTAAATCGAAAGGCAAATTTGCACCAAACTGGCAAGGACCGTTCATGGTATCACGGGTGTTGTCCAATGGAGCACTATATCTGACAAATGTTGAAGGGAAATGTGTAGAGACTGATATCAATTCAGATGCAGTCAAAAGATATTATGTATGATTCCTTTTCATTTGTATAATTGTATTTGTTGTGATTTTGGAATTGAAATGATGAAGGCATTTTATTCTCTATCTAAACATTTTATCTATTGACATACCCTTTGAGCCTTGTTCGATCTATTCTTTCATATCCCTCTCTCGGAATTGTTTATGATACAAAAGGAAAGTAAAAAAAAATGAAAAATGAAAATGAAAAAAAAAGTAAAAGCAAAATGCAAATAAAAGGAAAAGACAAAGAATTCGGGAAAAAGTCAAACGAAACCATGAATTAATGGCGTAGTTTGAACTACGACTAACTTGATCCCGAAAGGGTATGTAGGCAGCCTCACTGAGGTTCAGTCACAATAAAGGAAAAATCCAAAAATCCCCCACATATTGAAACTGGGGTAGAAGTTATGTTTTATAATTCCGAGAGTTGTAAATATTTTAAACCCTCGTAAATTTTTGAGCCTTTATATCCTTCTTTCTTAACCCATCCAAAAGCCACATTACGGTCCAAAGAAAGACCTTCTAATCAATTTCAAGAAAATAGCAAATATAATGAGAATAAAGGAAGAACATGGCATGGACAACACCGGTGGTTCAAAAAAACAAAAGAAAAATAATATACAAAAATGAGAGAGTCTCATCGGTGAAAACCTTAACCGGCACCGTGAGGCGATTGTGAGGCTGAGAGAAATAAAATGAGAGAGTATTATCAGTGAAAACCTTTACCGCCACTGTAAGGCGATGGTGAGTTTTGAGAAAAAAAAAATATATGCGAGAGTCTTGTTGGTGAAAACCTTTAATGGCACCATAAGGCGATTGTGAGGACTGTTTTGGAAAAGGAAAAGCAACAAAAAATAAGATCGGTTTGGGTTGGAGGAAAGTTGGAGTTGGAATAATGGCAATTAGATTGAACAGACTGGGTCGGAGTTTAAATACATGACATGGTCAAAGGAATCAGCTAACATACCCAGATAAGTTCTATCACTCCTCCAAATTACCCTTACCCTTTTGAAATTCATTTGTTTTTGCATTTCATTGATTATCCATTGAAAGCTAACTACCAGCTTCTGATAATAAGAGCTGAAATAACACTGGATCAAAAAAGAAAAAAAAAGAGAAGGCAGAGAGGAAATAAAGAAAGATGACAATCAGAGCCGAAGGAAAAGAAAATATAAAATGAAAAGCAAGGAAAATGCAAAAAGAGTTTACAAAGGAAGTCAACCGAAAGATTGCACAGTAGAAGAAAAGCAAAAAAAGAGGAAGACAATAAAAGGCAGGAGCAGCAAATGCCAGTTGCCAGCAGTTTTATACTAATAAGATTTCTTTTGTGATTTAGATAGGAACAAATTGTCACTAATCACTTTAAAGTGAATGTGACCAATGTGAAAAGAAAGAAAACATAAAAAAGAAAGTTCAGCAATAAATGGAGGAATCCATGAATGAAATCACTCAATCAAGAAAATACCCAAAACAACAAGGAGGTATCATCTTTTAAATTCACACTCCAGTTATCAAACTGAGGGAATACTTTTTCTGCATTCGCATTTCATGCATCAGGCGCCCACCTGGAAAACAAAGGAATATTTTCTACATTCGCATTTCATGCATCAGGCGCCCACCTGGATAACAAGGGAATATTTTCTGCATTCGCATTTCATACATCAGGCGCCCACCTGGATAACAAGGGAATATTTGTTGCATTCGCATTTCATGCATCAGGCACCCACCTGGATAACAAAGGAATATTTTCTGCATTCGCATTTCATGCATCAGGCGCCCACCTGGATAACAAGGGAATATTTTTCTACATTCGCATTTCATGCATCAGGCGCCCACCTGGATAACAAGGGAATATTTTTCTGCAGGGGTCTGCTGACCACCCCCTGACTGAGATGTCGCTACAGTAGCAGTAGCTGAGACTACCTGAGCCAAACCGGAACACACCGATAATATCTGAGCGAGAGTCTCCTGAAGACCAGGAATAGCAATAGATACAGTCTGGCCCTGAACTGGGACTGCTGGAGCATCAACCACTGGGGGCTGCTCCTGAACTGGTACAACGGGCGGGTCAGCTGGCACTGCCTCAGCCGCCTTACCTCTACCTCTAGCACGATCGCGCCCACGGCCTCTAACAGGTGGCAATGGAGGTCGTCCACCTCGTCCCGATGCTCGCGTTCTCGCCATCTGTGAGAGAATAGAATATAGAAGTTCAGTTCTCAGAACAACAAGATCGCACGACAGAGTTTAAGAAAAGTGGAGTTTTCCTAAAGGTTCGCAGCCTCCCGAGGATAAGTATAGGCGTCCCCGTACCGATCCACAAGACTCTACTAACCGGCTCAAGACTCATGAGGCCTAGTAAACCTAGGCTGTGATACCAACTTGTCACGACCCCAAATCCGGTCGTGATGGCGCCCAGCACATTGCTAAGCCAGCCTAACCAATCAATAACAAGAACGGAGCTAGAAGCTCTCTTTAACCCATTTAAGCATATCAAAATATGAAATAACAGTGATACATATACCAACAGCGGGGAACCAAGTCCCAAAATATACCAACTCCCATAGACCGAAGGGTCAAGAGTCATGAGCCTCTACTGAACATGAGTGTATAAAGGTTTACAAGATACCAAGTGCGGAAAGAAAAGTCAATACAAAGTCAAGAGACAATAAGAAGGAATATCGGGTCCTGCGGACTCTGCAGCTACCTCGAATATCCACAAATGTCGCCTCGCACAGCCACTGGATCACTGCTGAGAGGTACCTGGATCTGCACACAAGGTGCAGGGAGTAAAATGAGTACTGCCAGACTCAGTGGTAATAAACAAGGGTAAGACAGCGCAGATAAGAAATCCGCAATAAAGCACTATGTAAAGTTGTAACCAAATACCCTGTCACAGAATCAATATCGATTGTACCTGTACCAACAATTACCAACAAAACAGTATAATAGCTAGCAGATGTAGCTAAATGCAATGAAATGCATGATATGACCGCTACGGCGCATAGCCCGATCCAATTTGGGTACCCGTGCTCACTGTGAGGGTTCAGACTCCGGAGGGGCTCCGATCCAACATATATACCGTTGCGGCGTGCAGCCCGATCCAACATATATACCGCTGCGGCGTGCAGCCCGTTCCACTACCAGTTATCTAATATGCAAATACTGCCTCGCAGGCTCAAAAGTAGTTTTGAAAACCTTTTTATCATTTTTTAGTTGTTAAACAGTAATACCAAGTTCCAGAGATTGGAAATAGCATGATAACAGAAATAGCTACGGATCGGTAGTAACTAACATGTCAATATGATAAGACAATGATAACGATCCTCGCGGGATCCAATAACTGGCTCACGGCCCACAAGTATACTCAACCGCCCAAGAAGGGGGTTCCTCGGCTCAAGAGTGGCCAATATCACAATATATAGTATGCAACCATCCGAGAAGGAGGTTCGACGACTCAAGAATAGCTGATATCATAACACAGTGCCAACAAGTTGGACTAAGCCATAGTCCCCAATCACAATCGACCCCTCACTCACAAGAGAGTACGTGTCTCGCCGCTATACAGCGTCACAAAGTGGTATACCGGGGTTTCAAACCCGCTGGTCATCACCCACATCTATTACTCACCTTAATACGGCGCGACGACTACTCCGCAATGCCCTTGCCATGAGAATCAAGCTCCGCACGCGTAGAATCTGATCAAATACAGTAGAAATACAACAAATTAGGCCAATGGGACGACACCCAATCAATACAACTCAATTTACATCAAAATTCCCAAAGTTGTCAAAACCCGACTTTCGGTACGCTTGTCGAAAAATTACAAAAGTCACATTTTCGGAATCCTCATCTCGATACGAGTCTAGGCATATAAAATTTACCAAAATCGGACTCCATTTGCCCACTCAAATCGGTGTTTTTCTTTAATTTAGGCCTAGGGCTCAAACCCACCTTTAATCTTCCATTTACAGGGATTTAACCAAGGATTTCATGTTAAAATGATGTAATTAAGCCACAAAACTTACCTCCAACGAAACCCCGATGATTTCCCAGCAATCTCCCGTCAATTTCTTCTCTTGGAACTCAAAATGGAGGTTTTGGGTATTAAACCCGCGACTGTCCAGTTTTGGCTTTTAATTCACTGCCAGCCTGTTTTCTTCATCGCGTTCGCGACGCCTCTCACGCGAACGCGATGCCTTTTTCCTCTTCTTCATCGCGAACGCGGCACTCCTTCACTCGTCCGCGAAGGTCAACTTCCCAGCCTCTGATTTTTACTCTACGCGAACGCGTAGTCTCCCACGCAAATGCGTGGCCTCGCCACATCCTTCTTCGCGATCGCGACCTTAACCCACGTGAACGCGATGCGTTCCAACTCCCTCATATGCGAACGCGACCTTCACCCACGCGTTCGTGATGCTTCCCAGCCTTTCCAATACGTGAACGCGATACCTCCCTTGCGAACGCGAAGCATGCTGAACCTGGCCTACGCAAACGTGGGCCTTGCCCTCGCGAATGCGAAGGCCAAATCACTGCCCAGTGATCTGCAGATTACAGCAGGTCATTTCTTGCTTCCAAATGCCGGATGATGGTCCGGATTCACCCCGAGGCCCCCGGGACCTCAACTAAAACCACCAACATACCCCAAAACACGATACATACTTGTTCCAATCATAAAAACACCATCCTAAACATCAAAATCACCAATTACCCACGGATTCAAGCCTAAATTTCTTAAAACTTTCCGAATTACACATTTCATCAAAAACCCGACCAAACGACGTCCGAATGACCTGAAATTTTGCGGACATATCCAAAATCACATAACGGAGCTACTGCAACTGTCAGAATTCCATTCCGACCCCCGGATCAAAATCTCACCTACCGTTCGGATTTCGCCAAAATTCAACCTCAGCCAATTCGAGCCTATTTCTACACCGGGCCTCCAAATTCAATTCCGATCGCTCCCCTAAGTCACAAATCACCTCCCGAACTAACCGAATCATCAGAATCCGATTTTGAGCCCTCTAACCAAATAGTCAACTCCGGGTTGACTTTCCTTATTCAAGTTTCCTTCAAAAAGGCTATATGCTTCATTTTCAATCCAATTCACTCCTAACTCACCCGATAGACTCTAATACTGTTATAAAAGCATAAAACATGAAATTACAACATAACGGGGTGGTAATTCTCGTGGCGACGGGCCGGATTGTCACATTCTCCCCTCTTAAGCAAACGCTCGTCCTCGAGCGGGTCAAGAAATATACCTGAAGTCTCAAACAAGTGAGGATATCTGCTCCGCATCTCCCGCTCGATCTCCCAAGTGGCCTCCTCCACGGGTCGACCTCTCCACTGAACCTTAACTGATGCAATCTCCTTAGACCTCAATTTTCTTACTCGACGTCCCAAAATGGCAATAGGCTCCACATCATAGGATAGATCACCATCAAGCTGAATGGTGCTGAAGTCTAATACATGAGACGGATCTCCAATGTACTTCCGGAGCATAGACACATGGAATACCGGATGGACGCTAGATAAGCTGGGCGGCAAGGCTAACTCATATGCCACCTCTCCAACCCTCCTAAGTATCTCAAAAGGACCAATGTACCTAGGACTCAACTTCCCTTTCTTCCCGAACCTCATGACACCCTTCATAGGTGAAACCTTCAACAATACTCTGTCACCAACCATGAAAGACAACTCTCGAACTCTACGGTCCGCATAACTCTTCCGGCGAGACTGTGCTGTGCGAAGCCTCTCCTGGATCAACTTTGCTCTATCCAGAGCATCCTGGACTAACTCAGTCCCTATCAATCTATCCTCACTAGGCTCAAACCATCCCACGGGGGATCTACACCGTCTGCCATACAATGCCTCATACGAGGCCATCCGAATACTCGACTGATAACTGTTGTTGTAGGCAAACTCAACAAGTGGTAGGAACTCATCCCACGAACCACCAAAATCAATCACACAAGCTCGCAACATATCCTCCAATATCTGAATAGTGCGCT
The DNA here is from genome assembly GCA_032618575.1 of Nicotiana noctiflora. Taxonomy (NCBI): domain Eukaryota; kingdom Viridiplantae; phylum Streptophyta; class Magnoliopsida; order Solanales; family Solanaceae; genus Nicotiana; species Nicotiana noctiflora. Next base: position 248,710 of record JASVEL010000769.1, on the reverse strand, counting down.
CAGACTGCCCGTCTGTCTGGGGGTGAAATGCTGTACTCAACTCAACCCTCGTACCCATCTCTCGCTGAAATGCTCTCCAAAACTGAGAAGTGAACTGAGTACCCCTGTCGGATATGATAGACACTGGAACTCCATGCAACCGAACAATCTCTCGAATAAAGATCGCCGCCAACCGCTCCGATGAGTAGGTAGTACTAACTGGAATGAAGTGAGCTGACTTGGTCAGGTCTATCCACAATCACCCATACAGAATCAAACTTCCTCGCCGTCCGAGGGAGTCCAACAATAAAGTCCATAGTGATCCTCTCCCATTTCCACTCAGGAATATCAATGCGCTGAAATACACCACCGAGCCTCTGATGCTCGTACTTAACCTGCTGACAGTTGTGGCACCGTGCTACATGTCTGACAATGTCCATTTTCATCTTTCTCCACCAATAGTGTTGTTTCAAATCTTGATACATCTTCGCGGCTCCTGGATGGATAGAATACCGCGAGCTATGGGCCTCCTCCAGAATCAACTCACGAAGGCCATCAACATTGGGCACACATATCCGGCCCTGCATCCTCAATACGCCGTCACTATCAATGGTGACATCTCTAGCATCATCATGCCGAACTCTGTCCCTAAGGATAGCCAAATGTGGATCATCATACTGGTGCTCACGAATACGATCATATAGAGATGACCGAGATACAACACAAGCCAATACCCTGCTGGGCTCCGAAATATCTAACCTCACTAGCCGATTGGCTAGCACCTGAACATCATGAGCAAATGGCCTCTCCTCAGCTGGAATATATGCCAAGCTCCCCATACTGACCGCCTTCCGACTCAAAGCATCGGCCACCACATTGGCCTTCCCCGGATGATATAATATAGTAATGTCATAATCCTTCAAGCAACTCAAGCCATCTCCGCTGTATCAAATTAAGATCTTTCTGTTTGAACAAGTGCTGGAGACTATGATGGTCGGTATACACCTCACAAGCCACACCGTACAAATAGTGCCTCCAAATCTTCAATGCATGAACAATGGCGGCTAGCTCCAAATCATGAACAGGATAGTTCTTCTCATGTGGCTTCAACTGCCGAGAAGCATAAGCAATCACCTTACCTTCCTGCATCAACACACAACCTATCCCCACTCTCGAGGCATCACAATAAACGGTATATGAACCTGAAGCTGATGGCAATACTAACACTGGAGCTGTGGTCAAAGCTGTCTTGAGCTTCTGAAAGCTCTCCTCGCACTCATCCGACCACACGAATGGTGCGCCCTTCTGGGTCAATTTAGTCAATGAAGAAGCAATGGATGAAAATCCCCGAACAAACCGGCGATAATATCCCGCCAAGCCAAGAAAACTCCTAATATCTGTAGCTGAGGACGGTCTAGGCCAACTCTGCACCGCCTCTATCTTCTTTGGATCAACCTGAATACCATCACGAGACACCACATGCCCCATAAATGCTACGGACTCGAGCCAAAACTCGCACTTGGAGAATTTAGCATATAGCTTCTCCTCCCTCAATCTCTGCAACACAATACTCAAATGTTGAGCATGCTCCTCCCGACTACGGGAGTAGACTAGAATGTCATCAATGAACACAATCACAAATGAATCCAAATAAGGCCTGAACACACTGTTCATCAGATGCATAAATGCTGCCGGGGCGTTGGTCAGCCCAAACGACATCACAAGAAACTCATAATGACCATATCGGGTCCCGAATGCAGTCTTCATAATATCCGAGTCCCTGATCTTCAGCTGATGATAGCCTGAACGAAGATCGATCTTAGAAAACACCCTCGCACCCTGTAACTGATCAAACAAATCATCTATGCGCGGTAGAGGGTACTTGTTCTTCACTGTAACTTTGTTCAATTGCCTATAATCAATACACATTCGCATGGAACCATCTTTCTTTTTAACAAATAATACCGGCGCACCCCACGGGGACACACTAGGGCGAATGAATCCCTTATCCAAAAGCTCCTGAAGCTGTTCTTTCAATTCCTTCAGCTCAGCTGGTGCCATCCGATAAGGAGGAATAGAAATGGGCTGAGTGCCCGACACCAAGTCAATGCCAAAATCAATGTCCCTATCCGGTGGCATACCCGACAGGTCTGAGGGGAATACGTCTGGAAAGTCCCTCACAACAGGTAACGAATCAATGCTAGGAGACTCAGCTCCCACATCTCTCACAAAAGCTAAGTACGATAAACACCCTTTTTCAACCATCTTCTGAGCTTTTAAGAACGAAATAACACGGCTAGGGACGAAATCGGTCGAACCCCGCCACTCGATCTGAGAAATACCAGGAATGGCCAACGTAACTGTCTTAGCATGACAGTCCAATATAGCGTGGTACGGAGACAACCAATCCATCCCTAATATAACATCAAAGTCCACCATACCCAACAATAACAAATCTGCCTGGGTCTCCAGACCCCTAATAGATATAACACAGGATCTATAGACATGATCCACAACAATCGTATCACCCACAGGGGTGGATACATGAACATGTAAATCAAGACTACTACGAGTCGCACCCAAGTGATGTGCAAAGTAAGAGGACACGTAAGAATATGTGGACCCTGGATCAAATAGAACAGAGGCATCTCTGTGACAGACAGAAATGATACCTGTAATCACAGCATCGGAGGCAACTGCATCACGCCTGTCAGGAAGTGCATAGAACCGTGCCTGGCCTCCACCGGATCTCTCCTCGCCCCTAGGGCGACCACGAGAAGACTGACCTCCACCTCTACTAGACTGAGATGGTGCTGAAGAGGAGGGCTGATCCCTCTGCTGAGTCCTGCCCCTACGGAGTCGAGGGCACTGTCTCCTCGTGTGGCCAAACTCACCACACTCATAACATGCACCTGGTGCTGGAGAAGGGGACTGAAGGGAACCCCCTGCCGCAGAAGAACCCTGGGCTGATAAAGTAGGTGCTGCACCCTGGGCTGGAAGGGAACTAAGCGATGACTGACCCTGCTGAAACCCCTGTCAACCACGACCATAAAAACCTCCGCTCTGCTCTGGGCGGCCTGAATGAGAAGGTCTAGATGAGCGACCTCTCCTCTGCTAGGAATGCCCTCTAGATGGAGCACCACTGAAACTGCCAGAACCACGAGGCCTCTTGGCCTCCCGCTCCTCTCTCTCTCGGCGATGATCCGCCTCAATGGAGCGTGCCATATCAACAACCTGCTCAAACGATGATGACAAAACTCTCTCTCTGGTCATAAGAATGCGGATAGAGTAATTGAGGCCATCAATGAACCTCCTGATCCTCTCCCTATCATTAGGGATCATCCATGTGGCATGCCTAGCCAACCGTGTGAATCCGAGCTCATACTGGGTCACAGACATGTCGCCCTGAACCAACCACTCGAACTAGCAACGTAGCTCCTCGCGACGAGACTGTGGTACATATTTCTCTAGAAAGAGAGTAGAGAACTGCTGCCATGTGAGAGGTGCTGCTCCTGCAGGCCTACGCCTCTCAAACTCTTCCCACCAATCGAATGCGGGACCAGTGAACTGAAAGGTAGTAAATGAAACTCCGCTGGACTCAAGAATACCAGCCGTCCGCAACATCCTCTGACACTTATCCAAGAAACCCTGGGCATCCTCGCCCTCAACGCCACTGAAATGGGGTGGTTGAAGTCTACCAAATCTCTCAAGACGACGCTGCTCGTCGTCGGGCATAACCTGAACCATATGCTCTGGAGCTGGAGCTGGTGCAGCTGGAGGAATAACCGGTGCAACCACCTGAGCGGGGACCGCCTCTGGCGTCTGAAGTCCCTGAACAACCGGGTCAGGTGTGCGAGCTGCAGGGGTCTGCTGACCACCCCCTGACTGAGATGTCGCTACAGTAGCAGTAGCTGAGACTACCTGAGCCAAACCGGAACACACCGATAATATCTGAGCAAGAGTCTCCTGAAGACCAGGAATAGCAATAGATACGGTATGGCCCTGAACTGGGGCTGCTGGAGCATCAACCACTGGGGGCTGCTCCTGAACTTGTACAACAGGCGGGTCAGCTGGCACTGCCTCAGTCTCCCTACCTCTACCTCTAGCACGACCGCGCCCACGGCCTCTAACAGGTGGCAATGGAGATCGTCCACCTCGTCCTGATGCTCGCGTTCTCGCCATCTGCGAGAGAATAGAATATAGAAGTTCTGTTCTCGGAACAACAAGATCGCACGACGGAGTTCAAGAAAAGTGAAGTTTTCCTAAAGGTTCACAGCCTCCCGAGGATAAGTACAGGCGTCCCCGTACCGATCCACAAGACTCTACTAACTGGCTCAAGACTCACGAGGCCTAGTAAACCTAGGCTCTGATACCAACTTGTCACGACCCCAATCCGGTCGTGATGGCGCCCAGCACATTGCTAAGACCAGCCTGACCAATCAATAACAAGAACGGAGCTAGAAGCTCTCTTTAACCCATTTAAGCATATCAAAATATGAAATAATAGTGATACATATACCAACAGCGAGGAACCAAGTCCCAAAATATACCAACTCCCATAGACCGAAGGGTCAATAGTCATGAGCCTCTACTGAACATGAGTGTATAAAGGTTTACAAGATACCAAGTGTGGAAAGGAAAGTCAATACAAAATCAAGAGACAGTAAGAAGGAATATCGGGTCCTGCGGACTCTGCAGCTACCTCGAATATCCACAAATGTCGCCTCGCACGACTACTGGATCACTGCTGAGAGGTACCTGGATCTGCACACAAGGTGCAGGGAGTAAAATGAGTACTGCCAGACTCAGTGGTAATAAACAAGGGTAAGACAGCGCAGATAAAAAATCCGCAATAAAGAACTATGTAAAGCTGTAACCAAATACCCTGTCACAGAATCAATATCGACTGTACCTGTACCAACAAGTACCAGCAAAACAGTATAACAGCTAGCAAATATAGCTAAATGCAATGTATGATATGACCGCTACGGCGCGTAGCCCGATCCAATTTGGGTACCCGTGCTCACCGTGGGGGTTCAGACTCCGGAGGGGATCCTACAGCCCAAGCACAATATCACTGCGGTGTGCAGTCCGATCCAACATATATACCACTGCTGCGGCGTGCAGCCCGATCCACTACCAGTCAGCTAATATGCAAATACAGCCTCGCAGGCTCAAAAGTAGTTTTGAAAACCTTTTTATCATTTTTAGTTGGAAAGCAGTAATATCAAGTTCCAGAGATTGGAAATAGCATGATAACAGAAATAGCTATGGACTGGTAGTAACTAACATGTCAATATGATAAGACAATGATAACGATCCTCGCGGGATGCAATAACTGGCTCACGGCCCACAAGTATACTCAACCGCCCAAGAAGGGGGTTCCTCGGCTCAAGAGTGGCCAATTATCACAATATATAGTATGCAACCATCCGAGAAGGAGGTTCGACGGCTCAAGAATAGCCGATATCATAACACAGTGCCAACAAGTTGGACTAAGCCATAGCCCCCAATTACAATCGACCCCGCACTCACAAGAGAGTACGTGTCTCGCCGCTATACAGCGTCACAAAGTGGTATACCGGGGTTTCGAACCCGCTGGTCATCACCGACATCTATTACTCACCTCAATACGGCGCGACGACTACTCCGCAATGCCCTTTCCACGAGAATCAACCTTCGCACGCGTAGAATCTGATCAAATACAACAGAAATACAACAAATTAGGCCAATGGGATGACACCCAATCAATACAACTCAATTTACATCAAAATTCCCAAAGTTGTCAAAACTCGACTTTCGGTACGCTTGTCAAAAAAATACAAAAGTCACATTTTCGGAATCCTCATCTCGATACGAGTCTAGGCATATAAAATTTACCAAAATCGGACTCCATTTGCCCACTCAAATCTGTGTTTTTCTTTAATTTAGGACTAGGGCTCAAACCCACCTTTAATCTTCCATTTACACGGATTTAACCAAGGATTTCATGTTAAAATGATGTAATTAAGCCACAAAACTTACCTCCAACGAAACCCCGATGATTTCCCAGCAATCTCCCGTCAATTTCTTCTCTTGGAACTCAAAAATGGAGGTTTTGGGTATTAAACCCGCGACTGACCAGTTCTGGTTTTAACTTCACTGCCAGCCTATTTTCTTCATCGCGTTCGCGACGCCTCTCACGCGAACGCGATGCCTTTTTCCTCTTCTTCATCGCGAACGCGGCACTCCTTCACGCGTCCGCGAAGGTCAACTTCCCAGCCTCCGATTTTTACTCTACGCGAACGTGTAGTCTCCCACGCGAACGCGTGGCCTCGCCAAGTCCTTCTTCGCGATCGCGGCCTAAACCTACGCGAACGCGATGCGTTCCAACTCCCTCATACGCGAACGCGACCTTCACCCACGCGTTCGCGATGCTTCCTAGCCTTTCCAATATTCGAACGCGATACCTCCCTCGCGAACGCGAAGCATGCTGAACCTGGCCTACGCGAACGCGGGCCTTTCCCTCGCGAATGCGAAGGCCAAATCACTGCCCAGTGATCTGCAGATTACAGCAGGTCATTTCTTGCTTCCAAATGCCGGATGATGGTCCGGATTCACCCCGAGGCCCCCGAGACCTCAACGAAAACCACCAACATACCCCAAAACACGATACAAACTTGTTCCAATCATAAAAACACCATCCTAAACATCAAAATCACCAATTACCCATGGATTCAAGCCTAAATTTCTTAAAACTTTCCGAATGACGTCCGAATGACCTGAAATTTTGCGGACATATCCAAAATCACATAACGGAGCTACTGCAACTGTCAGAATTCCATTCCGACCCCCGGATCAAAATCTCACCTACCGTTAGGATATCGCCAAAATTCAACATTAGCCAATTCGAGCCTATTTCTACACCGGGCCTCCAAATTCAATTCCGATCGCTCCCCTAATTCACAAATCACCTCCTGGAACTAACCGAATCATCAGAATCCGATTCCGAGCCTTCTAACCAAATAGTCAACTCCGAGTTAACTTTCCTTATTCAAGTTTCCTTCAAAAAGGCTATATGCCTCATTTTCAATCCAATTCACTCCTAACTCACCCGATAGACTCTAACACTGTTATAAAAGCATAAAACATGAAATTACAACATAACGGGGTGGTAATTCTCGTGGCGACGGGCCGGGTCGTCACAAGTATGCAAGGTCAAGGAGCTGCGAGGGCGAGACAAAGATCTCATAAAGGTCATTGCCTGTAATAGTGAACTCCAAGAGTCCCTCAAGGCTAAAAAAAGAGCTCAAATTGAGCAAGGGGGTGTTGGCTAAGAATACCAACCTGTAAGCAAGGGTGGTCAGCCAAACCACTGAATTGGGTGTGACGTTGGCAGAGATTGACGGTCTTAAGGGCGAGTTGAGTGTGAGCATTGATAGATTGACGACCATTATTTCTGAAGTGGTGGTGTTGGAAGATACCCTGTGCATCTGTAGGTCGGAGCGGACCAAGGAGGAAGAAGCATCCGCGCTCAAGGTGGCGGGGCTTGAGGGATGTGTCAAAGAGTTGGAGGCAGAGCTATCTGTGTTGACCGGGAAGGTGGCTTCACTGAGAGCAGAAGATGTGCGTCGAGACTCGACACCTTCTATGTCTCGCACTTCACCTGACCTTAGCGTGCCTCAAAGTTTGTATGAGTTGTGGGTTCATGACGAGGCTAAGCTTGATGTTGATAAGGCCCTTCATGCTAAGGGGAGGGTGTCTAAAGTCGAGATTCAGGATGTTTGTGCCAAAGCTCATGCGTCTAGTGCGGCATGCATGTATGACCCTCTTTTGCCTGAAGGGGATGACATTAATTTTGACGATGCAAGTGTTCTTGCTTTCGAATCTTTGTATGAAGAGGCATGTGGTACCGCGACTGATGTGTAATAATGATTTTTGTTTGTACTTACTTTTGTTGTGGAATTTTTTTAAGGGAATACTTGATCCCGTTGTAAAGATATGTATACGTAATATTTTCTTGTGATGAAGGAATTGTTTTGTTAATTTAGTGATAATTTTTGCTTCATTTATGGTATCCCAAGTACTTGTCAAATTATAAAGTTGATTTTTCTTTGGGTGAGGTTGGACCTTTACTCTTTCAGCGATGCCCTTAGCCATTGGGATGTACTTTCGATCTGGCATCGAAGTAGGATCCTGTCGAAGTTCGAGTGAAGTCCAACACATTTTTCATCGATGGACTTAGCCATTGGGATGTTACTTTCGAGCTGGCATCGAAGTAGGATCCCGTTGTAGTTCGAGTGAAGTTGAACGTATTTTTCGTTGATCACCTTAGCCATTAGGATGTTACTTTCCATCTGGAGTCGAAGTAGGATCCCGTCATAGTTTGAGTTAAATCGAGCTCGTTTTCCGTTGATGGCCTTAGCCATTGGGGTTTTACTTTTGATTTGGTGTCGAAGTAGGATCCCGTCGTAGTTCAAGTGAAATCGAACTCGTTTTTCATCGATGGCCTTATCCATTGGGATATACTTTCGATCTAGGATCGAAGTGATCTCATTTTTCGAGTGAAGTCGAACTTGTTTTTCATCGATAGACTTATCCATTGGGATATTACTTTCGATCTGGCATCGAAGTAGGATCCCGTCGTAGTTCGTGTGAAGTCAAACTCATTTTTTGTTAATGGCCTTAGCCATTGGGATGTTACTTTAGATATGGTGTCAGTAGGATCCTGTAATAGATCGAGTGAAGTCGAACTTGTTTTTCATCGATGGCCCTAGCCATTGGGATGTCACTTTCGATCTGGCGTCGAAGTAGGATCCCGTCATGGTTCGAGTGAAGTCGAACTTGTTTTTTGTTGATGGCCTTAGCCATTGGGATTTCCATTCATAAATTGGAGATTTGATTACATTCATATAGAAAGTTCATGTCGACTTTGTGAATACAAAGAACACAGTGGCTATTTGTACCTAGTCCCTTCATTACTTGGCCTAGAGATCCTATCAATGGGTGGGGTGATGAATAAAACTTCGGGCCTTGATGTGTCTCCTTTGCTCCGCATTAAAAACCTCACCAAGAAAAACTAATTGGGACAAAACTCGAATGAGGGAAAAAGAGTACAACTTAGGTGGCCCCTCTTTTCAAAAGTGGAAGTATTTGAGGTGGGCGTCGTTCCAATTATTTTGGAGTAGCTTTCCTTCCATTATCTCTAACTGGAATGCTCCCTTGTTTTTATGGCCGTGATTTTGTATGGCTCATCCCAATTTCCAAGTTTTCCTTCATTGGGGTATTTCACTGCCTGGGTTTTAGCTTTGAGGACGTAGTTTTCGACCTTGAGTAGTCGTATTTTTGCCTTCTTGTTGTAGTACTTTTTTGCTTGTTGCTTTTGGTCTACCATTCTCAAGTGAGCCATATCTCTTTGCTCTTCGACTTCATCCAGGTCTTGTAACCTATCTTCATCGTTACTTGGTCCGCTCTTATTGGAGTATATTAGGCTGGGCTCTCCGACTTTGACGGGTATGACCGCATCAGTCCTGTAGACTAATGAATATGGCATTTCGCATGTGCTAGTTTCTCGCGTGGTGCGATATTCCCATAGTAATTTTGGTAGTAGTTTGGGCCATAGCCCTTTGGCATCCTCGAGCTTCTTTTTTAGCATATTCAAAATTATTTTGTTGGATGACTCGACTTGGCCATTGCTGGTGGGGTGGTAGGGTGTGGAGAGTATTCGTTTGATGTGCCATTTATCAAAAGAAAACTCGGTTGTTTTCTTTCCAACGAACTGTGGTCCGTTGTCATAGTTGATTTCTTTGGGAATGCCGAAGCGACATAGTATATTTTTCCATAGGAACATGATAACTTCCATGTATTGTGTATGCACCTCCTTCCACCCATTTAGAAAAATAGTTATTTAAAACCAAAAGAAAGCATATTACCTCGTCCCGTTGGGAGGGGTCCGAAAATATCCGTCCCCCACTTTATGAATGGCCATGGTGATGTGATAGAATGCAAGAGTTCTCCTGCTTGGTATATCATAGGGGCATATTTCTGACATTGTCACACTTTCTAACGTAATCTCCGACCCCTTTTTGATGGTGGGCCAGTAGTAACCTGCACATATGAGGCATTTGACGAGGGCGCAAGGTCCTATATGGGCACCGTCATGACCCTCGTGTACTTCTTCTAGTACTCACCTTTTCTGATTTGGCCCAAGAAATTTGGCAAGGGGGTCGCTAAACAGCCTTTTGTAAAGATCATGGTTCACGAGGCTATACCTGGCAGCTTGTTTTCGAGGTTTTTTGGCTTCTTTCCTATCTTGTGTGGGCGTCCCTTCTTGCAAATATGTTACGATACTATTGCGCCAGTCCCAAGTTCGGTTTAAAGAGTGTACCTCGACTTGGTCTTGCCACACCTCCTTTTTTACGATGTCCCAACTATCTACTATTACACTCCGGAAAGGGATATAACAATAGTAGCGGGAAAGGAGTTTTTCCAGTTAAAGGACATTCGGAACGAGATTTTATTTATTAATTTTCAGAGTCACCACTTGGGAAAATAATGGTGTCCCAAGTCACCGGTTTAATCCCGAACCGAGGAAATTATGACTCTGCTTAACAGTCCGCAAAATCAAAAATCCGGATAAGGAATTCTATTAACCCGGGAGAAGGTGTTAGGCACTCTCGGATTCCGTGGTTCTAGCACGGTCGATCAACTGCCATATTTGTAATTATCCGATTTCCTTATATGCTTCAGTTTCAAAAGTTATTGGTATTCCGCTTTTTGTTAATTTTAAGATTTTTGCGACGTTGCGAAAATGCATTTCAAGTCACACCGCAACCAGTACTCCTGCGACTTTAATGCATTTCAACTTCGCCTAGATTTGGATTTGGGTCACATAAATGTGCACCCATATTAGGAATGTATATTTATTAGAAATCGTGCCCTAAGGTGTCTACGTCTTGTTAATTTGGGAGAGACCGTGGAATTCGCTAAAGGTCCTTCCGATTTCTAACATGTTTTATAGGAAATTATGTTGGGCCCCGCAACTATGCCTTTATGATTTGGTGAGGCTCATCTTTGTTTTTTTATTAAAGTTCTTCCTAAAGCATACTATATTCTCTATTTCTATTTTTTCATCCTAATATAATTGTTTTCATATTGATTTCATATTATTGTGTATCAGCGTCTAGGCCATATTTTATTACTGGGCCTGGACCACGAACCGGCTCAGCGATTCGCAAAGGGGTACTGGTCTTTTGCAGCCCATTACTTATTTCCTTTTCCATTTACAAGCATAAGTGCTATCTTATTTTGATCAAGGCCTGATTTCATATTCAGGCCCAAATCCTTCATATTTGAGGTATGATAATGGTTGTGAGCACGTGATTTTTGCCCTACATGAGAATTACTCCTAAAAAATTCAAAAATAAAATAGTTTTGTGTTGTGCGTAATTTTTGTGATTTTTGTGTTAATTTTCTTATTATTTGTATTTTTGTGTGTGCATGTTTGTTTGTTTAAATTAAGAAAATACAAAAATATATTGCGTTTGCATTCTTAGGATTTAATTTACAATTAAAAATAATCAAGTTTATTTGACAAAAATAGAAAATTAAAAAAATATATATTTTTGCATTTTTAGCATTTAATGTCCCAATTGTGTGATGTTAGTTTAATTTAATTATAATAAGAAATTAATTAGTATTCTTATAAACTAATTTGAATTTGTAATGTATTTTAGAGTTTTAGTTTTTTTAAATTAGGAATTAAAAAGAAAATAAAAGAAAAGAAGAAAAAAGAAAAACAAATGAAGAGAAAATCGGAATGGACTCAAAGAAGCCAGGCCCAAACCAAAGCCAGCCCAAACCTACCTTTAATCCAGCCCAAATCCCCGCCCATACACTGTTTTGTGTAACGGTTGATCTGAACCGTTGGATTAAATCAATCCAACGGCCAAGATCATATTTTTCCTTACCCATTTCTGTTTAACCCGGCCCGTTACCTGTTCCCAAAACAGCCGCGATCACAGCCGTTGGATTCTTATAATCCAACGGTTTAAATCAATCCATGCGATTTTGATATATCAAACCCCCCCAATACCCCTAAAACATTTCCATTTTCTGAAAATCCCCCTCCCTAAGAACCCTAGCCGCCACCCTTTCTTCTACCCAAAAACCCGGCGGCGACGCCACAACCGGCCACCAAATTCATACCATAGAGACGCTAAACCACCCTCTTCCCAAATCCCTTACCAGTTTTCCCCAAATGTCACCACAAAGGTTCGAATTTCAAATCTAGGGTGCGAACCCTAGAAACAAAGATAGATTATTCATCGGACGCTTCGTTTTGGGGAAAATAGTCAGAAATACAGGGCCGATTGGGTCTCGAAATAATGTTGCTCGCTTGGTCTTGACGAAGAACGAGCAAGTGACATTATTTGAAGATTAAATCGGGAAAACCGTTTCAAGATCAAGTTCAATAGGTGAGTGTTTGTTTCAATTTACTTTATTCTCTTCTTCTTCTCTTCTTTCTATTTCATCTCGCGTGTCTCGAATTCATTCTGTATGTTTCCTGCCGAATTAATTCCATGTCAGGTCAAATTGATTTGATTTGATAAATTGGTTTTGACTCGCGGTTTTGATTTCATGGGTCGAATTGTTAAAATTAGTCAGCTTGTCTATTGGTTTTTCTAAATTGGCCGTATGTTTTGGCTCTAATTGATTGCGGTTGGATTGGAATCACCCTTTGGTCTGTTTCAGTATGTTTGTTTGATCTTGTTAGTATACTGATAATTGGGTGTTACAAAGATGATAATCGACTGTTTTGAATATCATCAATTAGTCATATAGATTTGTTGGTTAAGAACAATGTAGCAGTGATGCATTGATTAATCCCATTCGGAATAAATTGCTATCTATGTTGGTTTGGAATTTAAATTGAATCTGGTTTGAACTAGTTGAACTAATCAAAAACCATGTGATAATTAGGCATGCCTGATCCAACCTTTTGCTTTTGATATAATTTAATCAAATAAAAATAGTTTTTTAAGGAAAAAGGACTGTGAGGGAATGTGTTGGTCAGAAAACTAGTTTATTAAACCCCTTTTAAGTGCTTTTGAGGGCTGTAAAATGGGAATTCACATGGGGAGGGGATTGAAAGGCTGAAATAAGCATGTGCCAGGCAATGAGATGTGTTTTTAGCTTAGTTTAAAGGGCTGCCTGGTTCTTTTTGGCTATAAAAAAGACACAGACTGATAGACACAGGGGGAGTTGAGGGAGAATACAATTAAAAAAATTCTGAATACACTGGAGAGTTGGAAGAACAGGATAGGAGAGTTTAAAGAAAAACAAAACAGAATAGGACAATCAGAGATACACACAGGAAGGAAGTCTGAAATTGAGAGAATAGAGAGGAGTCTTCTGTTTTTCTATCTGGAATCTTGGTTGTTCAAGTTGTGAAGGAAATTGTGGTGATTTGTTTTGATTTATCTTGGTTTTGTTTGGTCTCAAGTCCTGTTGGTTTTGCTTGGTTCATTTCTGGGCTGTGATCAAGTGTTATTCTGGTTTTCGAACTTGGTTTCTGCTACTGACTAAAGCATAGTTTGATGCTGTTGTTGTATTGTTGACGTACTGCCACTGGTGATCCTCTTTTTCTTTCATTGCAGACATTTCCAGGTATTTATACTCGATCCAAGTATGTACTAAACAGTCCTTGGGTTGATTATTTGAAGGAAGCTTATGTTGTCCTGCTTTATTTTGTTTCTTTAGCTTATAGTGTCAGTGACTTAATTTAGCATTGTTTGAATAGGAATGTTATGTGATACATTGGTATCCATCCGTTCATTTCTCAAGATATGTTATAAGTAGATAGATTTCTTTTAACTCAGGATATGCTCTCAAAGTTACAAATTATGTTGATACTTTGCTATGGATATTATTTGTTGTGAGTTTGGCTCTAATTCTTACACTCGTTTTCTTCTAGTTTGTGGCTATGTAATTCTTTTAAATAATAGGAAACATGTATACACACTTTAGTAACTAGATGGGAATTCTAAAAGCATATCTCAATCTTTGAATGAAATTCTTGTGTATGCTTGAGTGCTGATATTTGTTTCAAGATTAGTAGGGATGAATTATCGTTACATCAATCGGATCTCAATACAGTTTTCATCACAATCACGTTCGCCTAAGTCTTCTGTTGGGTGTTGAAACCTATTTGTAATTAGTCATTGGGCTTTAGTTTAGACCCAATCTTTAAAAAAAAATGGATTAAGTTTTTACCTATAGCCTCCATCATAGTTGAAAATTTGAGTTTGAGCGTAAATTAAAGAATGGTTGCAACTTCTTGAAACCATGTTTGAATGTTGTAGTCAGTAGAGGCAAACCATATTAGAAAACACAAAATTGTGGGGCCCTTATAAATGTATATATAAAAATGCTTAGATTTCGTGATGTGCCGTTTTAGTGAATTTCACGGCCTTCTAAAAAATGTAAACGCGTTAGTAGCTTTAGGCGCATATTTAATAGTTTAATTTCTCAAACTCGGGTGTACATTTATGCGACCCAAATCCAAATCTCAACAAAGTCGGAATGTGTCGATAATCACGGGTACATTGATTGTGACGTGGTTCAGAGATGTATTTTCACGATGTTGTAATTCTTTTATTAAAATAATGAATAATAATATTAAAAGCGGTTTAAAAGTTAAAATTTGCACATAAGTTAAAGCATGTTCTAAAAATTAGATAATTAAGCCAAATATGACAGTTGAGCGACCGTGCTAGAACCACGGAACTCGGGAATGCCTAACACCTTCTCCGGGTTAACAGAATTCCTTATCCGGATTTCTGGTACACAGACTCTAATACAGAGTCATAAATTTCCTCGGTTCGGGATTAAACCGGTGACTTGGGACACCATTATTTTCCCAAGTGGCGACTCTGAATTAATTAAATAAATCCCGTTTCGATTGTCCTTTAATTGGAAAAACTCCATCGCGCCCTCGCGGTTAGCGCCGAAAGGAGGTGTGACAGCTCTGGCGACTCTGCTGGGGATTGCAAACCCAGAACCACTGGTTCAGGATTTAAGAATTCGAGCTTGGAATAATTGTTGTATTTGGCTTATTTATTATCTGATTTTATAATATGTTTGTATTAATGTGCTAAATATTGTTTTTACTGCTTTGATATTTTGTGAATTGTATATAAATTGTGCCGATACCCATTTTCTTCTTCCGAGTCTCTTTGAAATATAATCTCGGGCATTTGCTGGACATAGCCCATTTTTCTCAAGATAGCTGTGGTGCTTGGCACCCAGTGAAGGATTTGTAGTCACACCTGTTTAGGCGGGGAGCATTGTCAATTAAGCCGGAAAGCCATGCTACTGGTGCACTGACACTCCTCGGCTCGAGTTGTCCGCTCGAGTTAAAGCCGGTCTAGACACCTTTTCCAAAAAGATGATAAACCCAGAACCACTGGATCAGGGTTTTAGAACTCGAGTTTTGAATAATTGTTGTGTTTGGTTTATTATTATCTTGGGTTTAAATGTGCAAAATGATATTTTTATCGCTTTGATATGTTTTGAACTGTACATATAAATTGTGGCGAAACCAATCTCCTCTCTTAGTCTTCTAAATCATGAAGAAGGGTGCACTTCGTGTGACTTCTTTTCTGTATAGTGTCTAATTCCCACTTTAGAACGAGGTTTGGATAAGTTGCAAAACCGGTGAAGCTTCTGTATTCCCGGGTTGCTGCCTCCTCTTCGGCTCGAGTTGTCCGCTCGGGTAAGCCAGGTCTAGAACAATAAACCCAGGTTTTTAAACCTAGTATAACAAAACTTCATACCGGATCCCTAGTAGGAACGCTTATTTGCATCATGTGCATATTGACTTAGAGAGGCTCAACACAGGGGTTGGGCCTGTCTAGGACAGATGACCTGAAATGAAAAGACCATCCTGCTGCATCTTGTTTGTTTTACGCATTCATTTGCTTCAGACTTGCAAGCTAACCGTTTTTTTTATGAGGAAAATGAAAAAAAAAATAGTTTCAAAATAGTTTGTTTATTTTTACTTAAAAAGAAAAAAAAACGTTTGTTGTAAAATAAAAAAAAATGTGTGATCAAAATAAAAAAAATAAAAATAAAAAATAGTTTCAAAATAGTTTGTTTTTTTTTACTTAAAAAGAAAAAAAAACGTTTGTTGTAAAATAAAAAAAAAATGTGTGATTAAAAAAAAAAATATAGTTTCAAAATAGTTTGTTTTTTTTTAGTTTCAAAATAGTTTGTTTTTTTACTTAAAAAAAAGGATTTTTTTTTAAAAAAAAAATGTGTGAAAAAATAATAAATAGTTTGTTTCATTTACAGATGTAGTTTGTTTTTATTTGACCAAACTACGCTGGTTTGATTCTCACATGGTGTGAGATACGTAGGCAACCTTCATCGAGTCCAACCTCCCCTTTTCCAAAAATAGCCAAAAATATATAAATTAATTTTTCGTTGTAAATAAGTTGAGTGATGCCGTTTTCAAAAATAGCCGAATGTACCCAAAAGGGATGCCGGAAGGCTGACTTTGCATAAACGGCCACTTTTGGGTCATTTTGTAGATTTTTTGGTCAATTGACCCTCACAACCTTATAATCTTCGTCCCCGAGGCGCTGAAAGGCCGTGTTTGTAAAAACAAGGTTTTTATTCCAATTTGAAAAAAAAGGGAGGTTAATAAGGAGGGAGGTTTTCAAGGATAATTGAAAAGGAAAAGCTGGAATGACGCATGCGGTGAATACATATATGGTTAACTGACTAGGTGCATTGCATCCAACGTGCGATAACATATCTGTTAAACTCTGTGAGCTTACAAGTTTGTTGCATTTCCAGAAAGTTTAGCGGTTGGCTTGACAGAATATTCTCGCCAATCACCATTACCATACTAGATCAAAATGGCCAATTCTAGCAAGCATGTCTAGTTCCGGCAAAAGTCTCGACAGAGAGAAAATAGAGATACAGATTATGAAAGAGGAGGTGGACCGGTTGAGACAGCAAATAACCGAGATGCACCTAGCCTCGGCTAGGGGACAGTCATCACCAAACCTTCCTACTCTTACACCGGCACCAGAGCGTCCGCACATTGACCCCTCGACAAGTGCACCGATCTATCGATATTATCAAGGGAAAAACCCATATACATCCCAGGTTCCATCAGCTAGACAAAATCCTCCTCCCCCGGTTACCCCTATTTTTGTGGCACCTCCACCTGCTACTTTACAGAAGTCGTCCAGTGAGCCGATTTTTCAAATCCATGACAATCATTGTTATTCTCCCGAGCCTACCTTTAAGGCTCCTGAACCGCATTCACACACCCCTCACTGGGACAACCCGACAGAACCGGAAAGACACCCCAAAAGTTTGGAACATGAAGAGGTTATTCGGAAAGTTAAGAGCCTGGAGCAATCCTTCAGGAATATGCATGGTTTAGGCAACCAAGTCAGCGTTGCTTACAAAGATCTGTGCCCATTTCCAGATGTCCAGTTGCCCGCCGGGTTCAAAATGCCCAAGTTTGATCTATACGAGGGGCATGGTGACCCAGTAGCCCATCTCCGAGGTTTCTGCAGCAAAATGCGAGGAGCCGGAGGGCGAGATGAAATTCTGATAGCTTACTTCGGTCAGAGCTTGGGAGGGTCTGCACTGGAGTGGTACACGAGACAAGATCCCAGCAGATGGTTTACATGGGATGACTTGGCCCAAGCATTCATCGGCCAGTTTCAATATAATCTTGAAATAATCCCCGATCGCTTATCATTGCTAAAGTTAGAGAAGAAACCCGCCGAAAGCTTTAGAGAATTTGGGTTCCGCTGGAGGGAACAGGCAGCAAGGGAAGATCCACCGATGAGAGAAAACAAGATGGTAGATTACTTCTTGCAGACACTGGAGCCAACTTACTTTAGTCACCCGGTGACATCGGTTGGTAAATCTTTCAATGAGGTGGTCAAAATGGGCGGAATGATAGAAGAGGGACTTAAGTCCAATAAGATCTTGAGCTATTCCGCGTTGAAAGCAACAACTCAAGCTATTCAGAATGGCACGGGGGTTGCATTCAGGAAGAAGAGAAGAGAAGAAGTTGCAACGGTAGAGGAGGGTACTTGGTCCAGATCGAAAGGTCCTTCACCTCATTACCAAGCCAGACCCTACCACCCAAATCACCCTAATCACCCTCCCCGAAACACATATCCACCACCAAGGGTTTACAATAATCCTCCAGAACCAAGTTTCCGAGGGAATCATGCCTTCAGAAAGGAAAAGACACAAAGAACATTCACTGAGTTGGGAGAAACTTATACTGCTCTGTTCCACAAATTGAAGCAGATAGGTTTATTGAGTCCTATTGAGACAAGATTGCCAAATCCCCTACCCCCAAATGTGGATCGCTCAGTAAGCTGTGAGTATTGTTCAGGGGCTCTCGGACATGATACCGAGAAATGTTGGAAACTGAAACATGCAGTGCAAAATCTTATTGACAACAATAAGATCGAGGTTCAGACACCAGAGGCACCCAACATTAATCGGAATCCATTGCCAGCTCACCCTTAGACCCATATGATCAAATTGATACACAAGGGAAGGGAAAATTAAGAACGCCCAATCTGTATTCCAAACCAAAACCAATCGGCAGAAGTTGGTATATAAGAAGTCATCAGGAGGAGTTTCGATGGTTTGTTTTTGTTGTCATTTCTTTTGTCCGAGTTGTTTTCAGGGTTGTGACCCGGATCTTGTCTTGGAGTGAAACCCTTTTATCTTTCCATTTTGGTCATTGCAGTTTGCTTAATCTTGTCAAGTTTCGTTTCAGGTTTGTATTTTTGGTTCGCTTGTTTGTATCTGAACCATTTCTCCATTTAGTGAAACTTTCAGTCTTTTATTACCCCAGTTGTCTTTTTGTTTAGTTCTTCTATCTTTAGATTTGTCATTTGTTCGAACGCCGATTCTAATGACATGGAATCGCACATAATTTTAGCCTAATATTAAGGGTTAATCATGAAGCAATTGGAGGATAATCAGGGCATTTTTAAAGAAATAAAAATGATTTGAGATTATTTGGAGCCCAAATCATGTGAGACTAGGGCAGGTAAAACACGAAGAAACCCTTAAAGGAAAATTGGCCATGCTAAGACGGGGTTCGCTCGTGATACTGAAATGAGAGTATCGTCCAGCAATACTTTAAAATGATAGATGAAAAGGTGAATGGACGATATGGTTATCAATCAGGGCACGAACAGAAGATGTCGTGAATATGTTGTTTGTACTTGGCATGTTTTGAAGATTGGAATGACGAAGGCATTTTGTTCTGCTATCCAAACACTTTATCCATTGTCAACCCTTTGTGCCTTATTTTAAAATCTTTCATACCCCTCCTTCGGAATTAGTTGCAAAGACTAGAAACACAAGTTTGAAAGACAAGAGAAGAAATGGATAAAGGAAAAGAAAAGAAAAGAAAACAACAAAAAGAGATAAAGAAAAGAAAAAGAAAAATGAATGAAAATAAAGAAAAGAAGAGAAAAAGAAAAATGAATGAAAAAGAGCAACTTGAAAAAAAAAGGGAATTGAGAACTACGTTTGGCCTGATTCCTTAAAAAGGATACGTAGGCGCTTCACAGCTGGTCATAGTGTAAATAAAGAAATAAAAATCCCCAAGTAAGAAAATGAGGCAAAGAAAAAAATAATAATTGTGTTTATTATAAATAAATTTAGATCCGAAGGTTGTAAATTTTGAACCCAAAGTTGATTTGTTTTGAGCCTTTAATACCTTTTCTTTCTAGCCGTATCCAAATCCTACATTACGGTCCAAAGAAAGACCTTCCGATCAGTCTTCAAAAAAGGCCAAGTCAAGAAAATACGAGTGTCTCATCAGAATATATCACTCTGATTCCCAGCAGAAAGGAAACACGGGAAAGTCTTAGCAGTGGCACCCCAATCCCCAACTAAAAGTAATACAAATGAGAGAGTCTTACCGGTGAAAACCTTCACAGGCACCATAAGGCGACGAAAGCTGAGAGAAAACAAAAATGAGAGAGGCTTGAAAGTGAAAACCCTTCAGGCACTACAAGTCGAATAAATGTGATAATCAGATGGAAATTACGAGACAGAAATCGTGAAAGGCAATTAACGCTGGAGGATAGGCCATATGTGCATGTCATGACCAGTAGAGTTGGTATCCGCGTTTGATAAGTTTTTATAGTTGTTTCTTGTTAGAGAGTCAGTTCTCCCTTGTCTTCTATTTGTTGTTTCTTTTTATCTTTCTCCTTTTGTCAAAAAATTCTCCCATTAAAGTCTCGTCTAGTCAAAACATAGTGAGAAATGACTTCAAAACTTGCCACCAACTTTCCAATTATTATGCAAGGCAAGGAAATGCCATTGACGGCAGAGAAGTATGGTGCAAAGAAGATTATTAAACTGGGGCAGAAAATTTTCTTTTCAGTTTGAAAATTTTCTGGAAGTCAATACCCACTTGGGGAAGAAGGAAAGTCTTAAGGGAAATGGTCTTCGAACCAGTGTCATCCTCAAACAGCCTTCAAGAAGAGTGAAACACCAATTTTGAGGAGATGAAAATCCCCCAGCAATGTTATCTACGGCAAGTTCCGAGTTGGTCGGACGACACTGAGTGGTAAAGGAAGAAAGGAAATCTCATCTACAACAAAATAACCCCCAGCAAGTTGAGAAACACAGAACGGGGAAGAGATAAATGGAAAAAACCCATCCCCAACAGGAATATCATCTCCAGCAAATGAAATCATTCCCCAACAAGTTTTGGGAACCCCGAGCGAGGGAAAAGGGGAAAAGGAAAAATCGCCCCACAGGAGCGGCACAACCGCTCACAATGTTTTGAACTAACAAATTTTCTTTGATTTGAAACAGGAAAAGAAAGTGCTATTGATAGCGGAAAGTCATGCCACAAGGAAGAACACCAATACTGGGGCAGAAAATTTTCTGCCGTTGTTGAAAATTTTCTCGGAGAAACGAGGAAGGCAATTCAAGATGACGCATCAGGTTTGTCCACCTTCAAATAGGATGTTTCAGGTTTGTCCACCTTCGAACAGGACGTCTCAGGTTTGTTCATTCTCAAACATTGATATAATGGGAGTATTCGCCCTCGAATAGAATACAATGGGAGTATCCGCCCTCGAATAGGATACGATGGGAGTATTCGCCCTCGAATAGAATACAATGGGATTATCCGCCCTCGAATAGAATACGATGGGAGTATCTGCCCTCAAATAGGATACGATGGGAGTATTCGCCCTCAAATAGGATACGATGGGAGTATTCGCCCTCGAATAGATTACGATGGGAGTATCCGCCCTCGAATAGGATACGATGGGAGTATCCGCCCTCGAATAGAATACGATGGGAGTATCCGCCCTCAAATAGGATACGATGGGAGTATTCGCCCTCAAATAGGATACGATGGGAGTATTCGCCCTCGAATAGGATACGATGGGAGTATTCGCCCTCGAATAGAATACGATGGGAATATTCGCCCTCGAATAGAATACAATGGTAGTATTCGCCCTCGAATAGAATACAATGGGAGTATCCGCCCTCGAATAGGATACAATGGGAGTATTCGCCCTCGAATAGGATACAATGGGAGTATTCGCCCCCGAATAGGATACAATGGGAGTATTCGCCCTCAAATAGGATACAATGGGAGTATTCGCCCTCGAATAGTATACAATGGGAGTATTCGCCCTCGAATAGGATACAATGGGAGTATTTGCCCTAGAATCGAATACGATGGGAGTATCCGTCCTCGAATAGGATACAATGGGAGTATTCGCCCTCGAATAGGATACAATGGGAGTATCCGCCCTCGAATAGAATACAATAGGAGAGTATCCGCCCTCGAATAGAATACGATGGGACTATCCGCCCTCGAATAGGATATTTTACGTTTGTTTTATCTTACGTTATCCTATGCATATTTCGTAAATTATTGCCAGAATGCATTTTTCAAAAGTTGCTAATAAAAACAGGAGCCTACCTGTATAACAAGAGGCATGTCTTCAGTCTTTACATTGCAGGTCTTGAAAACCAGTAACGCACCATAAAGCAGAGAGTTACAACAAGAGTTCCCAGTGCAAATTCAAGTGCATGAGTCAAAGGAAGGGAGGGAACGAAGGAAAATTTTCCCAGCATCATTATCCTCAGCAGGCAAGTAAACAATTCTAAAGATATCCCAAGCAGTCAGGAGGGAAAACAACACGACCCAGGAGGAAAGTAGTTCCAGAACAAGGTAATTTAGGAGAAAGGATGGTTTAAGAGGCGATGCAGGAAGAAAAAAGTGGTGCAGGTATCAAAGGAAGACGATAAGGATGGGATGAAGTTCAAAGTTTGGTGTTGAATTCAGGGAGCCCGACTGAAGAATGGAGTGGAGATTTAGTTTTGAAGTTGTAGTTGAAGTCAGGGAGCCCGCCTGAAGAATAGAGTGGCGATTTAGTTTTGAAGTTGTAGTTGAAGTCAGGGGAGCCCGCCTGAAGAATAGAGTGGCGATTTATTTCGAAGTTGCAGTTTGAAGTCAGGGAGCCTGCCTGAAGAATGGAGTGGCGATTTAGTTTTGAAGTTGTAGTTAAAGTTAGGGAGCCCGCTTGAAGAATGGAGTGGCGATTTATTTTTGAAGTTATAGTTGAAGTCAGGGAGCCCGCTTGAAGAATGGAGTGGCGATTTAGTTTTAAAGTCATAGTTGAAGTTAGGGAGCCCGCCTGAAGAATGGAGTGGCAATTTAGTTTTGAAGTAGTAGTTGAAGTGAGGTAGCCCACCTGAAGAACGGAGTGACGAGTTATTATTTTGAAGTTGTTGTTGAAATCAGGTGCCCGCCTGAAGAATGGAATGGCGATTTATGATTAGAGTTTGTCGATAAAGTCAGAAGCCCGCCAGAAAGCAAAACGGCGTCTCAATTTCTAAGATTTAATAAGGATAGTGAAGAATCGGAAAGTGACAGAGTGTAACGGAAATCCCCAGCATGAATCCAAGTTCATAATCGGAAGGAAGGCAACAAGGATCAGAAAAGATAGATTCAGATTGCAAAGGAGAATAGTTCGAAGATCACAAAGAAGGAACCAATGGTCGGAGTTCGGCAATCAAGATAGGCCGAAATAACAATTGGCAGAAGAGAAGAAGCATCGGAAGGAACATCAAGTCAGACGAATAGCAAGGAACATGGAAAAGTCAAGATGAAAAGATAGATTCAGACTTCGAAGGAAAATAATTTGAAGATCACAAAGAAGGGACCAATGGTCGGAGTTCGGCAATCAAGATAGGCCGAAATAACAATTGTTAGAAGAGAAAAAGCATGTGAAGAAACATCAAAACCAGCAGGATGGCAAGGAACATGACAAGATCAAGTTGAAAAGATAGATAAGAATTTGCAATACTGTAACTTAGTCTAGCTTCTTATTTTTCATTTAGCACGGTGTAATAAGAAGATCAGTTAAGCAGTGGCATCAGCAGCAACAGCAGTAACAGCAAAATCACAGCAGTCATGGTAGTCCCAGCTACCAAAAACTTCCCGAACTACATTGACCCGATTCTCTTTTAGCCAGGGATATGTAGGAGACCTTATGAAGCAAAGGTTCGGTCAAACTTTTCCAAAAATGCTTCACACGGAGTGCTCAAACGGGCAAAAATCGCTCTTATCTGCTCACTTATTTTTGCACAAAAACTCTTCATGTTTCCGCGCAAAGAGGGGCAGCTGTGAGCACGTGATTTTTGCCCTACATGAGAATTACTCCTAAAAAATTCAAAAATAAAATAGTTTTGTGTTGTGCGTAATTTTTGTGATTTTTGTGTTAATTTTCTTATTATTTGTATTTTTGTGTGTGCATGTTTGTTTGTTTAAATTAAGAAAATACAAAAATATATTGTGTTTGCATTCTTAGGATTTAATTTACAATTGAAAGTAATCAAGTTTATTTGACAAAAATAGAAAATAAAAAAAATATGTATTTTTGCATTTTTAGCATTTAATGTCCCAATTGTGTGATGTTAGTTTAATTTAATTATAATAAGAACTTAATTAGTATTCTTATAAACTAATTTGATTTTGTAATGTATTTTAGAGTTTTGGTTTTTTTAAATTAGGAATTAAAAAGAAAATAAAAGAAAAGAAGAAAAAAGAAAAACAAATGAAGAGAAAATCGGAATGGACTCAAAGAAGCCAGGCCCAAACCAAAGCCAGCCCAAACCTACCTTTAATCCAGCCCAAATCCCCGCCCATGCACTGTTTTGTGTAACGGTTGATCTGAACCGTTGGATTAAATCAATCCAACGGCCAAGATCATATTTTTCCTTACCCATTTCAGTTTAACCCGGCCCGTTACCTGTTCCCAAAACAGCCGTGATCACAGCCGTTGGATTCTTATAATCCAACGGTTTAAATCAATCCATGCGATTTTGATATATCAAACCCCCCAATACCCCTAAAACATTTCCATTTTCTGAAAATCCCCCTCCCTAAGAACCCTAGCCGCCACCCTTTTTTCTACCCAAAAACCCGGCGGCGACGCCACAACCGGCCACCAAATTCATACCATAGAGACGCTAAACCACCCTCTTCCCAAATCCCTTACCAGTTTTCCCCAAATGTCACCACAAAGGTTCGAATTTCAAATCTAGGGTTCGAACCCTAGAAACCAAGATAGATTATTCATCGGACGCTTCGTTTTGGGGAAAATAGTCAGAAATACAGGGCCGATTGGGTCTCGAAATAATGTTGCTCGCTTGGTCTTGACCAAGAACGAGCAAGTGACATTATTTGGAGATTAAATCGGGAAAACCGTTTCAAGCTCAAGTTCAATAGGTGAGTGTTTGTTTCAATTTGCTTTATTCTCTTCTTCTTCTTCTCTTCTTTCTGTTTCATCTCGCGTGTCTCAAATTCATTCTATATGTTTCCTGCCGAATTAATTCCATGCCAGGTCAAATTGATTTGATTTGATAAATTGGTTTTGACTCGCGGTTTTGATTTCATGGGTCGAATTGTTAAAATTAGTCAGCTTGTCTATTGGTTTTTCTAAATTGGCCGTATGTTTTGGCTCGAATTGATTGCGGTTGGATTGGAATCACCCTTTGGTCTGTTTCAGTATGTTTGTTTGATCTTGTTAGTATACTGATAATTGGGTGTTACAAAGATGATAATCGACTGTTTTGAATATCATCAATTAGTCATATAGATTTGTTGGTTAAGAACAGTGTAGCAGTGATGCATTGATTAATCCCATTCGGAATAAATTGCTATCTGTGTTGGTTTGGAATTTAAATTGAATCTGGTTTGAACTAGTTGAATTAATCGAAAACCATGTGATAATCAGGCATGCCTGATCCAACCTTTTGCTTTTGATATAATTTAACCAAATAAAAATAGTTTTTTTAAGGAAAAAGGACTGTCAGGGAATGTGTTGGTCAGAAAACTAGTTTATTAAACCCTTTTTGAGTGCTTTTGAGGGCTGGAAAATGGGAATTCACATGGGGAGGGGATTGAAAGACTGAAATAAGCATGTGCCAGGCAATGAGATGTGTTTTTAGCTTAGTTTAAAGGGCTGCCTGGTTCTTTTAGGCTATAAAAAAGACACAGACTGATAGACACAGGGGGAGTTGAAGGAGAATACAATTAAAAACAATTCTAAATACACTGGAGAGTTGGAAGAACATGATAGGAGACTTTAAAGAAAAAAAATACAGAATAGGACAATCAGAGATACACACAGAAGGAAGTCTGAAATTTAGAGAATAGAGAGGAGTCTTCTGTTTTTCTGGTTTTCGAACTTGGTTTCTGCTACTGACTAAAGCATAGTTTGATGCCGTTGTTGTATTGTTGATGTACTGCTACTGGTGATCCTCTTTTTCTTTCATTGCAGACATTTCCAGGTATTTATACTCGATTAAAGTATGTACTAAACAGTCCTTAGGTTGATTATTTGAAGGAAGCTTATGTTGTCCTGCTTTATTTTGTTTCTTTAGCTTATAGTGTCAGTGACTTAATTTAGCATTGTTTGAATGGGAATGTTATGTGATACATTGGTATCCATCCGTTCATTTCTCAAGATATGTTATAAGTAGATAGATTTCTTTTAACTCAGGATATGCTCTCAAAGTTACAAATTATGTTGATACTTTGCTATGGATATTATTGGTTGTGAGTTTGGCTCTAATTCTTACACTCGTTTTCTTCCAGTTTGTTGCTATGTAATTCTTTTAAATAATAGGAAACATGAATACACACTTTAGTAACTAGATGGGAATTCTAAAAGCATATCTCAATCTTTGAATGAAATTCTTGTGTATGCTTGAGTGCCGATATTTGTTTCAAGATTAGTAGGGATGAATTATCGTTACATCAATCGGATCTCAATACAGTTTTCATCACAATCACGTTCGCCTAAGTCTTCTGTTGGGTGTTGAAACCTATTTGTAATTAGTCATTGGGCTTCAGTTTAGACCCAATCTTTAAAAAAAAATGGATTAAGTTTTTACCTATAGCCTCCATCATAGTTGAAAATTTGAGTTTGAGCGTAAATTAAAGAATGGTTGCAACTTCTTGAAACCATGTTTGAATGTTGTAGTCAGTAGAGGCAAACCATATTAGAAAACACAAAATTGTGGGGCCCATATAAATGTATATATAAAAATACTTAGATTTCGTGATGTGCCGTTTTAGTGAATTTCACGGCCTTCTAAAAAATGTAAACGCGTTAGTAGCTTTAGGCGCATATTTAATAATTTACTTTTTCAAACTCGGGTGTACATTTATGTGACCCAAATCCAAATCTCAACAAAGTCGGAATGTGTCGATAATCACGGGTACATTGATTGTGATGTGGTTCAGAGATGTATTTTCACGATGTTGTAATTCGTTTATTAAAATAATGAATAATAACATTAAAAGCGGTTTAAAAGTTAAAATTTGCACATAAGTTAAAGCATGTTATAAAAATCAGATAATTAAGCCAAATATGATAGTTGAGCGACCGTGCTAGAACCATGGAACTCGGGAATGCCTAACACCTTCTCCCGGGTTAACAGAATTCCTTATCCGGATTTCTGGTACGCAGACTGTTTAACAGAGTCAATCTTTTCCTCGATTCGGGATTCAAACCGGTGACTTGGGACACCATAAATCTCCCAAGTGGCGACTCTGAATTAATTAAATAAATCCCGTTTCGATTGTCCTTTAATTGGAAAAACTCCATCGCGCCCTCGCGGGTTAGCGCCAAAACGAGGTGTGACAATGGTTATTTAACAATTTCATAATATCCACCGATGAACACGTGACAACTAGTATTATTAACTAAGTATTTGTGCAATCGCAAGTTTTCACTTCTAATTAATTAATAACTCTAACACAGTAATTTATACCAATGCTATTATTTAACTAATCGAATTTGATAGCAAATTGTTACTAGAACACTAATTGCAAAATCATTTTTATCATTTTTTATTTAACTAGAGAAAATAGTATTCTAGTTTTAATTAAACATGTTCGAATTGCTATTATCAAATTGCAGAATCTCAAAATGAATTTATAGCTAAATCAACTTAAGTATTTACAAACAGTAACATAGTTTGAAATATGAAACTTCTTATACTTTTACAATTAACTTATCCAGATTCGAAACTGAATTAATAGAACGTCCAAGTATTAATACTTCATGTCTAATTTATACTAGTTTCAAATCCAAACGATTTAACTACATTTGTACCAGTTTTAGTCTTAGATTTAAGTGATTCTTCTCTACCTAGCTTATTTATCCTATCGTTTATATCACTACTGATATTACCGAATTAAAAGCATACTTCCAGTCCACTAATTATTACAATCAAGTCCTAAATAAATTACAAGGATCTAAGTACTTTTAAACTACATAATGAAGCAACAAATACACGATAGATATAACAAAACACAATTATCATTTTATTTCTCCAATCAGCAGCTCATTTACAACTCCAGATAATAGTAGTGTACCTGATTCAAGTAACAAATTGATAAGTCTAGAGTTGGGGAAGAAGGAAAATGAGAAACAGCAGCAACGATATAGCAACAACAGTAAATGAATCAACACAGCAACATCTACCAAAACTTCAGAATATAGAACCCAGCAAATCAACCCAAGCAAAATTGGAGAACCCAGCAAAGTCAAAATAAACCAGTAAAGAGACGACCCATAGAGATTACCAGAATAACACTCGATTTAATCAGCTTTTCTAATTTTTGAATTTGAAAATCTGTACTTAATCTCTGAATTTTCAAAATTCACCCCTCTAAATGTTTTGGAACCCCAAAGATGTTTTCAAATTTTCAGAACCACTTTTTCAGGCTTATTAGAAGCCTATTTATAGAGGTATTTTGGGGGGAATTTCAAATAAATTAATTGTATTTCACTCCCCTTATTATTTCACTTAAGTACAGAATGGTCTATTAAAAATGTATCGAACTGCCATAAGACCCCTCCTAGAAGGTTCTGGGCAGTTCTATTAGGTTATATTAGGTGGGTTTTACCCAATTGCCCCCACTTGCTAAGGTTTATTTCATTAATTCCTTTTAACTCTACCTGGTCTGCCCTTTATTATTCAAGTATTTTGAGAAAAACCAAGCAACAAAGTCATTTATATCCCTACAGGCTCTATGTAATCTACAAAAATACCATTTATTCTTCCCCTTTTACCCCTTTTATTTATGTATATTTACCCGACCTACATTAGGTCTGTCAAGACTGGGTAATTTGGATGTATTTTAACACAAAGCACCCTAAGACTTGTTTTAACAAATAACCAATCTCAGACTATAGACTATTTCAATATTAGCCCCTTTTACAAAGATAGCCACTAATCATAACTTATATTGTGTTAACAAACATAGCCACAAAAACACTTACACATATAACCTAAATACACATAAGCACTCAGAGGTTCAGAAGAAACTAACACACGAATCAAGTTGCAAATATAGCCAATTTCATGTTATTTTGCACAAATAACCCTAATCACGAATTAACTTCCAATTAATCAGAACTCGGAGGAGAAATTTGATAATGGTTGAATTCCAATCAATTAAAACCCAATCGAGACAGAATAATGAGCAATCACATAAAGCTAACATATTTAACATATGATTCATGAGCAGTTACTGTGAAAACCTAGGAATATTCAGATGACTTCAGGCATGCATAAGATTAGGGCAAGTATGAATCAAGATATAAGGATAGAAATAGAAAGCATGTGTCTAATAAGTTTCAAGTTCTGAGCATGATAATCATGTGAAGCTGTTAACAGAACAAAGTTCAAAAATAAAAGATAGAAAGAATCATGTTTCAGAGAAGATGAATCAACTAAGAAATGAGGGGTAGGGTACTTAGCTTTAGGTGTAACGATCCAACCGGCCGTTTTGAGATACGGCGCGTCATTCAGCAGTTTGAGGCCATGAGCAACTTCATCTCAAGTATAGTGACTTGTGTGTATGGTCATAATTAAAATTCAAGAAGTTTGGAGTCAAATTTAAATGAAAATTCTCATTTCCAAAGCTTAAAATTGAAGAAATGAACTAGGATTGGAATTTTGAGTATACGACCTCGAAATTGAGATTTGAAGGTTCCAACAGGTTCATATGATGATTTCGGACTTGGGCGTATGCCTGGATCGGGTTTTGGATAACCCGGGAGCGTTTTGGCGCATATTATGGAAGATAGCATTTTAGAAGAAATTGCATCAATTTGGCTTAAAATGCATTTTAGTGTTATTGATGTCCGTTTGGGATTCCGAGATTGGGAGTAGCTCCGTATAGTTATTCTGGATTTGGGAGCGCGATCGGAAGTGAATTCGGAGGTCCGTGGGTCATTTTGGAGTCATTTGGCTAAAGGTAGAAAATTGAAGGTTTTTTAGAAAATTTGACCGGAAGTGGAAATTTTGATATCGGACTCAAAATGCAAATCTTATGGTTCGGATAGCTTCGTTAGGTGATTTGGGACTTAGGAGTGTGTCCGGAATATTTTTGTGATGACCGGTGTAGAATTAAGCTTGAATTGGCAAAGTTAGTATTTTGGCGAATTTCGGTTGATAGGTGAGATTTTGATCCGAGGGTCGGAATGGAATTCCAAAAGTTTCTGTAGCTTCGATATATCATTTTGGACGTGTGTGCAAAATTTTAAGTCAATCGGATGCGATTTGATAGGTTTCGGCATCGGAAATAGAAGTTGGAAACTTCAAAGTTCATAAAGTTTGAATCGGGGTGTAATTCATGGTTTTAGAGTTGTTTGATGTGGTTTGAGGCCTCGAGCAAGTCCGTAATGTGTTTTGGGGTTGGTTGGTATGATTGATTGGGGTCCCGGGGGCCTCGGGTGTGTTTCGGTTTGTGATCACGCTCTTATTTGATGTTTCAACCTTTGCTTCTTTGAACATAAAGGGGTACCATATTAGGTAAATGATCTCCAAATTCAGTTTTGTTTGAACCATTAGATCCGTATCGTAATTTCGGAGCCATATAAAAAAGAATCGTCGAATTTGGACATCGTATGAGGAAGTTATGCTCATTTCCGTGCCGAGAAAAGTGCTGGTGTCTGTCAGAACCGCAGAAGCGGAATTTGACCGCGGATGCGGAACCGCAAAAGCGGAAATAGAACCGAAAAAGCGGTCCCGCCTATGCGAAAAGTTTCCACAAAAGCGGAAAATGGGCCTAGTCAGTGTTTAAAACCGAGAAGTTTAGTATTTTGGGCATATCTTGAGTTCTAAAGCTCCGATTGAGGTGATTTTCGAGTTGTTGTTCTCGTCTCATCAAGGAGGTAAATATACGAACTTTAGTTTGATGTTTCTCCATGATTATTTCACTGTTAATGGAGGATTAATGGAGGGTTTGAGCCCTAGGCCTAAATTTTAGGAAATCTTTGATTTGAATGGGCAAACGGAGTCCGATTTCGATAAATTTTATATGCACGGACTCGTGTTGAGATAAGGAACCCGAATATATAACTTTCAAAATTTTTCGAGAAGCGTGCCGAAAGTCAAGTTTTGGCAACTTGTGGGTTTTGGTGTATTTTGAATTGTTTTGATTGGGTAATGCCCAATTGGCCTATTTTGATGTGATTCTATTGATTTTTATCGGATACTACACTTGTGGAGGCCGACATTCGCGGCAAGAGGGTTATTTCTTAGCGGTTTTGTACCGGAATTGAGGTAAGTGGCTTGTCTAACCTCGCGTGGGGGAACTTTCACCCCTAGGATATTATGTGATAGTTTAAATGCCTTGTACGCGAGGTGACGGGCATGTACATGCGCCGGTTGTTGTGACACACACTTACTTGAATTATCCGATTAGTGATATTCCTGCTCTTAGCTGATAAAAGTGTTACTTTTACCCGGTATTAGTTATAAAAGCATGATTAGCTAGGATTCAACATGTCTAATTGCCTAGTTGACTTACTTGAAGTTCTTGATAAATTGTTGGCACTAGTTTTGGTGAAGTTGTAGTTAAACATATTATATTCTCTCTGTGTGTTTTCTTTATTTGATATGTTAGTGGACTGTGGGTTCAATTCCCGGAGATCCCAGGGCTGTGGGTTCGATTCCCAGAGACCCGAAGTGATATTTGTAGGGACTGCGGGTTCGATTCCCGAGATCCTGAGTTATTTGTAGGGACTGCGGGTTCGATTCCCGAGATCCCGAGTTATTTGTAGGGACTATGGGTTCGATTCCCGTGATCCTGAGTTATTTGTAGGGACTGCGGGTTCGATTATCGAGATCCTGAGTTATTTGTAGGGACTGCGGGTTCGATTCCCGAGATCCTGAGTTATTTGTAGGGACTGCGGGTTCGATTCCCGAGATCCTGAGTTATTTGTAGGGACTGCGGGTTCGATTCCCGAGATCCCGAGTTATTTGTAGGGACTGCGGGTTCGATTCCCGGAGATCCTGAGTTATTGATATATTATTGAGACATGGGCTGCGGGTTCGATTCCCGGAGACCCAGGGGTCTATTGAGACATGGGCTGCGGGTTCGATTCCCGGAGACCCAGGGGTACTGTTAATGGGACTGTGGGTTCAATTCCCACAGGTCCTGGACTTATTAATTGAGTTTGTTATTTGTTGTGAGTTAATTGTAGACAGTTGCAGTAATCATTTTATTGTTGTCATTCGGAATTATTATCGTTTAAACTGCTTATTATTGTTATTATCATTTTTGTAATTGTTTTCTCTCAGTAGGGCCCTGACCTTCCTCGTCACTACTCCATCGAGGTTAGGCTTGGCACTTACCGAGTACCGCCGTGGTGTACTCATGCTACTCTTCTGCACACTTTTGTTGTGCAGATCCAGGTACATCAGGACAGGCTCATCCTAGGTGATTCAGCAGCACATTCGGAGACCTCGAGGTATGATCTGCTACGTCCGCGGATCCGGAGGCCATCCTTATATTCTGATAGTTCTAGTAGATGTTTTTCCTTCATCTCGTTGTTTAGATACACTTTACACATAGAGCCACAGTTGTATTTCTCTTAGTCTATGTTACCCGTGGGATTCCGGGTCTTGGTGGTGTTTATATAGTGTGTTTGACGGGTGTATGTGCCAAGCGACACAGATTACATTCTTATTTATATCGTTTTCCGCTATTTCTTATTTAATGTTCATAAACTTGTATATTCCGAAATGTGTTAGGCTTACCTAGTCGTGGGGACTGGGTGCCGTCATGACATGTTCACGATTGGTGAACTAGGGTCGTGACAAGTTGGTATCAGAGCTCTAGGTTCATAGGAGTCACGGGACACGGACCGGTTACTTAGAGTCTCGCTGATCGATACGGAGACGTCTGTATTTATCTACGAGAGGCTATGTAACTGTTTAGGAAACTCTTCAATTCTTTGAATTCCTTATCGTGCGCCATTTATTCAGTTGAAGCCTATGTCATTTGTTCTTTTGCATCCACTCGTGTATTGAAATTTCGCGCTCGGTATTAAGTATGCGCCGACGGTTCGTGACGCTGCAGAAGGATTTCAAGGGAGTCGAGAATTTACTCAACCATTGTTACCGCGTGTCATCCATATCAATAATGCAAGAGAATTGAAAGATCTTCAATTGTGCACATGGGGGTGCACTAGGTTCTGGCATTCGGTTGATAAGTACGGTCTTGAGAAGGTTTACTTAACTGCCTAATCGTCACAGTAAAGGTAGAATCACAAAGTGGATGTAGATCTAAAGATAGTTAGTGGTAATAAAGACTATATGGTTCATATGAGATATCTATTTAGCGAAGAATTCAGCCAGCAGAGATACTGGGGGAAATGAGTTTAATTGTCTTAAGAAGGACATGTACCAAACCAATATCTTGGGTTGTCTTACGATGAAGACGTACATATGATAAAGGCTATTGTCGTGGATTAGCAAAATGTATCTTTAAGGCTTCGTGCTAAGTGAAAGGATTTCACTATCAACGATCCAATTATGGGTCATGTGTCATATCAGATTTGGCCTGCGATGTATTTATGTGCTATTTAAAAAGAAAAAAAAAACGTTCTTGAAAACTTGCGGATGGGCAAGGGTTGAGGCTCGTATGGTATGATGTTGAGACTTTGGATGTTCCTGTGTCCCTAATAAACTCTACATTTTTTTTTATCAGCAGAGAAATATTCGACAAGGGCTACATGGTGCTTCGTAGGTGTGTGAGAATCATAGTATGTTTTAAGGTGTCGTTGGTAGAGAATGCTCGGTGCTGGAGCGGGATAATGTTTGGTTGTATTGGAATGAGGTCATACCCTATAGGGTCAGAGTGCTAATAGGGCATAAGTGATTATGTTCGTAGGTTCAAGTGAATTGCGGTTGAATAAGAGTAGATGACTTGAGTGAATGTTTCTAATGTGCTCGAGAGTCGTGTAATAGTGGCTTTGAGCTAGTGGGAGAGTCTCATCGCTTATGATTTGGGTCGCATGGCTAATTACCTGCGTGAATTCTGGATACTAGCGTATTAATGGGTTATTGCAGCCACGGGAAAAGGACCATGTGTGGTAATTTGAGTATATGTATTGTTGAATGCATGTTATGTTTAGCCTTACTGGCTCATGTTCAAACTTGAGGGAAAATTCATGATTTATGCCTCGTATAGGTGCAGGCTTCGCGGGAAGTGATTCCGCTAGGTGCTTTATCGAGAGGGTACTCATATGTTATAAAGAAATTCAGTAGAGTTGGTTGCGTACTGGGGCAAGTTAGAACCGGATGGTTCTCGATAGCGGTCCTAGTGAATTCAAGAGGTAAAGTGTGGTGCCTGATAATTCTGAGTCTATAAGTACAGTTAAGGCTCAAGCTTTTGAAGCAACTTATGAAGAAATGAACAAAACGATCTATGATGTTTTGACTTGTGGTGTAGTATTTGAGAGACATGAAATGGTCGTCGTTCTTGAGATAGCATGGCCTCATGATTTAAGGTCACTCAAGGTAAGTGCGGTTGGAATAAGTTAGGTATTGAAGGAAGATATTAACATTTCTAAGGTAATCAAGGATAACCTGGAAGGAAGTAGATTGATCAACCATAGTTGAGTTGGCGTATTGGTGTCAATGATCGGTTCATGCAACGTGATCGAATTATGCATGTGATTTGTGGCGGTACATTTGAGACTTGTCGACCGCGGTGATTGATGTTATTCTAAAGTATTCGTCTGTTAGGGGCCTGTTATGAGTAGGCAGATCTCGGGAAGGGTTATGGTGGCTTGGACCACTACTTAGATATTGGCATATTCGACGGCTATGAGAATTCACCGTATGTTGTTATAGCTCTCCTGTAGTGAGTTAAATGGAAGGTCTTATGTGATGAAGTATTAGCCTATCGTCAGTTCTAGAGCTATGATGGAAATTGTGTCTATCGTATATCGGCACGTAATGTGCAGTGAGTAGTATGAAATTTGAAGTAAGGACCAAGGTCACGGTTTGGTCAATGAATGTGATATAAAGAGCTCGGATGAGCAGGAAAGGAGTTTCAGTGTTTTGAGTAAGATGGGTATTAACATCGGTATCATTTGAGATCGGTGTTCTGTGAGAAAGGCTTTGCATCCCGGTTAGGGACTCCTGATCGCTTTTCAGTGTTAGTGCAGCCGGTGGGTTGAATGTGCAAGCCCGTTTAATTATTCGGAAGATAGTGGGAGCTTGACCCACAAGAAGATTGTATAGGTGTGACTTGTAGTCACTTGATTGGTTAGAAATTTAAACCAAGTATGAGGATTTTGGTGATATCGTTCAATTGAGAATTTATGTTGGAGGGCACTCTGCTTATTGGGTTATAGACCTGTGAAATATTATTGACTTAGCTTGGCACGACCAGGATAGACTTAAGGTCGGTAGATAGATTTAAATGTGGAAGTGAGCCTTGCATCAGGCCGGTTGTGTTTCTTCCAGCAATGCACCCTTTGTGGAGGGATAGTCGTAGTCTTATTTCGCGGTTAGTTAATTCATGTAAAGATATATTGCGCCGTATGAGTGTGAGACGGCTTGGTAAGTTCGTTATGTGTTGAGGTTCCGCTCAGCGGTGATGTTATATGAGCATGATTGCTCTCGAGACTCAGATCTTATATCGCACCTCAGTTGCGCTTGAGTTTGTAGCCTATGGCGCTATATGTTTCCTTGTGACCGATATCATGCACCTTAGTATGCTTATGATCGATATTCAGCATTTTGATGTGATGAGCTATTCAGCTCGACGTATGGCTCCTTGTGTGAGTTTTATACAGGGATCGGGTGGCACGCCGCCATGGTTATATTGTTTGGATCGTGTGGCACGCCGCCATGGTTATATTGTTTGAATCGGGTGGCACGCCGCCATGGTTATATTGTTGGGATCGGGTGGCACGCCGCCATGGTTATATTGTTGGGATCGGGTTGCACACCGCAACAGTGTGATGTTTATTTCAGTGTCTATAATTGCTTTTATGTGTTCTGTTTCCTATTTTCCGAGGAGGTCCATGTTAATGTGAGAGTTGAATAGTTCTCTCTAGTGTTCGCCTTCCTTTTGTATCACGTACGAATTAGTATCCTACTGGCACATTGTGTCATCTTGCAGGACTTTTGATTATGTCTGAGGTGGCTTATCGCCTGAGCAGTTCGTACCGGGTGAGATGAGGTTATGGGATTTGGGGTCAGTGCAAACTGATTATATGAAGTATATTATAGAGGAAAATAACATTCTCTGGTTTAGGACAAGGTAATGGATCTTGTTAGAAGTATAGACTGAATGATTTGTTGACTTGGCAACTAAATATGAATTCCTGCACATCTCTTCCGTCGTATCGGTGTTGTAAAAGCTAGAGCAAGACCCATATAGGTCATGAGATGCAATGAGAGCATCAGATTTGTGGAATTTCGACTATTATATTTAAAGAATATTATTGTGGTCCCATGAGTAAAGTGATGCAAAGTGTGAATTCAACAAAGTTATGCAGTCATGTATGGGTACAGCGTGTGAAAAATGATATTGTGGTCGTATGATGGAAACATGCTAGGCAGGAAATTTCGGATGTTGGAATTGGGTCTAATGGCTTATTTACTCGAATAAAGGAGTATATCTATAGAGTTATCGAGCTAATGTGCTCAAATGAGTTGTGGAAGCACAGGAAGTTGCATGAGATGTTAAACTAGTGATTTCGACTACTTCAGTATAGTTCTCGGCATGTTCGAGGACGAACGTATGTTTAAGTGGGGGAGATTGTAACGACCCAACCGGTCGTTTTGAGATACGGTGCGTCATTCAGCAGTTTGAGGCCATGAGCAACTTCATCTCAAGTATATTGACTTGTGTGTATGGTCAGAATTAAAATTCAAGAAGTTTGGAGTCAAATTTAAATGAAAATTTCTCATTTCCAAAGCTTAAAATTGAAGAAATGAACTAGGATTGGAATTTTGAGTATACGACCTCGGAATTTAGATTTGAAGGTTCCAACAGGTTCATATGATGATTTCGGACTTGGGCGTATGCCTGGATCGGGTTTTGGATAACCAGGGAGCGTTTTGGCGCATATTATGGAAGATAGCATTTTAGAAGAAATTGCATCAATTTGGCTTAAAATGCATTTTAGTGTTATTGATGTCCGTTTGGGATTCCGAGACTTGGGAGTAGCTCCGTATGGTTATTCTGGATTTGGGAGCGCGATCGGAAGTGAATTCGGAGGTCCGTGGGTCATTTTGGAGTCGTTTGGCTAAAGGTAGAAAATTGAAGGTTTTTTAGAAAATTTGACCGGAAGTGGAAATTTTGATATCGGACTCAAAATGCAAATCTTATGGTTCGGATAGCTTCGTTAGGTGATTTGGGACTTAGGAGTGTGTCCGGAATATTTTTGTGATGACCGGTGTAGAATTAAGCTTGAATTGGCAAAGTTAGTATTTTGGTGAATTTCGGTTGATAGGTGAGATTTTGATCCGAGGATCAGAGTAGAATTCCGAAAGTTTCTGTAGCTTCGATATATCATTTTGGACGTGTGTGTAAAATTTGAAGTCAATCGGATGCGATTTGATAGGTTTCGGCATCGGAAATAGAAGTTGGAAACTTCAAAGTTCATAAAGTTTGAATCGGGGTGTAATTCATGGTTTTATAGTTGTTTGATGTGGTTTGAGGCCTCAAGCAAGTCCGTAATGTGTTTTGGGGTTGGTTGGTATGATTGATTGGGGTCCCGGGGGCCTCGGGTGTGTTTCGGGTTGTGATCACGCTCTTATTTGATGTTTCAACCTTTGCTTCTTTGAACATAAAGGGGTACCATATTAGGTAAATGATCTCCAAATTCAGTTTTGTTTGAACCATTAGATCCGTATCGTAATTTCGGAGCCATAGCAAAAAGAATCGTCGAATTTGGACATCGTATGAGGAAGTTATGCTCATTTCCGTGCCGAGAAAAGTGCTGGTGTCTGTCAGGAACCGCAGAAGCGGAATTTGACCGCGGATGCGGAACCGCAAAAGCGGTCCCGCCTATGCGAAAAGTTTCCACAAAAGCGGAAAATGGGCCTAGTCAGTGTTTAAAACCGAGAAGTTTAGTATTTTGGGCATATCTTGAGTTCTAAAGCTCTGATTGAGGTGATTTTCGAGTTGTTGTTCTCATCTCATCAAGGAGGTAAATATAAGAACTTTATTTTGATGTTTCTCCATGATTATTTCACTGTTAATGGAGGATTAATGGAGGGTTTGAGCCCTAGGCCTAAATTATAGGAAATCTTTGATTTGAATGGGCAAACGGAGTCCGATTTCGATAAATTTTATATGCACGGACTCGTGTTGAGATAAGGAACCCGAATATATAACTTTCGAAATTTTTCGAGAAGCGTACCGAAAGTCGAGTTTTGGCAACTTGTGGGTTTTGGTGTATTTTGAATTGTTTTGATTGGGTAATGCCCAATTGGCCTATTTTGATGTGATTCTATTGATTTTTATCAGATACTACACCTGTCGAGGCCGACATTCGCGGCAAGAGAGTTGTCACTTAGCGGTTTTGTACCGGAGTCGAGGTAAGTGGCTTGTCTAACCTTGTGTGGGAGAACTTTCACCCCTAGGATATTATGTGATAGTTTAAATGCCATGTACGCGAGGTGACGGGCATGTACATGCACTAGTTGTTGTGACACACACTTACTTGAATTATCCGATTAGTGATATTCCTGCTCTTAGCTGATAAAAGTGTTACTTTTACCCGGTATTAGTTATAAAAGCATGATTAGCTAGGATTCAACATGTCTAATTGCCTAGTTGACTTACTTGAAGTTCTTGATAAATTGTTGGCACTAGTTTTGGTGAAGTTGTAGTTAAACATATTATATTCTCTCTGTGTGTTTTCTTTATTTGATGTGTTGGTGGACTGCGGGTTCAATTCCCGGAGATCCCAGGGCTGTGGGTTCGATTCCCAGAGACCCGAAGTGATATTGTTTGTGGACTGCGGGTTCGATTCCCGGAGATCCTGAGTTATTGAGATATGGACTGCGGGTTCGATTCCCGGAGATCCTGCGGATATTGTTTGTGGATTGCGGGTTCGATTTCCGGAGATCCTGAGTTATTGAGATATGGACTACGGGTTCGATTCACGGAGATCTTGAGTTATTGAGATATGGACTGCGGGTTCAATTCCCAGAGATCCTGAGTTATTGAGATATGGACTGCGGATTCGATTCAATGAGATCCTGAGTTATTGAGATGAGGACTGCGGGTTCGATTCCTGGAGATCCAGAGTTATTGAGATATAGACTGCGGGTTCGATTCGTGGAGATCATGAGCTATTGATATATTATTGAGATGTGGACCGCGGGTTCGATTCCCGGAGATCCTGAGATTTATTGAGACATGGGCTGCGGGTTCGATTCCCGGAGACCCAGGGGTACTGTTGATGAGATTGTGGGTTCAATTCCCACAGGTCCTGGAATTATTAATTGAGTTTGTTATTTGTTGTTAGTTAATTGTAGACAGTTGCAGTAATCATTTTATTGTTGTCATTTGGAATTATTATTGTTTAAACTGCTTATTATTGTTATTATCATTTTTGTAATTGTTTTCTCTCAGTAGGGCCCTGACCTTCCTCGTCACTACTCCATCGAGGTTAGGCTTGGCACTTACTGAGTACCGCCGTGGTGTACTCATGCTACTCTTCTGCACACTTTTGTTGTGCAGATCCAGGTACATCAGGACAGGCTCATACTAGGTGATTCAGCAGCACCTTGGGAGACCTCGAGGTATGATCCGCTACGTCCGCGGATCCGGAGGCCATCCTTCTATTCTGATAGTTCTAGTAGATGTTTTTCCTTCATCTCGTTGTTTAGATACTCTTTACACATAGAGCCACGGTTGTATTTCTCTTAGTCTGTGTTACCCGTGGGATTCCGGGTCTTGGTGGTGTTTATACAATGTGTTTGACGGGTGTATGTGCCAAGCGGCAAAGATTACATTCTTATTTATATCGTTTTCCGCTATTTCTTATTTAATGTTCATAAACTTGTATATTCCGCAATGTGTTAGGCTTACCTAGTCATGGGGACTGGGTGCCGTCATGACATGTTCACGATTGGTGTACTAGGGTCGTGACATTAGGCTTTTTCCTTTTCTTTTCTTTTTCTTTTTCTTTTCTTCTTTCTTTTCATCTTTTTCTTCTTATCTCTTTGATTTCTTCATTTTCCTGATCATCAGAGATCTTCAGAGACGGTTGCTCTCTGCAGTGTTAGATTTCCATAATAGGTCGTTAGGGTTTGCTTTTGGGTGTAAGAGAAGGGATATGAGGCTATTAGGGTGGTGTTCTGGGGTGGGATCTATTTTTTGTACTCGCCGGAGTAGGGTTCTGGCGTGCATTTTTTGCTTATTCGAGATGTTCGGGGTAGATTCGAAGAAAGCCATTTGGATGAGGTGAAAGATCGTTTAAAGATGATCACGGGGTGTTAATTTGGTGGCCCGACTCGTACTTTGGGGTGGTCACCAGCTAGGGTTCCGATGACCTGGATTTCAAGAAAGGGGGTTTGTTGGTTTTTTATCGTGTTTAATAGTGTTCTAAGGTTGTTGACGGTGGTTTAAGGGTGGGGGAAGGTATTTGGTGGCCTGGTGCTGGTCGGAGACAGAGATTGTACCAGTCTCCGGTGGTCTCCATGGGTGACTTGAGAGGAGAGGATTGAGATGACCTATAGGCGGCTAGGGTTAAATGTAATATCAATGTGTGTGTGTAATGACTGATAAATGGGGAGAAGGGGGTATATATGTTGGTCTTGGGCTAATG
Source organism: Nicotiana noctiflora (assembly GCA_032618575.1). Lineage (NCBI taxonomy): Eukaryota > Viridiplantae > Streptophyta > Magnoliopsida > Solanales > Solanaceae > Nicotiana > Nicotiana noctiflora. Next base: position 208,037 of record JASVEL010000769.1, on the reverse strand, counting down.
AATCCTGGCCGTTGGATTTAATCAAATTGATGGCCATGATTATTTGGATCTTAAACGGAGTCGCATAGGTTAATGAGAGGTCTCATGAGGTTCGTTGGATTAGGATATTGAACGGCTGAGATTAAACGCCCTATGCTACGTCGTTTCACTTAGTGACTCGTTGGTCTCAACCATTAGATCAATTGTATTGAACGTCTGTGATTATTTTTAAACACGGCATTGTATTCTTTGTAATGAAACCGCCATATTATATCCGTTGATCAAGTATAATCAACGGTTCTTATTCAATTTCTCGGTACGACGTCGTTTGGCTATTGCTTGGGGAAGACCAGCTAGATTTTTGGGCCTGGTCTTTGTACCATACGTTTGGGCTGTGCATTTATGCATTTGGCCCAATATTAATTATACAATGTATTATTTTTGTATTTTATTTAATTTATGTATTTTTTATATATTTTTGTACATTTTACTTTACAGTTGTTTTATATTTCTTTTACTTCTCATTTTTTTTGCATTTTTCTTATTTTTCAGATATGTTTTGTATTTTTACTCTATTTTTCGGTATTGTTTGCATTTTACTTGATTTTCTAATTTTTAACATTTTTGTGATATTTTCCTAATTGATTTCTTTTGTATTTTCATTTCAATTTCATTTTCAAATAAATAATGATATTTCAACTAAATCACACAATTGCAAACAAAAATCATTTTTGTATTATTTTATATATTTTGGAATTTAATCGCTTAGGGCAAAAATCACGTGCTCACCGTTGCCCCTCTTTGCTCGGGAATACGAAGAGTTTCAGTGCAAAAGATAAGTGATCGGTAATGAGAGATTTTTGCCCACTTGCATATTCCGTAAGAAGCATTTTGAAAAACTTTTGACCGCACCTGTCACGCCCCAAATCGAGGAACATGACCGGCGCCTGACCGGGTTGCCCCAGTCAAGCGGACCTGGGTGCCTTTCATTCCCACGCATTACCCCTGTGTTGACTGTTTCTCATTAACCAAATATATTACTAATCATAATTGATTTCACATTAAACAAATAAAACCGATACGAGTGATTCATTAACAAGATTTCAATTTTTACAACGCCCGACATAACACAATGTATATACATAAGACTGGAGTCCCACAATTTACATGTCTACAGAGCCTCTAGGATACAAAAGGGAAATACAATACTTGCCGGTAACAAGGCTCCGGCTATACCTTACAAAACCAAAATGAAATCTAAACCGAGTGGCATGAACCACACAAGGCCCCGAGGAAGAAAGGGGCTCACCAAAAACGGGCAATGGAGGATGAAAGATACTACTGCCGATGAGCTGAAGTGCCTGCTACTGATCCACCTACAATCATGACACGAATGTAGCGCCCCCGGCAAAAGGGACGTCAGTACACTTGAATTGTACCGGTATGTATGGACAAACTTTGTCCCAAGTAAACTCAAGCCATTAAATTACATCAACAATTAATTAAGCCAACCAACCATGTTTCCACATTTTCCTCATTTCAAATAATTCTCAACACAAAGCACTTCCTACGATCAACCAATTTAACAATTACCAATCAATCACATAAAGCACAAGTAGTCAAACAAAGGGGCAATTAGTGCCCCACAGGTTGCAAACTCTCCTGCTGTCTCCTTTCACAATTTCACATTATTGATTTTTGTATCAATTTTCAATGGCGATTTCGATCGCTTTCCATCCGTATTGCCCCTGACCACCCTTATTACCTCGGCCACCCTTATCACCCCAACCCACACCTTATTTCACCACGTTGCGGCGCACAACACGACCCTGCCTTACAGTTGAAAACACAACAATTTCAAACAGCAGATAAGGTACTACACACAATTTCAACAAGTTCAAATAAGCAACTTACACATTGGTTCATGTTCTCAATTTCTTCTCAATTCAATATCACAACCATGTTACAATATTTCCACAATTCAAGTGTTTCATCTCTTTCCACAATAAACCAATTCTCAAGTGTTTCGTTTGTTTTCCACAAGGTGCCATATAGGCCATCATAGTCATTATTCACAATTCTTTTGCCAAATTAAACTCTCATTTTTACATCACTCATAGCTCAACAACAAACTTTGAATATCCAACACCAACATCAAGAATTTCACACAATTTGTCAATTTAACACGAAACAAACAAACTTCACACATATAGGCGATTTCACAAGAATCAAAATTAGCCATACATACCCGGTGATGATTTTTCCTCCTACTTTATGCTTACCCAAGATATCCTACTCTTGCCAACCTTGTTCTTGAAGACTCTTACTTCTACTCACTTCTTTTTACTAGAAATCAAGTTCAATAATCATGCATGAGTGTGAAAATTCTATTTTTAAAAGCTATTATATGAAAACCTCTCTTTACCCAATTAAAACTGAAAATCAAAGAAAATAGTTAGGGTTTTTACCTTGAAAAGATTGGGGAAGTTGAATCCTTGCCCTAGAATCCCTTGGAATTAAGTAGTTGGAACAATCTTTGAAGATGAAGAACTTCTCTCTCTAAAACCCCTCTCCCCTCTCCTAATTTTGGTGAGATGATATGATAAAATGAAGAAGAAAGGTGTTATATTAAAGAAGAGATCGGGTCAAAATGTTACAAAAATCTGGGCCGGGGTCAATTATGCGGTGCACTATGCGACCGCAGAATCAACATGCGGTCCGCATAGTGACCGCAGAATTGCCCCAAATTTTACACAGTTTCTGTTAAGGAATGCGGTCACTATGCGGACCGCATGTTGATTCCGCGGTCGCAAAGTGCACCGCAGATTTGACATGCGATCGCATATCGACCGCACTTTTGACACGATTTTTGGGAAACTCTCTGGAACGTTTTGCGGCAAGAATGCGGTCCGCATGTCAGGTTTGCGGTCGCATTCTTGACCGCATATTTGACATTTTTCGGAAAAATTAATTCTCTACATTTTTGAAACTTAAATCACTACCAAGGGTCCGAACTACGCATTCCTAACACATTATTCGGACCATGACACCACAACTACTAGGTTTTATGCACAAAATTTTTATGGGGCCTTACTGACCGCACCCTGCTTCAGAAGTTGCCTACATATCTTGGGATAAACAGGAATCAGGTCAGTGTAGTTTGGGAATGTTTAGTAGTTTGAATCTACCAGGGGATTTTGATGTCACTGCTGCTGCAGTTGTTGTTGCTGTTATTGCTGACTGACTCCTTATTACACTGCGATAAAAATAAAATAATGAAGATATCCTAAGCTATGATCTATGAATTTACAAGAAAATCCTATCTATGCCTTGTCTTCTTGTATTGCCTTGGTCTTCCATATTGCATGTTGCTCTTTATTTGCATCTTCCATTTTTCTGAATCTTCGCTTATGACTTGCTTCCAACATATTGTTTTCCTCCATTTGTATGACTTCGAAATGTGCTTCTTGCTTTCCAGGTTGATACCTTCTTTTTACAAAATCAAAGAAAACTTCTCCTTTTCCCAGTATGGGGCTTTTAATGTATTATTGTGTTACTTTGTGAGAAAAACTTTTAAAATTTAGAAAGTATTCCCTCGTTATACAGGTGGGCGCCTGAACAGAAATGAAAATGCTGAAAAGTATTCCCCATGCTGAAAAGTATTCCCTCATTATATAGGTGGGCGCCTAAACTGAAATGAAAATGATGAAAAGTATTCCCTCGTTATACATGTGGGCGCCTGAACAGAAATGAAAATGCTGAAAAATATTCCCTCGTTATACAGGTGGGCGCTGAACATAAATTAAAATGCTGAAAAGTATTCCCTCGTTATACATGTGGGCGCCTGAACAGAAATTAAAATGCTGAAAAGTATTCCCTCGTTATACAGGTGGGCGCCTCAATAGAAATTAAAATGCTGAAAAGTATTCCCTCGTTATACTGGTGGGCGCCTGAACAGAAATTTAAAATGCTGAAAATGTATTCCGTCGTTATACAGGTGAGCGCCTGAACAGAAATTTAAAATGCTGAAAAAGTATTCCCTCATTATACAGGTGGGCGCCTGATGCAGAAATGAAAAATGCTGAAAAATATTCCCTCGTTATCCAGGTGGGCGCCTGATGCAGAAATAAAAAATGCAGAAAATATTCCCTCGTTATCCAGATGGGCGCCTGATGCAGAAATGAAAATGCAGAAAAATATTCCCTCGTTATCCAGGTGAGCGCCTGATGCAGAAATGAAAAATGCTGAAAAATATTCCCTCGTTATTTAGGTGGGCGCCTGATGCAGAAATAAAAAATGCAGAAAATATTCCCTCGTTATCCAGGTGGGTGCTTGATGGAGAAATGAAAAATGCAGAAAATATTCCATCGTTATCTAGGTGGGCGCCTGATGCAGAAATTAAAATGCAGAAGAATATTTCCTCAGTTTGATAACTGGGGTGTAAATTTTGGAAAAGATAATACCTCCCTTGTTGTTCGGGTAGTTTACTGATTACTGTGTTCTCCATTGTGAATTCTCTCCTTTATTGTTGTTTCTTTTTGATGATTTTTCTCCCACATTGGTCACATTCACTTTAAAGTGATTAGTGAGAATTTGAATCTTTTGTCCCTGTCTAAATCAATGAACAATTTATTAGTTATAAAATGATGGTTAGCAAATGGCATTCTTGCTAGCCTTGCTTCCATCGTCTGCCTCATCACGCTTCATTCTGTTTTGCAACTAATTCTTGATTGTCTTCTTAATTTTTCTCGTAATACCCTTTGCTTTTCTTTTTTTGTTTCTTTTTCTTTTATTCCCTTTGGCTATATGATCGCCATGTATTTTTATTTTTATCTTTTCCTTTGAAGGACTCAGTGTTATTACGCCATCTAACATGAGAAGTTGGTAGCTAGCTTTCAATTGGCAACTGGTTTTGAAAAAATAGATTGAAATGCAATGACCTGAATTTCAAGGGTGAAGGTATTTTGAAGTAAGGATAGAACTTATATGGGTATGAAGGCTGATTGCTTTGATAATGCCATGCATTTTAATATCCGACCCAGTCAGTCCAATCGAATTGTTGCTGACTTAAATTCCGACTTTCCATCATCCCAAACCTTTCTTATTTTGCCGCTTTATTTTCATCAGATCATTCCTTACTTTCGTCTTATGGTGTCTGTGAAGGTTTTCACCAATAAGACTCTCTCATTTTATTTTTCTCTCACCTCACATTCGCCTTACAGTGCCCGTGAGGGTTTTCACCAATATCATATATATATATATATATATATATATATATATATATATATATATATATATATATATATATATATATATATATATATATATATATATATATATATATATATATATATATATATATATCTCAACTTACACTCGCCTTATGGTGCCCGTTAGGGTTTTCACCAATAAGACTCTCTCATTTTATTTTATTTTTTTATTTTTTATTTTTATTTTATTTTTCTATTTCCAAACTTCCGAGTAATGTCCATGATGTGTCTCTCTTTATTTCTGTTTGCATTGTCATTTTCTTGAAATTAATCTGAAAGTATTTCTTTGGATTGTAATGTGGCTTTTGGATGGGTTTAGAAAGAAAGGTATAAAGGCTCAAAATTTAAACAAGGGTTCAAAATAATTACAACTCTCGGAATCATAAATCATAACTTCTGCCCCAGTTTCAATATTTGGTGAATCTTGGATTTTATTTATGTCGTGACTGAACCTCATTGAGGCTGCCTACATACCCTTTCTGTCAGATGTAGTTCAGATCATAAGATCGCTTCATTGTTGTGATTTGACTTATCCCGATTTTCTTTTGTATATTTTCATCATTTTTTTCATTTTTCTTCTATTTCTTTTCTTTTCATTTCCATTGCTCATAATTTATTCCGAGAGAGGGGTATGAATGAATAATGCAATAAGGCTCAAAATGGATAACAATGGGTAAAGTGTTTGGATAGAGAAATAAAATGCCTTCATCACTTCAATTTTATAATCATGACAAATACAAATGTACATATGAAAAGGAATCATACATAATATCTCTTGACTGCATCGGAGTTGATAGCAGTCTCTACACATTTCCCTTCCACATCTATTAGATATAAAGCTCCGTTGGACAATACCCGGGATACTATGAATGGCCCTTGCCAATTAGGTGCAAACTTTCCTTTTGCTTCGGCCCAATGTGGTAAAATGCGTCTTTGCACCAACTCTCCAACTTCAAATTTCCGTGGACGTACTTTCTTGTTATATGCTCTGGCCATCCTCCATTGATACAACTGTCCGTGACAGACTGCTGCTAACCTTTTTTCATCGATCAAGCTCAATTGCTCTAGTCGGGCTTTTACCGATTCATCATCATTAATTTCAACCTCAGTTATGATCCGGAGAGAAGGTATTTCAATCTCTGCAGGTATGACTGCCTTCGTTCCCTACAACAATGAGTAAGGGGCTGCACCAATTGAAGTACGTACAGTAGTACGATAACCCATGAGAGCAAATGGTAATTTTTCATGCCACTGTCTTGACTCTTCCACCATTTTCCTGAGAATATTCTTATGTTCTTATTCGCAGCCTCAATTGCTCCATTTTCTTTAGGCCGATAAGGTGTAGAGTTATGGTGAAGGATTTTGAACTTTTGACATGCCTCTGCCATGAGGTGACTGTTAAGATTTGCTCCATTGTCCGAGATAACAACCTTAGGAATTCCAAAGTGACAACTTTGTATGTACGAAATCCACTACCGCCTTCTTTGTTACTATTTCAAATGGCTTCGCCTCCACCCATTTAGTGAAATAACCAATTGCTACCAAGATAAACTTGTGCCTATTAGATGTCGCAGGTTCTATTGGGCCGATGACATCCATGCCCCAGGCGACGAATGGCCACGATGCTGACATTGTATGCAACTCATAGGGTGGGGAGTGAATCAAATCTCCGTGTATCTGGCATTGGTGGCATTTCCGTACATACCTAATGCAATCACACTCCATGGTGAGCCAATAGTACCCAACTCTTAGTATTTTCTTGGCCAAAACATATCCACTCATATAAGGTCCGCAAGCTCCTGCATGTATTTCAGCCATGATTGTAGCGGCCTACTGTGCATCTATACATCTCAGTAGACCCAAATCAGGAGTTCTCTTGTATACAACTCTTCCGCTGAAGAAATATCCATTTTCTAGTCGCCTTATTGCCCTTTTCTGATCTCCTATGGCTTGTGCTGGGTACACCCCTATCCTCAAATATTCTTTAATATCATGGTACCATGGCTCACCGTCAAGTTCTTCTTCTACTACGAAACAATATGTATTTTGCTCACGAACTTGTATCTGTAGTGGATCTATATAGGCTTTGTCCGAATGGTGCAATATGGAGGATAATGTGGCCAAGGCATCTGCTACTTTGTTGTGCATTCTTAGGATATGCTTGAACTCTATGGATTGAAACCTCTGAGATAGTTCATGTAGACACTATTGATAGGGTATAAGTTTCAAATCCCTTGTCTCCCATTCTCCTTGAATCTGATGTATCAATAGATCCAGTCACCCATGACCAAAATCTCTTGAACACCCATGTCTATTGCCATTCTCAATCCCAATATACATGCTTCATACTCGGCCATATTATTAGTACAGAAAAATCGTCGTTGAGCGGTAAAAGGATAATGTTAACCCATTTCTGAAATGAGCACTGCTCCAATTCCGACCCCATAGCTGTTGACGGCCCCATTAAAGTACAATCTCCAGCCTGGTTTGTTGTCTTGTTCCAATTCTTCAATATTCATTGTCTTCTCATTAGGAAAATATGTCTTTAGTGGTTCATACTCATCATCGGCCGTATTTTCTGCCAAATGATCAGCGACTGCTTGTGATTTCATTGCAGTGCGGGTTACATAAATAATATCAAACTCTGTAAGTAGAATTTTCCATTTAGCGAGCCTTCCTGTTGGCGTAGGCTTCTGGAAGATGTACTTCAGTGGGTCCAACCGAGATATCAGATAAGTGGTATAAGCCGACAAGTAATGTTTTAACTTCTGCGCAACCCATGTTAAAGCACAACATGTTCATTCCAACTGAGTGTATTTTACCTGGTAAGATGTAAATTTCTTACTAAGAAAGTATATTGCTTGCTCTTTCTTCCCTATTTCATCGTGCTGCCCCAGTACACAGCCAAAAGAATTATCCAATATAGTTAGATAAAGGATCAAGGGCCTTCCAGGTTCTGGAGGAACCAACGCAAGAGGATTGGCCAGATATTCCTTAATTTTGTCAAATGCATCTTGACATTCCTCACTCCAATTCACCGCAACATCTTTCTTCAATAATTTGAAAATGGGCTCACAGGTTGATGTCAACTGAGCAATAAATCTGCTGATATAATTTAACCTTCCTAACAAACTCATCACCTCTTTCTTGTTCTTTGGCGGAAGAAGGTTCTGGATTGCTTTTATCTTTGATGGGTCTAATTCAATACCACGCCGGCTTACTATGAATCCCAATAGCTTTCATGATGGCACTCCAAAAGCACATTTTGCTGGATTGAGCTTGAGATTATATCTTCGAAGCCTCTGAAAAAACTTTCTTAGGTCTTTGACATGATCACATAGCTTTTTGGACTGGATAATAACATCATCCACATACACCTCAATCTCTCGATGTATCATGTCACGAAACATAGTGGTCATTGCCTTCATATATGTAGCTCCAGCATTTTTCAACCCAAACGGCATTACTCTATAGCAATATGTCCCCCAAGGTGTAATAAAGGCTATCTTTTCTGCATCTTCTTCGTCCATCAAGATCTGATGATAACCCGCATAACAATCCACAAAAGAACCAATCTCATGTTTGGCACAATTGTTAATAAATATATGGATATTCGGTAATGGAAAATCATCCTTTGGACTAGCTTTATTGAGGTCTCGATAATCAACACACACTCTGGTTTTTCCGTCTTTCTTCAAAACAGGCACAACATTGGCTAACCAAGTGGGATATTTGGTGACCCGTATAACCTTTGCCTCAAATTGCTTATTGACCTCTTCTTTTATTTTCACACTGATATCCGTTTTAAACTTTCTTAACTTTTGCTTAACTGGCCGGCATTCTGGATAAATGTGCAACTTATGTACCACTAAACTAGTACTGAGCCCGGGCATGTCATCATAAGACCAAGCGAATATGTCCTTGTACTCATGTAACAACCTGATCAAATCTTCTCTGAGCGAAGTCTCTAAGTGTACACTAATCTTTGTTTCTCGAACATTCTCCTCATTTACCAAATTAATAGACTCCGTCTCGTTTATGTTCGGTTTGGGTTTTTCTTCATAATGACTCAAATCTTTACTAATTTCCTCCAATTCTTTCTCATCCACATATTCCACTTCATATTCATTTTCAATTTCCTGTATATCTATCTGATTATCAAGACTTGACCGGGGATCCTTCATGCATGACATATCATTGGAATCAGTAAGTATTGAACTACACAAAAAGAAGAAGAAAAATAAAATAAGGCAAAAATAGAGGAAGAAAGAAATTGCATTTCATTGAATTTTTGAAAGGTAACAAGGTTTGGATACATTTGTCTTGACGGAATATAGGATTACAATTTTCAAACAAGACAGTTTTGGGAATGAAATATTAAAGGCTAACTACCACAACTCCCTCCTGATTGGAAGAGTAGTAGCTTCCCAGTTATTTAGCAGAGTGTGGGGTCCAACAAATTGAACGTCCATCTTACTTGTTCCTTCGGTTGTCTCTATCACATTCACGTATTCAAATAACCTTTCAAACCTTGCTAAAAGCTCTTCATCAGGTTTTATCTCTGCACGATATGGCATGACAGTGGCCAGACGTTTCTGTGTACCAGGCTTGACAAAGGAATTGGACAATTTTGGGATAGGTTTGGGGAGGGTCCACCCTTTCTTTTTCAATTTCTTGGCTCTCTGTATATCAGCGATGGTTGGCTTGAAACCCAGGCCGAAGGTGTCAGTGCTACATGGAAGATGAATTGGTTGTGTTATACCCTGCAAGGTAACTCCTAAACCCTTTCCCAGAGAGAATCCATTCATTATCATCTCTTTGGAAACCATGACCGTTGCAGGGGTCATTTTAGGTACTGGCATATTTTCTCCTTCAGATATTTTGTTCACAGTCACGGTGTCCATTACTTGGCACATCCACAGACCTTTGTCTCCTTCAACTTCTTCAAATGGAGTAATGGCATTACAAACATTGTCTTCCCCGTCTACTATTATTTCTTGCTGATCCCACTCAAATTTTACCATTTGGTGTAAAGAAGATGGCACTGCTTTTGCAGCGTAGATCCATGGACATCCTAACAAAAGGTTGTAGGACACAGTGATGTCCAACACTTAAAACTCCATGGTGAAATGTACTGGTCGTATGGCAAGTTCTAGTATGATATCTCCCACGGTGTTCTTTTCTCCTCCATCAAAGCTCCTCACACATACACTGTTTCGGTGAATTCTTTCATGACTAACTTTCAGTTCCCCTAGAGTTGACAAAGGATAAATATTAGCACATGATCCGTTATCAATCAAAACACGAGTTACTACTGATTCTTCGCATTTTACCATGAGGTATAACGCCTTATTATGTTCCATCCCTTCTAGTGGTAACTCAACGTCCGAAAATGTTATCCTATTCGTCTCAAAGACCTTTTTTGTAATTTTCTCCAGATGACATACCGAGATTTTCTCAGGTACATGAGCTTCATTTAAGATTTTTATCAACACTTTTCTATGTTTATCAAAATGAATTAGCAAGGATAACAATGATATTTGAGCGGGCGTCTTCCTCAATTGCTCAACTATGGAGTAATCTTGAGCTTTCATTTTCTTTAGAAATTCCTTTGCTTCTTCCTCGGTGACTTCTTTCTTCACATAAGCTGGATTTTCTTTCACCACTTTCGTCTTTCTCAAATCATCAGGGGCAAAACATCGCTCATACCGGGTCAAACCATGAGTTTCACAGATCTCCCCCTTGACTTCTTTCCCTTTATACATTACAGTTACCTTGTCATAATTCCAAGGTACAACTTTGGTACTCACAATCAGCATCTGAACAACTGGCTTGATAACAACTGGTTCTATATAAGCCCCTTTCATAGTTAGTATGGGCTTCACCCCAGGTACTATCACTTTCACCGGCTCGGGCTCGATCATCACTAACGGTTGTTTTGCTGGTGGCTCAATTGACACTTTCTCCCTTTCAACTTTCTCCTCAACCTTGTTGTTTGCTTTAATTGTCATCACCGTCTGAGAAGGTTTTTTGCAGCTTTCTCCTTGTACTAGCTCTATCATATGTGTTTCATGATGCACTGGCAAAGGATTTTGCATTATGTTGGGAGTCTCTGGTGCTTGCACCTCAATTCTTCTAGAGTCAATAAGTTCTTGTATCGCAGACTTTAAGTGCCAACATTTCTCTGTTTCATGTCCCGGTGCCCCAGAGAAGTATTTACAATGGACGGACTGGTCTAGATTTCTTGGTGGAGGGTCAGGAATTTTAGGCTCAATGGGATTGAGCATTCCTAATTCTCTCAATCGGTGAAAGAGACTGGTATATGATTCTCCTAGAGGAGTGAATGTTCTTTTTCTTTGAGCCCTGTCGCCTTTCACTTCAGGTTCAGGACGGAAGTTGGTTCGGTTTGGATTTCTGTAGGTTTTTCATGGCGGGTAGGCATTTTGGGCATGGTAGACATTCTGAGGAGCTGGGGTTCACCATGAAGGTGGAGGCGGTAGGTAAGATTGAGCATGTTGGACAGAAAATTGGGGACTGGTTGGAGGATAATATTGTGGAGGTGGGTTATATGGTGCTGGTGGATATGGTTGGTACGGGCGAGGTTGTTGATGATATGGGTTGGGGCCCCGGGACCAAGATCTTCCCTCAATAACCGCCACTTCTTCCTTCTTCTTCTTTCCAATCGACCCTTCTGTTCCTGTCTGAATTGCTTGATTTGTAGCCTTGATGGATGAGTAGCTCATAATCTTGTTCGTCTTCAGACCTTCTTCCACAAAACTCCCCATCTTCACTACCTCATTAAAAGTTTTTCCAATCGCAGACACCAAATGGCCGTAGTATGTCGGCTCCAAAGCTTGTAGGAAACAATCTACCATTTCTCCTTCTTTTATTGGTGGATCCACACGGGCCGCCTATTCCCTCCACCTGAAACCATATTCCCGAAAGCTTTCTCCGGACTTCTTTTCCATCTTGGTCAATGACAATCTATCAGGGATGATTTCCAGATTATATTGAAAATGGTTTGCAAATGATTAAGATAAATCATCCCAAATGGACCATCGGGTATGATCTTGACAAGTGTACCATTCCAATGCCTAGCCACTGAGGCTTTGACTAATGTAGGCCATAAGTAGCTCATGCCTTCCTCCAGCTCCACACATTTTACTGCAATACCCTCTCAGATGGGCCACTGGATCACCATGGCCATCATACATGTCAAATTGTGGAAATTTAAACTCGGCAGGTAGCTGTACCTCAAGGAACAAACATAAGTCCTTGTATGCCACACTAACTTGGCCTCCCAGACCCTGCATATTGCGAAATGACTGCTCAAGGCTCTTCATTTTCCTGGCCATCTCCTCTTGTTTAGGGTTTCTAGCAGGTTTCTCCTCCTCCGTCATATCGATAAGTGGGGTGTAAGAATCATGTTGCCTGAAAGTGGGTTCTAGAGGGTAGTAATGATTATCCTGGACATGAAATACAGGCTCGGTAGAGGATTTATTTAAAGTGACTGGTGGTGGTGCCACATACACGGGAGTGGCCTGGGGTGGTGGTGGTGGAGCTTGTTTAGGCAGGGGTGGTGGTACTTGTGATGTAGTGGCATAATAGTGTGAGTAAACGGGATATGTAGAAGATGAGTTCATGTTGGGTGGTTCTTGGTTTGGGTTTGAGGGAGGAAGATATGTGGGGTTAGCTGGGTAAGAAGGTAAGGGTTGCCCCCTTGACAAAGCCTGGTACATTTCTGACATCTGTTGTTTCACCTTATACATTTCTTACTTCATGCTATTCATATCTATTACTTCTTCCTCTTGCACGGGATCCATAATTGTTGGCTGATAATGAGTGAATTTGACTATAATTATGCCCTAAATAATCACACTTTGTTGTTGAATTAATGTTGTTTATGATGACAAAATGCTTTGATTAGTGTTTATTGGTGTGTTATAGGTATACATGAACCATTGGATGCTAAAAGGTGCTATTTTGGAGTCACATGTTGATGAAAAGGCCAAGGGAAGAGTTGAAGTGAAGTGAGGTTGAAGAATTGAAGAAGAATCCGAAGTACTGTTCATCCGCGGTTCACTCGCGACCGCGGATGAACCGCGAGAAATCAAGATCTCTGAACTTTTTGGAAGAATCAGAGGACTGCTCTGTTCGCGGTTCGCCCACGGCCACGGACGAACCGCGGAAGGCGCCACAGAATGTTTTCCTAGTTGTGTACAAATTAAGTTTTTAGCCCTAAAACCTCTATATAAACTCCTAGTTCGCCCAATAGAGGCATGCTGTCTATTTTTCACTACTTTTGCAAGACAATTAGTAAGAGAGAACTCTCTCAACTCATTTCTTTATTTTATATCAAGTATTTATTTATGAATTCAATTATTATTCTTGTTTCTTTGAGTATGCGTGGCGAAATCCTTTTCTAAGGTTTTGATGGAACATATAGAGTGATGAACTTATTGTTTATGTGATTACAAATTGTTAGCTAGATTTCTATTTGTTCAACTTTATTCTTGTTGTAGTTAATTGGTAGACGTCCCAATTAGCTGTGCCTATTTAGTGTGCATAACTTGGAAAAGAGTGCATATTTAGGTGTATTGTTGAACAACACCACACCTAGATTATAAGAGGAATCTATAACTTTAGGCGTAAAGACGGGGTTAGGAATAACGAAGTCTTGGGTGCAATCTTAAGTGAACTATTCAAATTAAAGATAGCTAGGGTAGCTCGGGAAAGTGCACTAGTAAATTATTGTAATTGCTCGGGAGAGGGTTACGATACAAATAGCATTCATGATTGACAGAATATATTAACAATTTGTATGAGCATAATGATAAGGGATTCCATCAATAGGGGAAATCAATACCTTAGTCTTTCTCCATATTATTTTACCCAATATTCAATTCTTTCTTTTAAGCCTTTTTAATTCTTGCAAAAGTAGTAAGTCGAAAAATCACACAAACACATACTCGAAATTTTGGGAACTTGATTCGGAAATACTCTTGGGTTGTGAAAGTTGTAATTGGTAGGTTAATTCCCTTCGGGATCAATTCTGGACTTATTAGACCAGGTTATATTGACTATGACTGTTGCTTGGACGTGAATCAATTTTGGCGCCGTTGTTGGGGAGTTAACGAAATTATCTATTGCCATTGACAGAACTTCAAGATTCTTGTGTAGTCAGGTTCTTTCTACATTTTACATTGAATATTTTGACGGTTGTTGATTTGGGTACTCAGGTGCATGCCTAGAAAATCCGCAAGGACTGGAGAACTAATTGAAGGACTCTCAGACCCCGAGCAAACTTTCCGGGCACGTAACAAGGCTATCAAACAAATTCAGCAATCTCAACAACCAATCAAACTAGACTTCGACATGGGTGACATAAACGAACCAAACCAACAAGTTGGGTTAAATATGCAAGATGCGTAGGAGGCACAGGAAGGTGCACTATATGACTGGGCACAACCCACAACGGATAATTTGGCAACTGCCATTGTTGTGCCAGCGATTCAAGCTGAGTCTTTTCAGATTACTAACAACATGCTACACTTGTTGCAAAACAATGGATTATTCTCTAGGTCTCAGGTTGAAGATCCACAACAACACCTGAAGAACTTTCTCTCGATATGCAAGACATAGAGGCAACCGAATGTGACTCGAGAAGCCATCAGACTATTGCTCTTTCCGTTCTCAGTTACAGGAGCTGCACAGGTATGGCTAAACTCACTCCCCATAAACTCTATTGCAACTTGGGATGAGTTAGTCAAGCAATTCCACAACAAGTTTCATCCACCTAACAAGACAACTCAACAAATTGATGAGATTGTGAGCTTCAAGCAGAAACCAATGGAGACATTACATGAAACTTGGGGCAGATTCAAGGGTATGCTTGTTATGTGTCCTCACCATGGGATTCCGGAGCAGATGCTGGGTCAAGGTTCTATATAGGGCTTTCAGGACAGTATGAAGAATATTGTAGATACTTCAGCAGGTGGGGCTTTTCTGAGTAAGACTTGGAGAAAGGGCCAAAATTTGCTTGACAAGATGGCTCAAAATTCCGGGTGGACAACCAGGAATGCGCATATCACTCCAGTGGTACACTCTGTACGTCTGTATCCATCTAACACTATAGAGGAGAATGTGGCAACGTTATTGACACAAATGAGCATCCTGAAAAAGAAGGTGGAAGAATCAGGGGTTAAGCAGCAAGTTCATATTGTAGACACTACCAATGGTGGTTTATGCACATCTTGCATTAGCCAACCCATAGGTAATCCATGGGCTGCAGACCAAGAACATCATCATCAGCATGAAGACATGAATTATGTGGCTAACTATGGAGGGAAGCGACAAGGTAACCAGAGTTGGGGTCAGTAGGCTCTACAGTAATTTAGGCCTCCTCAGCCACAATATAATGCAGCAGGTATGAGGCCACCACACAACAAGGCTCCCTATACTAGACCTCAGAATTTCAGCAATCAGCATGAGGGATATCATCCACCTCCACCACAGCATGGGGGTAGACATGACGATGGGTTCGCAAGGTTGGAAGCTATGATGCAGCAAGTAATTGGGTCAAATGCCAAAACAAATGAAAGAATAGATGCACATGACGCAGTGATAAAAAATATGGAAGTATAGATGGGCCAGATTGCTATGTCACTTAACAATCATCCTCAAGGGACATTGCCTGCAGATACACAAACAAACCCAATAGACCAAGTCCCAAAGATGACAGTGAATCTGAGAAGTTGTGGAGATCTTGATGCTGAGAAAGAAAGAGAGAAAAGCAACACACAGACTGAGACACTCACTCCGGTGCCTATTGAACTGAATGAGTCCATAGAGTTGACAGAAGTTACAGTCCAGCCAGTTGCTGAAAAAAAAGAGGCGCGGCAAGGAACAGAGAAAGTAGTTGAACAGGTAGAGCAACAGATTGAAGAGAAAGTGATAGAGAAAGAAAAGTCCCAAGTCATTAGGAAGAAGAGGCCTCCACCACCATTCCCACAAAGGTTGTCCAAGCACCAAAAAGAAGAGCAATACAAAAAGTTCTTTGAGATGCTCAAGCAAATCTAGGTAAACATTCCCTTAATTGAAGCTTTAAAAGAAATGCCTGGTTATGCTAAGATGATGAAAGATTTGATGTCGCGGAAATTTGATTTCCAAGACTTGGCCACCGTAACCCTTACCCAGACATGTAGTGCAGTGGTCTCCAGACCCATTGCTGAGAAGCTATCTAATCCAGGTAGCTTCACCATCCCATGCACTATAGGGAATTATGCCTTTGCAAAGGAATTGTGTGATTTGGGGGCGAGAATTAATCTCATGCCCTTGGTTATTTATAAGAGGCGAGGCACTGGGAGAGCCAGGCCTACCTCTATGTTACTACAGTTTGCTGACAGGACGGTTACGCGTCCATTTGGTATTTTAGATGATGTGCTTATCTAGGTAGGGAAGTTCGTTTTTCCTGCCAATTTTGTGATTCTTGATTGCAAGGTGGACGAGGAAATTCATATAATCCTAGGAAGACCATTCCTAGCCACCGGGTGAGCTCTCATTGATTGTGAAACTGGGGAACTCAAGATGAGGTTGAATGAAGAGGAGATCATATTCAATGTGCAAAAATCCATGAGGTGTCCTAGTGAGTTCGCGAATTGCTTTCTTATTTATGCGGTTGATGTGATAGTGGAGACAGATGATGCAGAGTTGACCATTAAAGATCCACTTCAAGCATGCCTGATGAACATGGAAGAGGTAAATGGTGAAAGTTTAGCAGAAAGGGTACTATATCTGGAAGGTAAGGGGTTTTGGGAGAGAGAGCTTGAATTCGATCCTCTACACTTAGATAAAAGAGAGACTCCGCCTGCAAAACCATCCATAGAAGAGCAACCAAAGCTTGAACTTAAACCACTACCATCTCATCTCAGGTATGAATTTCTAGGTCCTAACTCCACCTTACCTGTTATTATCTCATCTAGTTGGTTAGATGTGCAGGCCCAAAAGCTTATACAGGTACCAAAAGAATGTAAGACTGCCATTGGGTGGACCATGGCAGACATAAAGGGGATCAGCCCCGCATATTGCATGCATAAAATTCTCCTGGAAGAGCGACACAAACCTTCCAGGAAACATCAAAGAAGGCAGAACCCAAACATGAAGGAAGTGGTGAAGAAAGAGGTAATAAAGTGGCTAGACGCGGGAATCATTTTCCCAATCTCAGATAGCAGCTGGGTTAACCCGGTCCAATGTGTGCCAAAGAAAAGTGGCATGATGGTGGTGAAAAACGAGAATAATGAGTTCATTTCAACTAGAACCTTCACCGGATGGAGAATATGCATGGACTACAGGAAG
Source organism: Nicotiana noctiflora (assembly GCA_032618575.1). NCBI lineage: Eukaryota > Viridiplantae > Streptophyta > Magnoliopsida > Solanales > Solanaceae > Nicotiana > Nicotiana noctiflora. The sequence continues at coordinate 190,434 of JASVEL010000769.1, read as the reverse complement.
CTGAATCTAGCCACTCGCAAAGATCACTACCCACTTCCCTTCATTGATCAGATGCTTGACAGGTTGGCAGGGAGATCACACTTTTTCTTTCTGGATGGATACTCGGGGTACAATCAAATCTTCATAGCCCCCGAGGATAGAGAGAAGACCTCCTTCACATGCCCTTATGGCATTTTTGCCTTCAAGAGGATGCCATTCGAACTATTCAATGCACCTTCCACCTTCCAAAGGTGCATGATGGCCATTTTCACCGACATGGCGGAAGACATTATGGAGGTGTTCATGGATGATTTCTCAGTGGTAGGGAATTCGTTCGATGAATGCCTTGTCAATCTGAAAGGAGTGCTGAAACGGTGCATGGAAACAAACTTAGTGCTAAACTGGGAGAAGTGCCATTTTATGGTACAAGAAGGTATAATATTGGGGCACCGGGTTTCAAGCAAAGGCATTGAGGTAGACCGTGCCAAAGTTGATATCATTCCAAAGCTGCCTCCACCAACATCCGTCAAGGCCATAAGAAGCTTTCTTGGACACGCCGGTCTTTACCGAAGGTTCATCAAAGACTTCTCCAAAATATCAAAACTTCTCTGTAAGTTACTTGAAAAAGATCACCCTTTTTTTTCTGATGAATGCTGGATTGCTTTTGAGGAACTGAAGAAGAGGTTGATCACATCACCCATCATCATTGCCCCCGACTAGGAGCAACCTTTTGAGCTAATGTGTGATGCAAGTGGCTATGCAGTGGGGACAGTGCTGGGCCAAAGGAAAGATAAGCTGATGCACCCAATATACTATGCAAGTAGGACCTTAAGTGGAGCACAACTAAACTACACAGTGACAAAAAAGGAGATGATTGCGGTCATGTTCGCATTTGACAAATTTCGGTCCTATCTCATAGGATCCAAGGTAATTGTATACACGGACCATGCAACTTTAAGATATCTAATTGATAAAAAGGACTCTAAGCCGCGCCTAATTCGTTGGGTGCTGCTTCTCCAAGAGTTTGACCTTGAAATTCGGGATAGAAAGGGCATTGAAAATCAAGTCACTCATCATTTGTCACGACTTGAAGGAGCTGAAATTGTCAAAGAGAGTGGGGAAATTCTGGAAACCTTTCCAGATGTGCAGCTTCTCAATACCACTCTCCTTGAAGTGCCATGGTATGCCGATTATGCAAATTACTTGGCCAACAATATTGATCCTCACGACCTCTCGTCGGTCCAGAGGAAAAGATTTTTTCGTGAAAGTCAGCTTTATTATTGGGATGAACCCTATTTGTTTAAGATATGTCTCGATAACATGATCCGGAGATGCGTCTCCAAGATAGAACAATCTTCGATTTTGCAGGCATGTCACACTTCAGCATATGGTGGTCACTTTGGAGGAGTACGTATAGCCGCCAAAATACTTGAGGCCAGTTTCTATTGGCCAACGGTGTTTAAAGAAGCACACTTATGGGTGAAAGGTTGCAACGAATGTCAACGCACCGGGAACATCTCCCGGCATCATAAAATGCCAATGAACCCAATCCAGCAAGTTGAAGTGTTCGATGTCTGGGGAATAGACTTCGTGGGGCCCTTTATCAGTTCATACGATAATAAGTACATACTTGTTGCAGTTGACTACGTGTCCAAATGGGTGGAAGCTATAGCATTACCCACCAATGATGCTAAGGTGGTGGTGGGATTTTTGAAGAAGAACATTTTCACCCGTTTCGGGACTCCAAGGGCTATTATCAGTGATGGGGGCACACACTTTTGCAACCGGGTGTTCGAGAAATTATTGGGCAAGTATGATGTGAAACACCGAGTGGCCACTCCGTACCACCCGGAGACCAACGGGCAAGTTGAGGTCTCCAATAGGGAGATAAAGAGTGTATTAACTAAATCAGTGAACGCCACAAGGACCGACTGGTCCAGGAAGCTTGATGACACATTATGGGTTTATAGGACAGCATTCAAGACACCAATCGGCATGTCACCATACAAATTCGTCTTTGGGAAAGCTTGTCATCTACCTATGGAACTAGAGCACAAAGCATGGTGGGCACTGAAGCAATTGAATCTCAACTGGGATGAAGCGGAGAAATCTAGAATGACCGGGTTGCATGAATTGGAAGAATTCCGATATCTGGCATTTGAAAGCACTAGACTATATAAAGAGAGGATGAAGCGGATTCACGATCAGAATATCATTGAGCAGAACTTCAAAATCGGGTACAAGGTACTATTATACAATTCAAGATTACGGTTGTTCCCGGGCAAATTGAAATCAAGGTGGTCAGGACCCTTCCGGGTAATTGGGGCATTTGATTCAGGCGATGTGGAAATTCAGACCATTGATGGTTCACGCACATTCAAGGTAAATGGACAGCGGTTGAAACCTTATGTAGGCATGGATGACATCGAGGACAAAGTGGAATTACGGTTGGATGAACCTCAAAGGTCTAGCGAGCCTTAAAATGCGCTAAGACGAGTCGTTCCGCGACGTTAAATCAGGCGCTACGTGGGAGGCAACCCACGAACATGTTGTAAGTATTCTCATTAAAGTTAGTCTATATATATATATATATATATATATATATATATATATATATGATATATATATCATCGATATATAAAAAAAGATTTCGACCTCGGAAACAAAAATTCAGAGAGGGCCTCTGTTCGCGGTTCATTCGCGACCGCGAATGAACCGCGAAAAAGTGACCCCTCTGAAGTATTGACTGTTCGTGGTTCGTCAGTGACCACGAACGAACCGCGAACGATCGCGGTCAGCTCCGCGGTCGGCAGAATAAAAAGATTGTTTAATTTTTTCTTTCCCCCCTTCTTTAATAACCCTAAAACACAATCCCCCTCCATTATTTCCACCTCCACAGCCGCCACTCCCTCCCAAATCCTCTCTCTCTCTCTCTAAATTCTCTCCTCCTTCTCTCTACAATCTCTCCCCCTTTCTTCTCCAAATCACTCCCCCTCTTCAATCTTACTCATCTACTACTCTCACTAGTAAGTTTTCTTCTTCTTGTTCTTTCTATTTCCTTCTTTTTTTAGTTCTTGAATTTTTAATTTGTTAGACTTAATTAGTTAATTGTAGTTTAATTTGTATTATATGTAGTATATATTGCTAGTTTAGTAAAATCCATAGATATTACTTGGTTTTTTTGTAAGTTGAATGTTATATGAATTTTTTCGAAGAACCTTGTGATATGGATGGAAGTATGGTAGAGATTGTGTTGTTGGGTCTCCAATTGAGTTTATAATGCTAATTTTGTTGTTTGGGAGACCCAAAAGTGTTGGTGATTATAATTGTTGGTTGGTTGGCCAAATGGGGCAATTGTTTTTGTAGTAATTGATTAATGAATTTTTAGGAGAAATAATGCCCAAATAGGGAATTGCTTGTTGTTGTATATTATTGGAGATGGTTTAGGTTAATTGGGTAATGTTAGAGTGCCAAAATAAATAAGTGTGGGGTGCTTGAACATGGAGGTGTGAAATTGTTAGATAAGTGATAAAGTATAGGAGTTATGGGATGATTGCACTAAAGAGACAATTGTGGCATTCCACGGGCGGCGAAGTCTGAGTAGCCAACAGGTGTTATAACATTATGCAAAATTTTGGTTGTCTATTTTGTGCAGGATCATGGCCCCCAAAAGATCATGACAGGGTGCTAGCCTTCGAGGCAACCTACATATGACGAGTCAAGGTTCGCCTACGAAGAGGCGGAGGGTGATTTCCACACCAAGGAGGCTAAGTCATGGCTCAAGGAAGTTGAAGTTGACCGGATGGCCCTGCGGTCTGAAAAGCCAGAAATATATGACGAAATTCGCTGACGCGAAATGGAGTTCCTATTTGACACACCGGCCCTAGTGAACAAGATGCTTGTCATGGAGTATTATGCCAATGCTCCCTACGGGATGGCCAGGAAGATATTCGTCCGAGGTAAGTACATATACGCCCATGCTCATACTATTAGGCAGGCACTTAGACTGCCAAATCATACTAGTGACGTGGACTACTACCACGATAGGCCTGGTGTCACCTGGGACATGCTAATTGAGGCCTTATGTGTTGATGGCATCCCTGTGTGGATTAGAAATAAAACACTCCATTCTAACTGCTTTACACATACTGCTAAATGCTGGTTTTCTGTCATATGTAACCGATTCTTACCCTCCAGCAACACCACGTATGTCAATTTTAATAGGGCACTTCTAACATGGTGTTTTATAACACAGCGGGACATGGACATCGCCCGCTTAATTAGTGACGAGATGGTGCTGAGGGGATCCCTCAAAGCCAAGGGTTTTATTACCCATATCTTGTCACTACATTGTGTCTCAGCCATCAGACCCCGGTCATGGCCGCATATGGTGATCTTCCACCAAAAGCTCCTTTTAGAGCTTCTCAAATCCGGGTCGGCAGAGACACTGACCCAATTGACTTGGATGCTGAGGTTGACCCTGTGCCGGTTGCCTGGGCCAGGCACTCCACTGACTCAGCCATACCTTCCAGGCATGCTCACCGTGGACCGAGTATGTCTAGGTCCGAATCCACATGACCTATGCTTAGGTCCATGGAGGAGGAGGTTGGTGATCTGCGCACCTCCGTAGATGGATTGCACACGCGTTTAGACGCGATGTCTCAGAGGCAAGCCCGGTCAGAAAGCAGGTTCATGGCATGGCTCCGAGCACTTGGACGAGCATGTCACATCGACCCATCCACCGTCTCCGACTCCGAGTGAGTCTCAGGTAAGTTTTCTCGCCCCTCTTGAGCTATATCTTTCTTGATGTCATGAGGACATGACATGATTTTAAGTGTGGGGTGGGTGACTTATCTTGTATATTTTGCATATATTAGTTGTACTTGTTAATATAAAAAAAATACAAAAAAAATCAGAAAATTTAAAAAATCCAAAAATATGAGTAAAGGACTCTTCCTGATGACGGACTATTTTGGACAAGTACTCTTGAGGGAAGCAGTCCAAGTAGGAATTTTTCTTTATTTTGTTTCCTTTTTCTAGGTAGTGTATCACCTCCCCCTTGGTTTTTCTTTTGACCACGGTTCTTTTCCAAGGGTTTTTATTGAACCGGGTTAGGTAGATTTTTCTTTTCTTACGATGAGAGGACAAAGGGTAACATGTAACCATAAGTATGCACATTAACAAAGCTTAATTAAACTTAAGAATGAATTTTCTAAACTTGACTGTAGAATCTAAATATGCCTTAAATTTGCACAATAATGCTTGCTTGAACATCGATAAGACTTTGTAGATGAACCGGATTCCAAATTAGTTGCATGCTATGTGTGTGTGAGGTTTTACTTACATTGTATGCTTTACATGATGCCTAGATCTTGCCTTGTGTGTTTTCAAAGCGAAATAGAAGTTGTTTGGTTGTAGAAAGGATAGAGGCATTTCTTTGTGTAACCCCATAAACCAATAGACATGAATTCACCCGTACATAATATCTTAGTTAACCCCTTTGAGCTTAAAGCCTATTCTTTGATAACCCTTGAATGTTCATCAAATTATTATATTATTCTACTTTACCTCGTAGAAGCACTTGTATTGTAATGAATATGCAAAAGTCTAAGTGTGGGGTGAAGGGAAATTGAAAAAGGGAAAATCAAGAATGAATGGTAGAAATAGTGAACTGGCCAAAATAATGTAAATGTGTTGCAAAGCAATGAGAAAAAAAAAGAGATATTCTGAGAAAAAGAGCTATATCAATGTATATATGAAAATTAGAAAGGTCAGTTACACCAACAAAAGAAAAGCGGGGATTCAAAGTAAATAAAGGTGAACGAATGTTTAGGGGAGACATAAGGAAGAAAACGAAAAGGGAAGTTGTAAAAAGGAAAAGAAAAGTGCTTAGGGAGGTTAGTCACTACAACCAAAAGTATTCTTCCCGTCCAGTAGCCAACATTACAACCCTTAAAGACCTCTTGATCTATGATTGAATAACTCGATTAGTGGAGTATTACACTAGGGGCAAGCTTATGGTGTGTCGGTATGCATATGAATGTTCTTTGTTGAGAGTGATTGAATTTTTCCGATATATATAAGTTCCATATTTTTAATTGTGTATGTGTGGGAACTTCTCTCAATAAACTATGTAAGGGTGTGTAACTCAAGAGGAACAAGGTAAATTTTCAAGTTTTTGGTAATAATTAGAGTAAGCAATAATGTGCTGGCATGAGAGTTTACAGTTAGGTAAGGATTGTGCATATCTTAGGTTAATCATGAAAAATAGCTTTTGTGGCATAATTTGGGGGAGACATAAATAAAATTGGCCTAAAGTGTGATTAAGGTTGCTCGAGGACGAGCAAAGGTTTAAGTGTGGGGTATTGATAATGGGTGAATTTGACTATAATTATGCCCTAAATAATCACACTTTGTTATTGAATTAATGTTGTTTATGATGAAAAATATGCTTTGATTAGTGTTTATTGGTGTGTTATAGGTATACATGAACCATTGGATGCTAAACGGAGCTATTTTGGAGTCACGTGTTGATGAAAAGGCCAAGTGAAGTGTTGAAGTGAAGTGAGCTTGAAGAATTGAAGAAGAATCCGAAGTACTATACATCCGCGGTTCACTCACGACCGCGGATGAACCGCGAGAAATCAAGCTCCCTGAACGTTTCGGAAGAATCAGAGGACTGCTCTGTTCGCGGTTCGCCCGCGGCCACGGACAAACCGCGGAAGGCGCCGCAGAATGTTTTCCTAGTTGTGTACAAATTAAGTTTTTAGCCCTAAAACCTCTATATAAACTCCTAGTTCGCCCAATAGAGGCATGTTGTCTATTTTTCACTACTTTTGCAAGACAATTAGTAAGAGAGAACTCTCTCAACTCATTCCTTTATTTTATATCAAGTATTTATTTATGAATTCAATTATTATTCTTGTTTCTTTGAGTATGAGTAGCTAAATCCTTTTCTAAGGTTTTGATGGAACCTATTGAGTAATGAACATTACAAATTGTTAGCTTGATTTCTATTTGTTCAACTTCATTCTTGTTATAGTTAATTGGTAGACGTCCCAATTAGTTGTGCCTATTTAGTGTGCATAACTTAGGAAAAAAGTGCATATTAAGGTATATTGTTGAACAACACCACACCTAGGTTATTGGAGGAATCTATAACTTTAGGCGTAAAGACGGGGTTAGGAATAACGAAGTCTTAGGTGCAATCTTAAGTGAACTATTCAAATTAAAGCTAGCTAGGGTAGCTCGGGAGAGTGCACTAGTAAATTATTGTAATTGCTCGAGAGAGGGTTATGATACACATAGCATTCATGATTGATAGAATATATTAACAATATGTATGAGCATAACGATAAGGGATTCCATCAATAGGGGAAATCAATACCTTAGTCTTTCTCCATATTATTTTACCCAATATTCAATTCTTTCTTTTAAGCCTTTATAATTCTTGCAAAAGTAGTTAGTCAAAAAATCACACAAACACATACTCGAAATTTTGGGAACTTGATTCGGAAGTACTCTTGGGTTGTGAAAGTTGTAATTGGTAGGTTAATTCCCTATGGGATCGATTCTGGACTTATTAGACCAGGTTATATTGACTACGACCGTTGCTTAGACGTGAATCATTAGCTTAATTTCTTGGGTTACTGCTTTCGTCATGCTTTTAGAACGAGTGTTGTAGTTGTGATGTGCCAGAATGCCAGTTGCTACCTGTTTTATCTGATACTCATCAACAACAAAACTTGTTAATAGTTAGATCATAATAGATAAACATCAAAAGTTTTAAAAACACAACTTTTGCCTAGCAATTATGCATCATCCCGGCATTATTATTCTTCTTTTGACCCGGCAATTTTCTTTTTTTTATGCTTTTTCTTTTTCTTTTGTTTCCACCCATCACTGCTTTCATTGTTTCTTTTTCTTCTTTTCCTTTCCCCCCTTTTTTTTTGTTTTTCGATCCTATATGTTTGCCTATTGCTCAAGCAATTTGCATATAAGAGAAAATAATGACAATTTCTTTGGATTTTCATTGATATTCAAACATTGATTACAAAAGATAATGGTGTACTACAACCTTCTAAATGCGGGAAAATACAAATACAAAAATGCATGCCCTATGAATACATCAATGCTCCTAGTGCCCACGAGACATCGTTCGGTCTTACTGTGGGCCTATACGCTAATCCCTTTAGGAGTTTGTCCAGGTCGGTCATTACTTGTTTCACAAAGATCATTGCTGCTGGAGTAAACATTGATTGAGTCATATCCTCGCACAATTGTCATTTCCGTGTAATGTATTGAGCAATGTTGACAATTCTTTCCCTGATGACCCCTTTCTGTTGAAGCAACCTACCAATCTGTTCGGCACGAGCATCTAAGGTTTGTTGGTTCTTCTTTTGAAGTTGTTGTAGCTCCAATTCTAATCGAACCATGGCCATGTAGCAATGTTGTCTCTCTACATCAAATTCTTTGGTTTGTTTGCTACTTCTGACCTCGGCCGTGATGATCTTCTTCCTCAATCGGGCTACTTTAATATTATGTTCATCTTTTAGCTATCGAACCATCCGAGCTCTTTCTTCGGCATTCTTGGCCAATTGTTAACCCCTACTAGTTCCTTCTCAGCTTTATCTAGATCAAAGCTATAATCGTTCACCTTGCGCCGCAGATTTTCAATTAGCTTCTCATCCCGGGCAAGTCGAACTGGGGTTTCGGTTGTTGTTCTTATTTTCATAATTTGATCCTTTAATATTTCATTTTCTTTTCTCAGCTGTTTCTTTTCACCCTCATTGGCTGCTGCTTGTAGGCAGCTTTCAAATTTGAGGTCCTGAAATTGTTTTTCCAACATGCTGATTCTGGCTCGATATTCATTTTCCTTGGCCATCTAATCTTTTTGTTCCTTAGACTTCTCGGCAAACTCTTGAATATGAAGCCTCTTTGTTGGTCTCTCATGCTCAACATCTCTATGGTACCATGCGGAATATCCCGGTGATACTTCTCCTCTAGCCCGAGCTCTCACACAAGTGTCTATTCTTAGACATTGGCATTCATTCCATATTTGCCGAATTTTTGCTTGCGGGAATTGCCCATCAGGACTGATTTCTATTGCTTAAAGGCTGAGGTCCCATCTTTCGGCACAACCTGATATCTTCCCAGTTGCCTTAATACTCGGTGTGGCGCATAATGTTGGATGCTCTTGAGACCCATTAATAGAAAATGCGACCCTTCTGCTAGCATATATATAACTTCGTTGAGGGGCGACCATCCATATGCCCATTTATCTGGCTAGCAGTCAATGATCGTAAATATGTGATCTAACCCTTTGACCCTTCAGGCAACTTGGCCTCTTTTGTCCTCATGTAGAATTCTTCGATACATGTCTTTTCAGACTATCCATAGCTTGAAAACTGAGGGCGGTGGCATAAATGCTCTATCATCCATATTTGAAGAAGTAAATTACACCCCTCGAAGAAATCTTGTCCCGCTTTGCAGGCCTTGAGAGCGTGGAAGATATCAACCACTATCATTGGTGCCAACGTACTATTGTCCTGTACAAGGAGAGTACTGGCAATTCCGACAACTCTAATGTCGATATTCCCATCTTTCTTCGGAAATATGATCAACCCCAAAAAGGCTACCATAAAGGCGAAACTCATGTCTTCCTCCCACTTAGACCGGTCCGCTTTGCTGCAGAGTTTGTTTGCCGGATCACTGAATCCTCCAATGTGGCCATATCTGCGGTATATAAAGTTCATAGCGCAGAACCCGTGGACCAAATCTTTATTGTGAACATTTCTGGCAATCTTTAGGGAGTCGAGAAATATATGCACAGTAATAGCCCTTGGAGCAACTGATACTTGTCTTTTAAAGGAACCTCACCCTTTTCGATGTTGTTAGCAATTTCCTCTAATGTTAGAGTGAGCTCAAAATCTGAGAAGTGGAGCACGTTGTGTGTGGGATCCCAGCAAGCAACTAGAGCTCAAATAATATCACCCCGAGGTACTATGTTTAGCAGCCCAGTAAGATCTTTTAGATATTTGTTGACCCAATCCTGTCCATCTTGACCTAAATCATTCCACCACAATCGCAACTCCAAAGGGATCTTGCTCATTAGTGCAAAGGGTTCAATTTGTATTGTGCTCTTCCTGCACATTTATTAAAAGCGATTTATTCAAAAGAAAACCAAATCTTTTCAAGGACAATTTTCAATATTTTGAAAGAGAACCTTTTCCATATTTCATTTGAAAATTTCAAGGCTATTATTTTTACAGAAAAATGACTTCAAAGCGGCCATTTTTGCACAAACAGTTTTTCGGTGTCCTTCGGAACATTCGGCTATTTTAAAAAACAGCATCACTTTGATTTTATTGACAAAACTAAACACACATTTTTTTTATTTTATTGAAAAGGTTGGTGGGACCCGTCATGGGTTGCCTAAGTATCTCGTCTAGTGGTGAGAATCAAACCTGCGTAGTCCGGTCAAATTATTTTACGACCAATTATTTTGACAAAAATTGTTCCGACTATTTTCAACTTTCTTTTCAAACTTTCGATAGCATTTCGTAAATTTTTCGGTATTGTTATTATGAAAATTGCTATTTTTCTTTCTTTTTGTTTTCAGGTATTTAGCCGGTCAGCATAATAATTCCAAGACAAATAAATGCAACATATAACAATGCTCGGTCTTTGATATCCGGGTCACCTGTCCTAGACAGACCTAACCCCTGTGTTGAGTCCCCTAAGTCAGATATGATGCAAATAAACGTCCTAAATCTAGGCTCAATATCCTTATTATTCATGGTACTAGACTGTGTACCTGAGTGGACAACTCGGATCGAGGAGGGGGCTACGTACCGGGGAGCAGCGGGATCGTCCCGCTTTGTAACTTATCCAGCCTCTATCTCTTATTGGGTATTAACTTAACGGAAAGGTGAGTCTGAACCAGTAAGCACATCCCTGGAGGTAAGAAGAGAAGGGTTTTCGGCACAATTATATATATACAGTTCATGTAATATTAAAACGATAAATATATAAGATGTTGATCAAAGCATATAATGAAATCAAATATAATCAAAACAACAATTTAACTGAGTTCAGATTCTTAAACCCTGAACCAAAGTTCTAGGTTTCTTATCCTCAGCAGAGTTGCCAGAGCTGTCACGCCTCCTTTTTTACGATGTCCCAACTATTTACTATTACACTCCGGAAAGGGATATAACAATAGTAGCGGGAAATGAGTGTTTCCAATTAAAGGACATTCGGAACGGGATTTAATTTATTAATTTTAAGAGTCGGAACTTGGGAAGATAATGGTGTCCCAAGTCACCAGTTTAATCCCGAACCGAGGAAATTATGACTCTGTTTAATAGTCTGTGGAATCAAAAATCCAGATAAGGAATTTTGTTAACTCGGGATAAGGCGTTAGGCACTCCTGGATTACGTGGTTCTAGCATGGTCGCTCAACTGCCATATTTGTTTTTATCTGATTTCCTTATATGCTTCAGTTTCAAATGTTTTTGGTATTCCTTCTTTTTTTTTAATTTTAAGATATTTGCGACGTTGTGAAAACGCATTTCAAGTCACACCGCAACCAGTACGCCTACGACTTTAATACATTTCAGCTTCGCCGGGATTTGTATTTGGGTCACATAAATGTGCACCCGTATTAGGAATGTATATTTATTATAAATCGTGCCCTAAGGTGTCTACGTCTTGTTAATTTGGGAGAGACCGTGGAATTCGCTAAACGGTCTTTCCGATTTCTAACATTTTTATAGGAAATTATGGAGGGCCCCGCAACTATGCCTTTATGATTTTGCGAGGCTCGTCGCTGTTTTTTTATTAAGGTTCTTCCTAAAGCATACTATATTCTCTATTTCTATTTTTTCATCCTAATATAATTGTTTTCATATTGATTTCATATTATTGTATATCAGCGTCCAGGCCATATTTTATTACTGGGCCTGGATCACGAACCGGCTCAGCGATTCGCAAAGGGGTACTGGGCTTCTACAGCCCAATACTTATTTCCTTTTCCATTTACAGACATAAGTGCCGTCTCATTTGATCAAGGCATGATTTCATATTCAGGCCCAAATCCTTCATATTTGAGGTATGATAATGGTTAATTAACAATTTCATAATATGCACTGATGAACATGTGACAACTAGTATTATTAACTAAGTATTTTTGCAATCGCCAGTTTTCACTTCTAATTAACTAATAACTCTAACACGGTAATTTATACCAATGCTATTATTTAACTAATAGAATTTGATAGCAAATTGTTACTAGAACACTAATTGCAAAATCATTTTTATCATTTCATTTAACTGGAGAAAACAGTATTCTAATTTTAATTAAACATGTTCGAATTACTATTATCAAATTGCAGAATCTCAAAATGAATTTATAGCTTAATCAGCTTAAGTATTTACAAACAGTAACATAGTTTGAAATATGAAACTACTTATAGTTTTACAATTAACTGATCCAGATTCGAAACTGAATTAATAGAACGTCCAAGTATTAATACTTCATGTCAAATTTATACTAGTTTCAAATCCAAACGATTTAACTACATTTGTACCTGTTTTATTTTAGATTTAAATGATTCTTCTCTACCTAGTTTATTTATCCTATCATTTATATCACTGCTGCTATTACCGAATTAAAACCATACGTCCAGTCCACTAATTGTTACAATCAAGACCTAAATGAATTACATGGATCTAAGTACTTTTAAACTACATAATGAAGCAACAAATACACGATAGATTTGACTAAACACGATTATCATTTTATTTCTCCAATCAGTAGCTCATTTACAACTCCAAGTCATAGTAGTGTACCCGGTTCAAGTAACAAATTGATGAGTCTAGAGTTGGAGAAGAAGGAAAATCAGCAACAGCAGCAAGGATATAGCAACAGCAGTAAATGAATTAACACAGCAACAGCTACCAAAACTTCAGAATATAGAACCCAGCAAATCAACCCAAGCAAAATTGGAGAACCCAGCAAAGTTGAAATAAACCAGTAAAGAGACGACCCATAGAGATTCCCAGAATAACACTCGAGTTAATCAGCTTTTCTAATTTTCGAATTTGAAAATTTGTACTTAATCTCTGAATTTTCAAAATTCAGTCGTCTAAATTTTTTGGAACCCCAAAGATGTTTTCATATTTTAAGAACCCCTTTTTCATGCTTATAAGAAGCCTACTTAGAGAGGTATTTGGGGGGAATTTCAAATAAATTAATTGTATTTCCCTCCCCTTATTATTTCACTTAATTACAGAATGGTCTATTAAAAATGTATCGAACTGCCCTAAGACCAATGCTAGAAGGTTCTCGGCAGTTCTATTAGGTTGTATTAGGTGGGTTTTACCCAATTGCCCCCACTTGCTAAGGTTTATTTCATTAATGCCTTTTAACTCTACCTAGTCTGCCCTTTATTATTCAAGTATTTTCAAAAAAACCAAGCAACAAAGTCATTTATATCCCTACAGGCTCTATGTAATCTACAAAAATACCATTTATTCTTCCCCTTTTACCCCTTTTATTTATGTATATTTACCCGAGCTACATTAAGTCTATCTAGACTGGGTAATTTGGATGTATTTTAACACATAGCACCCTAAGACTTGTTTTAACAAATAACCAATCTCAGACTATAGACTATTTCAATATTAGCCCCTTTTACAAAGATATCCACTAATCATAACTCATACCGTCTTAACAAACATAGCCACATAAGCACTTACACATATAACCTAAATACACATAAGCACTCAGAAGTTCAGAAGAAACTAACACACGAATCAAGTTGCAAATATAGCCAATTTCATGTTATTTTGCTCAAATAACCTAATCACGAATTAACTTCCAATTAATCAGAACTCAGAGGAGAAATTTGATAATGGTTGAAATCTAATCAATTAAAACCCAATCGAGACAGAATAATGAGTAATCACATAAAGCTAACATATTTAACATATGATTCATGAGCAGTTATTGTCAAAACCTAGGAATACTCAGATGACTTCAGGCATGCATAAGATTCATGGCAAGTATGAATCAAGATACAAGGATAGAAATAGAAAGCATGCGTCTAATAAGTTTCAAGTTCTGAGCATGATAATCATGTGAAGCAGTTAACAGAACAAAGTTCAAAAATAAAAGATAGAAAGAATCATGTTTCAGAGAAGATGAATCAACTAAGAAACGAGGGGTAGGGTACTTAGCTTTAGGTTTTTTCCTTTTCTTTTCTTTTTCTTTTCTTCTTTCTTTTCTTTTTTTTTCTTCTTATCTCTTCGATTTCTTCATTTTCTTGATCATCTGAGATCTTCAGTTTGTAATATTTGTTCTTTGATTTGTAAAGTCCTAGTGACTTTGTTCACCGTGAGTTGAGAGTCACAATGGAGTACCAGCCGTCGAGCGCCATATTTGAGGGCTAACTTTAATCTTGCAATCACAGCTTCATACTCGGCCTCGTTGTTAGTCATTTCAGGGCACCGTATGGACTGGCAAATTACTTCGTCCATAGGGACTCGAGGACGAGTCCCAATCACGATCCTGAGGCATTAGAAGTGTCATCGGTGTAGAGGACGTAGAGGTCGGAATATGTGTAAATGTGGAGCGCTTCTTGCTCTACTTCAGGCAATATTTCTGCGCTGAAGTTGATGATGAAATTGATGAGCACTTGTGACTTTATAGCGGTTTGAGGCTGGTAGGTTATATCATGATCGCTCAATTCTATGGCCCATTTGGCCAACTTACCCGATATTTCGGGTTTATATAGGATGCTCCTGAGGAAAAAAGGTGTCACCACTTTTATGGGGTGACATTGAAAATATGGTTTTAGATTTCGTGAAGCTACGAATAATGTCAGAGCCAATTTCTCAAGGTCCACCTTGTTTCGGTATCGACTAAGGTTTAGCAGATATAATAAATTGGAGATTACGTACTTTTGTTTTCACGTACCAGGACCACACCTACCGCAACTTCGGAGACTTCTAGGTACACTATTAGGCACTCACCTGGGTCTACTTTGACAAGTAATGGCGGTGAGGACAGATACGCTTTCAGTTTTCTTAAGGCGTCAACGCATTCTAAAGTTCATTGTAGCCCATTGTCTTTCCTTAATACACTAAAGAACTTATGGCATCTGTCTGATGACTGCGAGATGAACCTCGATAGGGAAGCTATTCACCATGATTTTATACATGCTTTATGCTGGTTAATGTCTCTGGTATTCCTTTGATGGCCTTCATCCGATCTGGGTTGACCTCTATACCCCTTTGTGATACCAAGAAGCCAAGAAAGTTTCCCGAGGTTACGCCAAAGGCACATTTTTTGCGATTCAATTTCATCCCATATCGTCTTAATATTTCGAAAGCTTCTTTCAGATGATCAAATGGTCCTCCCCCCTTTTCGACTTTACCAACATATTGTTGATGTAGACCTTCATAGTCTTTCTGAGTTGTTCTTTGAATATTTTGGTGACTAACCTTTTGATATGTTGCCACCGTATTTTTAAGTCTGAACATCACGACTTTGTAGCAGTATGTCCCTTGGTGAGTGATGAAGGTGGTATTTTCTTGCTCTTATTCTGCCATTCGAATTTGGTTGTACCCAGAATCGGCGTCCAAGAAGCTCAATAGTTCATGCCCTATTGTTGCATCGATGAGTTGGTCAATATGTGGAAATGGAAAAAAAAATCCTTTGGGCATGCTTTATTTAGGTCAGTAAAATCGACGCACATCTTCCTCTTCCCGTTCTTTGTTGTTCTTTGTTTTTTTTTATCGTGACCACATTAGCGACCCACTGAGGATACTTTGACTCTCAGATGGAGCTATTGGCGAGCAACTTATCAACTTCTTCCCTGACTACATAGTTAATTGTGTCATTGAACTTACTCCTTATTTGCCGTACTGCAGACAAAAAGGGTCGACATTCAGCCCATCATGGCGATATCCTTCGGGATTCTAATCATATGTGAGTGGGAAAGGCAAATAAATTGGCACTGTTAGTTAAGAATTCATGAACCTTAGCTAGTTCAAAGAGATTTTGTCCGATATAAGCTTTTTTGTGCGCTCAGTACTGTCTAACTGAACGAGATTGAGATATTCTTGCATGCTTCTTGACGGGACGAATTGCATGGCGTGTATCCATGGATGACCTATGAACGCGTTGTAGGTTGTTTCCTAGTTCATGACGCGGAACGTTGTTTCTAGGGTGACTCCCTCTACTAGAACTGACAACATTAACTCTCTAGGGGTTCGTTCTACTGCATTGTTAAAACTCGTTAGTGTTATGCAATGCAGCATTATCTTATCCTTGAGCTCATTTGAGTGAGGACCCGTGGGTGAATAATACACGGGCCGCTTTTGTCATCCACCATTATTCTTTTTACATCGTTATCTACATTACGTAATGTTATAACTAAAGAATCATAGTGAGGAAAAGACAAACCATTAGTATATGTCTTATCAAAGATGATACTATCTTCGAGGTCGTCATACCATTCATGGACGACTGTCCGTTTGAGTTTGTGTGTGGTGGTGAATTCTACATGGTTAATTGTTCTATCATTACAGCTGCCAAGGGTCATTTGTATTGTACGACCTGGTGATGGTGGTGTTGGGGTCTTTGAGGTTGATCGCCTCCACGAACAAAGTTGAATCGTCCTCAATCGTTCAACAGTTCTTTTAGGTGTCCTTGGTTTAACATTCTTACCACTTCCTGTCGCAGACCTATGAAGTCTTTGGTCTTGTATCACCTTTCCTGGCGGAATTCAAATAGAACATTCGATCTCCGGGTGCTCGGATCTGACTTTATATTTTGCTGCCATGGCACCTTTCTGCCGAGCTTTTCTAGAGCATATACTATTTTTGAAGTAGAAACGCAAATGTTATGAGAAGAAAGCAATGGGGGCATACCTCTTTCATTTCGGTATGTCGGGGCGTGACGTCTGCTTGTCGTGGTAGTGGCGGGATGGATGCCCAGATGTAAGGCTAATAATGCCTTTCTCGATTGAAATGGGATAGTTGATCCCTTCGACCATCGTTGTGGTGCTCTCTCATTGTTTTGGTCTGGACTGATGTTAGTCGTTGGAGCCTTTCATTCTAGTTGTACTCTTATCCTCTTACTTCAGCACAATAGGCATTATGGATTTCTTCCCACGTGGTGGGAGGCTATTTCATGAGTCTGCTTAGCAGTTTCTTAGTTGCTTTCGACCCACTTCTGTTTAACCTATTTTGGAATGCTGCTACCGCTATTCCCTCTGAAACATTTGGTATGCATGTCATTTGCTATGTCATTTACCCTGGCTTCCACCTTTTTTGCTCCAGCGTGAGTTGTAACGAACTTATCTGCCATTTCTTCAAATGTTGATATTGACTGTGCTGGTGGTTGGGAATACCACATCAATGCTCATCCCGTTAGAGTTTCGCTGAACTTTCTCAACATCACTGATGGTACTGGTTCGTTTGATAGATCATTAACTTTTACTGCATTGACGTAGTGGATTAAGTGATCTTCTGGGTCCGTGGTGCCATCGTATATTTTCAAGTATGGCAGCATTTTGAAGGTTTTTGGAATGGAGTGTGGTGCTTCCCCTTCATTGTTCGATTGTTCGATGAATCGTCCCACATCATGTTTTGGCAGCAACTTTGGAGCGCTCAATATTTTGTCAACCCTTTCCTGATGCTCTTCCATCTGATCACTGAGCATTTTGTTCTCGTTCTCCGTGTCCTCCATTTTCTTCAAGATGGCCACGAGTGCATCATTATTCACATCATCCATAATATGAGTGTTACTTGCGCACTGAGCTTCCGGCCTATCGATGATAGTTGCACTGTCTACTTGTATTGTGCCTCCTATATCCATTCGAGTGGGTTTATCGAGTATGCTGCTCAAGGTATTCGTCAGGCACTCCTCTAATAGCCTTTTCATGGCTGGTGGTGCTTCTACTGCTACGGATGTTGAGGTTTCCGTCTCGCGCGAGACAATCATGCTTTCGTACGGGGTGGATTGACATCTCCCTCAGGTGAAGCACTTGGTGTTGCAATTTCATCGTTATCCCTACCGGCTTCGTTGATGGAATCTAGAAGATTGTTCATGAATCCTACTACTGTTTTTAATCTTGCTTTTCGCTTTCCTGCCATTGCTTACCTTTGTGATGCTATGAAGAGGCGATTACCTCTTTCAAAGATCTAGATGAAATGGATGGCGCCAAATTGTTTGACTCAAAAGATATTATAACCTTTTCGAATAAATCAATCAAAGAAAATGATGGGGTAAAACTTAGCTAACTATAATAATCTCTAGAACAAAAAGGATATAAGATGAACACGACAGATAATGTTTCTTGATCTTGTGAAGATTAGAGATTGAGCGTTAGAGATGCTAATAGTTCTTTATAGAAGAGTATTACAATCAATGTTTTGTATGTTAGAAAGATAGAAAAACCACCCTCTTACAAGGTTCTTGTCACGACCCGCTTCCATAATAGGTCATGAAGGCGCCCAACACCATTGCCGGGCAAGCCAAGTGCGGAAAACATTTCTAACTTGTGAGATAAATACTCCGATTGGATTCAAAACCAAAAGTGATGGATAACTTAAGTAGCATAATAATACAACCCAAAAGTAAGCCACTAATGTGTGTGCCAGAACCTGGTGTCACAAGCTACGGGCAGCTAGTAGAATATACACCAAAAGAATATCATACTATCCCACTGTGTGAATCAGGGTAGACAGAAAATAAAAGTACAAAGGAAAGACTTCTTCGGCTTCGGGTCGACCTGGAGGAAAAATAGTTCACCATAGAAGTCCCAAGTCCGCTCATGGGTGCGTACCAGAATGATAATCAGATCCACCTGCCTCAGATCCTATACATTTTAGTACAGAAGTGTATCATGAGTACATAACCAATATGTAACCAGTGAGTATCCCGTCTAATCTCGAAGAAGTAGATATGAGAGTTCAACTCGATACTTATTAAGGTCAAGCAAAATAAGGAGAATTTATAATAAGCAGAAATAACTCAATCATAAGGATTAGCAGAAAAATGAAACAACAATTCTTCCTTTAGATTTTCATCAGAAGTGTCCACTTATATATTTAAGAAAATACGAAGTCTAACCCACAATAGGATACCGAATAAGTCATGCCCAAGTAATCACCGAGGAACATACAGAATATAAAAGTAAATTGTTCACTGTCGAGGGTCGAATGGCTCGAATCATATATGCATCTATTACCCCGCTCGCGAATCACCCGTGTGACGTGGTCAAACAGAAATAAGCTCATTGACAAGCAACAACAACATCGTGGAAGCGGCTTTAGGCTCGCAGAAGCGGAATGGGCCAGCCAGGCCTGGGTTTCGCAGAAGTGACAAAATGTCGCGGAAGCGGATCCGCAGAAGCAGAAAATAGTCCGCAGAAGCGAAAATCGCAGAAGATTAATTGTATCAGAAGTTAGAAAATTTCAGAAACATTTCACAAACTAGGGTCTCGGCTTAAGAGGCGATTTGCACAATTTTTTAGGGAGATTCAAGGGGAATCATCAGGTAATCAACTATGGACTCATCTTATGATTAGTATTGGTAATATTATGCAATTATATCATGAAAATGGAGGAATTTGGGGTAATTTATGGAGGATTTAGCCCTAGGCTTGAACTTTAGAAAATCAAGGTTTTGAATGGGCAAATGGAGTCCAAATTTGGTAAATCTTATATGCTTAGACTCGTATTGAGACGAGGGTTCCGAATATGTAACTTTCGTGATTTGTCGATAAGTGTACCGAAAGTCGGGTTTTGACAACTTATGGGTTTTGGTATATTTTGAGTTGTTTTGATTGGGTAATGCACAAATAGCCTATTTTGATATGATTCTATTGATTTTTATCAGATACTACACCTGTGGAGGCCGACTTTATCGGCAAGAGAGTTGTTTCTTAGCGGTTTTGTACCGGAGTTGAGGTAAGTGGCTTGTCTAACCTCGTGTGGAGGAACTTCCACCCCTAGGATATTATGTGATAGTTTCAATGCCTTGTACGCGAGGTGACGGGCATGTACATGCGCTGGTTGTTGTAACACATACTTTACTTGAATTATCCGATTAGTGATATTCCTGCTCTTAGCCGATTAAATCGTTACTTTACCAGGTATTAGTTAGAAAAGCATGACTAGCTAGGATTTAACATGTCTAATTGCCTAGTTGACTTACTTGGACTTCTTGATAAATTGTTGGCACTAGTTTCGGTGAAGTTGTAGTTAAACATATTATTTTCTCTCTGTGTGTTTTCTTTATTTGATGTGTTGGTGGACTACGGGTTCAATTCCCGGAGATCCCAGGGCTGTGGGTTCGATTCCCAGAGATCCGGAGTGATATTGTTTGTGGACTGCGGGTTCGATTCCCGGAGATCCTGAGTTATTGAGATATGGATTGCGGGTTCGATTCCCGGAGATCCTGAGTTATTGAGATATGGACTGCGGGTTCGATTCCCGGAGATCCTGAGTTATTGAGATATGGACTGCGGGTTCGATTCCCGGAGATCCTGAGCTATTGATATTATTAAGATGTGGACTGCGGGTTCGATTCCCGGAGATCCTGAGATTTATTGAGACATGGGCTGTGGGTTCGATTCCCGGAGACCCAGGGGTACTGCTAATGGGACTGTGGGTTCGATTCCCACAGGTCCTGGACTTATTAATTTAATTGTTACTAGCTTAATTGTAGACGGTTGTGGCAATCTCTTTATTGTTGTTATTTCATAATTATTATCCTTTAAATTGCTTATTATTGTTACTATCATTTTGATATTGCTTCCTCTCAGTAGGGCCCTAACCTTCCTCGTCACTACTCCATCGAGGTTAGGCTTGGCACTTACTGAGTACCGCCGTGGTGTACTCATGCTACTCTTCTGCACAGTTTTGTTGTGCAGATGCAGGTACATCAGGACAGGCTCATACTAGGTGATTCAGCAGCACTTGGGGAGACCTCGAGGTATGATCTGCTACGTCCACGGATCCGGAGGTTTTCCTTCTATTCTGATATTCCTTCATTTCGTTGTTAGATACTCTTTACACATAGAGCCACAGTTGTATATTCTCTTTTAGTCTGTGTTACCCGTGGGATTCTGGGTCTTGGTGGTGCTATATACAGTGTGTTTTTGACGGGTGTATGTGCCAAGCGGCACGGGTTACATTCCCTTTCATATTATTTTTCCTCCATTTATTATTTAGTGCTCATAACTTGTATATTCCTCAATGTGTTTGGCTTACCTAGTTGTGGGGACTGGGTGCCATCACGACATGTTCACGATTGGTGAACTACGGTCGTGACAAGTTGGTATCAGAGCTCTATGTTCATAGGAGTCACGGGACACAGACCAGTTACTTAGAGTCTCGCTGATCGATATAGAGACGTCTATATTTATCTACGAAAGGCTATGTAGCTATTTAGGAAAACTCTTCATTTCTTTTGGATTCCTTGTCGTACGACATTTTTGGCACCAAATCTAAACTATTGCTTTCTATTCTCTCAGAGATGGTGAGGACACATGCTACTCGCGACAATCAGGTATCCGCAACCCTTGTTGCCGCCGTCAGAGGCCGGGGCCAAGGTAGAGGATGAGGGCGCGCCCGAGGTGTAGCCATAGCACCCGCGCGTGCTGCCGCTGAAGTGCCACAGGTACACCAGGTTGGAGCGCAGGCACCTGGTACACCGACTACAGCTACCACTACTCCAGCACTCCAGGAGACCCTGGCCCAGTTCATGAGTATGTATACCACTTTAGCTCAGGCAGGACTGCTTCCTCTCACTGCAGCTACATCCCGTAGCCGTTACACCCGAGCAGCGTGTGCCAGTAGGATAGGTTCCAGAGATTATGGTTATGCCTCATGCCGCCCCAGCACAGCCCGGAGGTGGACCAGCTGCCTCTGAGGACGAGCAGCGTAGATTGGAGAGGTTCAAGAAATATGACCCTCTAGTGTTCAGTGGGTTGGCTTCAGATGATGCATTGGGTTTTCTGGAGGAGTGTCATCGTATTCTTCGTACTATGGGGATTGTGGAGACCGGCGGGGTTTCCTTCACTGCTTTTCAGTTTCGTGGGGCCGCTTACGATTGGTGGTGCATGTATGAGTTGGATAGTCCATAAGAGTCTGCTTCATTGACCTGGACATAGTTTTCAGATCTGTTTTTGAGAGAGTTTGTTCCTCAGAGCCTTAGGGATTCTTGGCGCTCGGAGTTTGACTGGTTGCGTTAGGGTTCCATGTCAGTATCGGAGTATGCTATCAGTTTCACCCGTCTCGCCAGGCATGCACCTGCTTTGGTGGCCTCCGGGAGAGGGTGCGAAGATTTATTGAGGGTCTGATTCCGCCGATCTGATCAAGCATTGCCAGAGAGTTTGAGATAGATATATCTTATCAGCAGGCCGTGAGCATTGCCAGGAGGATTGAGAGTATGCTCCCTAGAGAGCGGGGAGAGAGAGAGGCCAAGAGGTCTCGTGAGTCGGGCCATTTCTCTGGTGCCCGCACTTCAGCAGTCGGTCATTGTGGCAGGGTTTATTCCAGTCGACCAGTTCACTCAGCTTTGCTAGCAGCCGATAGTACTCCAGCTCTTCCAGCACCTCAGGAGCCTTATTATGCTCCCCCAGTTTCCAGTGCACCTCCTGCGCGAGGTACCTCTATGGGTCAGACTAGTAGGGGTGAGGCCGGTCAGTCACAACCACTGCATCCTCCCAGAGCTTGCTTTAAGTGCGGGGATACTCGCCATCTGGTTAGGGAGTGCCCCAGGCGTATGAGGGGATCACCTCATCAGTCTTCGCAGCCTCAGCGTGGTTCTCAAGGCCAGCATGCTATCATTCCAGCTCCAGCTGCCACTCCACCTGCCTAGCCATCCAGGGGCGGGGGTTAGGGTGCCAGAGGCCGCCCTCGAGAGGGGGGACAGGCCAGATTCTATGCTATTCCGGATCGCGCTGCGGCTGTTGCATCTGATTCTGTTATCACAGGTATTATTCTGGTTAGTCAGAGGGAGGCATCGGTTCTATTCGACCCTGGTTCCATTTTTTCATATGTGTCTTCTTACTTTGCTTCTCATCTGGGTGTGCCTCAGGATTCTTTGAGTGCCCTCATTTATGTTTCCACTCCGGTGGGTGATTCTTTGGATGTGGACCGTGTATATCGGTCGTGTTTGGTTACCATTTGTGGTTTTGAGACAAGATCGGATCTACTATTGCTCGGGATGGTCGATTTCGATATTATTCTGGGCATGGACTGGTTGTCACCCCATTATGCTATTCTTGATTGTCATGCCAAGACCGTGACGCTGGCTATGCCAGGCATTCCACGTATTGAGTGGAGTGGTACTCTAGATCACACCCCTAGCCGTGTTATTTCTTTTCTCATAGCTCAGCGTATGGTTGAGAAGGGGTGTGCTGCTTATCTAGCCTATGTGCGGGACGTCAGTATTGACACTCCCTCTATTGATTCCGTTCCAGTGGTACGTGACTTCGCTGATGTATTTCCAGCTGATCTCCCGGGCATGCCGCCCGACGGAGATATTGATTTTGCTATTGACTTGTTGCCGGGTACTCAGCCCATTTCTATTCCACCGTACCGTATGGCTCCTCCTGAGTTGAAGGAGTTGAAGGATTAGTTACAGGAGTTATTGGGTAAGGGTTTCATTCGACCCAGTGTTTCGCCTTGGGGTGCTCCTATGTTGTTTGTGAAGAAAAATGATGGTTCTATGCATATGTGTATTGACTATCGTCAGCTGAACAAGGTTACAGTGAAGAACCGGTATCATTTGCCTCGCATTGACGATTTGTTTGACCAGCTACAGGGTGCACAGGTGTTTTCTAAGATTGATTTGAGCTCTGGGTATCATCAGTTGAAGATTCGGGAGCCAAAATATCCCGAAGACTGCCTTCAGGACCCGGTATGGTCACTATGAGTTCCTCGTGATGTCTTTTGGGCCGACTAATGCCCCAGCAGCCTTTATGCATTTGATGCACAGTGTGTTCAGGCCTTATCTGGACTCGTTCGTGATTGTCTTCATTGATGATATTCTAGTATATTCCGGAGTCGGGAAGAGCACGAGCAGCATTTGAGGATAGTGCTTCGATTCTGAGGGAGAAGCAACTTTATGCCAAGTTCTCTAAATGTGAATTCTGGTTGAGTTCGATGGCATTTTTGGGCCACGTGGTGTCGAGTGATGTAATTCGAGTAGATCCGAGGAAGGTGGAGGCCGTGCAGAGTTGGCCCAGACCCTCCTCCACTATGGAGATTCGCAGTTTCCTTGGTTTGGCGGGCTATTACCATCGTTTCTTAGAGGGATTCTCTTTGATTGCAGCACCTATGACCATATTGACCCAAAAGGGTGCCCCTTTTCAGTGGACAGATTAGTGTGAGGCGAGCTTTCACAAGCTCAAGACAGCTTTGACTTCGGCCCCTATATTGATGTTGCCTACAGGTACGGGGTCCTATACCGTATATTGTGATGCCTCACGAGTTGGACTCGGTGCGGTATTGATGCGGGACGGTAGGGTGATTGCCTACGCGTCGAGACAGCTGAAGGTGCATGAGAAGAATTACCATGTTCATGATTTGGAGCTAGCTGCCATTGTTCACGCATTGAAGATTTGGCGTCATTACTTGTATGGGGTTCCTTGTGAGATCTACACCGATAACCGAAGCTTGCAGCACTTGCTTAAGCAGAAGGACCTGAACATGTGTTACAGGAGATGGTTGGAGCTGCTGAAGGACTATGATATTACTATTCTCTATCATCCGGGCAAGGCTAATGTAGTTGCCGATGCCTTGAGTCGTCGGGCGGAGAGTTTGGGGAGTTTGGCATATCTACCAGCTTTGGAGAGGCCTATGGCGATGGATGTTCAGGCTTTAGCCAGGCAGTTTGTTAGACTGGATCTTTCGGAGCCCAGCCGTGTTATGGCTTGTGTGGTTTCTCGGTCTTCTCTATTTGACCGCATCAGGGAGCGTCAGTTCGACGACCCTCATTTGCTTGTCCTTCAGGATAGAGTCCAGCGTGGTGATGCTCCAGATGTTACCATCGGGGATGATGGAGGTATGAGGATGCATGGGCGTATCTATGTGCCCAATGTAGATGATCTTCGAGAGCTGATTCTAGCAGAGGCCCATAGCTCGCGGTATTCCATCCATCCGGGTGCCGCGAAGATGTATCAGGACTTTAGACAGCATTACTGGTGGAGGCGGATGAAGAGAGATATAGTTGATTATGTTTCTAGATGCCTCAACTGCCAGCAGGTGAAGTTTTAGCATTAGCGTCCGGGTGGATTGATGTAGCAGATCGAGATTCCAGAGTGGAAATGGGAGCGCATTACCATGGACTTTGTAACTGGACTTCCACGGATTGTTAGGAAGTTTGATTCCATTTGGGTTATTGTGGATCGGCTGACCAAGTCCGCCCATTTTATAACGGTGAGCACTACATATTCATCGGAGCGACTGGCGGAGATCTATATCAGAGAGATAGTTCGGCTGCATGGTATTCCAGTTTCCATCATTTCAGATAGAGGCACTCAGTTCACTTCACGGTTCTAGAGGGTCGTACAGCTTAGGTACCCTAGTGGATCTGAGCGTTTCACCCCCAGACTGATGGTCAGTCCGATCGCACTACTCAGATTTTGGAGGATATGCTCAGTGCGTGCGTGATTGAGTTTGGAGGTTCGTGGGATCATTTCTTGCCACTGGCGGAGTTTGCTTATAACAATAGTTACCAGTCCAGTATTGAGATGGCACCGTTTGAGGCCCTATATGGTAGGAGGTGCAGGTCCCCCGTGGGTTGGTTCGAGCCGGGCGAGGCCAGATTGCTAGGTACTGATATGGTTCAGGATGCTATGGACAAGGTCAAGGTGATTCAGGACAGACTTCGTGCAGCCCAGTCTAGACAAAAGGGTTATGCGGACAGCAAGGTTCGCGATGTGGCTTTTATGGTCGGCGAGCGGGTTCTGCTTTGAGTCTGGCCCATGAAGGGCATTATGAGGTTTGGGAGGAAAGGGAAGCTGAGTCCTAGATTTATTGGTCCTTTTGAGATTTTTGAGGAGTGTTGGGGAGGTTGCTTATGAGTTGGCCTTACCTCCCAGCCTAGCCGAAGTCCACCCCGTGTTTCATATCTCTATGCTCCGGAGATACCATGGTGACCCGTCGCATGTGTTAGATTTCACTTCTGTTCAGCTAGACAAGGATTTGTCTTATGTTGAGGAGCCAGTAGCCATTCTAGACAGGCAGGTCAGAAAGCTAAGGTCAAAGAACATTGCTTCAGTAAAGGATTAGTGACGGGGTCAACCGGTCGAGGAGGCGACTTGGGAAATCGAGCAGGATATGCGCAGCCAATACCCTCATCATTTCACCACTCCAGGTATGTTTTCTATGCTCGTTCGAGGATGAACGAATCTTTTTAGATCGATTGTGTAATTCGGAAAGTTTTAAGGAATTAAGGCTTGAATTCGATATGAATTATGAGTTTTGATGTTGTTAGACGTGTTTTGAGGATTGGTACAAGTTTGAATAAGGTATTAGGATGTATTGGTGTGTTTGGATGATGTCCCGGGGGCCTCGGGACGGTTTCGGATGATTAAACGGAGGAAAAACATGGAAATTGCAGGTTAGGAATTCTGCCTCTGTTGTTTTCGCCCCTGCGGAAACGGAACCGCAGAGGCAAGTCCGCTGAAGTGGAAATTTGAGCACAGAAGCGGACTGGGGCACAGGGGCGGTCCTTGTCCGTATAAGCGGCATCGCTGGTGTGAGGATGGGGACCGCAGAAGCGGTCAGGAGATGAGTTGGGGGAATTCCGCAGAAGCGGACAAGCCATTCGCTTAGGTGAGTCCGCAGAAGCGGACTCCTCTTCGTAGGAGCGGAGAGTTCCGCAGGAGTGAACTTTTGTCCGCAGGCGCGGCCTCGCGGAAGCGCGTTAGGCTCGAAGAAGCGGAATGGGTCAGCCAGGCCTGGGTTTCGCAGAAGCGATAAAATATCGCTGAAGCGGATCCGCAGAAGCGGAAAATAGTCCGCAGAAGCGAAAATCGCAGAAGATTAATTATATCAGAAGTTAGAAAATTTCATAAACATTTCACACATTGGGGTCTCGGCTTAAGAGGCGATTTGGGCAATTTTTTAGGGAGATTCAAAGGGAATCATCAGGTAATCAACTATGGGCTCATCTTATGATTAGTATTGGTAATAGTATGCAATTATATCATGAAAATGGAGGAATTTGGGGTAATTTATGGAGGATTTAGCCCTAGGCTTGAACTTTAGAAAATCAAGGTTTTGAATGGGCAAATGAAGTCCAAATTTTCTAAAATTTGATATGCTTAGACTCGTATTGAGACGAGGGTTCCGAATATGTAACTTTCGTGATTTTTCGATAAGCGTACCGAAAGTCGGGTTTTGACAACTTATGGGTTTTGGTATATTTTGAGTTGTTTTGATTGGGTAATTCCCAAATAGCCTATTTTAATATGATTCTATTGATTTTTATTAGATACTACACATGTGGAGGCCGACATTCGCGGCAAGAGAGTTGTTTCTTAGCAGTTTTGTACCGGAGTTGAGGTAAGTGGCTTGTCTAACCTCGTGTGGGGGAACTTCCACCACTAGGATATTATGTGATAGTTTAAATGCCTTGTACGCGAGGTGACGGGCGTGTACATGCGCTAGTTGTTGTAACACATACTTTACTTGAATTGTCAGATTAGTGATATTCCTGCTTTTAGCCGATTAAATCGTTACTTTACCCGGTATTAGTTAGAAAAGCATGATTAGCTAGGATTTAACATGTCTAATTGCCTAGTTGACTTACTTGGACTTCTTGATAAATTGTAGGCACTAGTTTCGGTGAAGTTGTAGTTAAACATATTATATTTTCTCTGTGTGTTTTCTTTATTTGTTGTGTTGGTGGACTGCGGGTTCAATTCCCGGAGGTCCCATGGCTGTGGGTTCGATTCCCAGAGACCCGGAGTGATATTGTTTGTGGACTGCGGGTTCGATTCCCGGAGATCCCGAGTTATTGAGATATGGACTGCGGGTTCGATTCCCGGAGATCCCGAGTTATTGAGATATGGACTGCGGGTTCGATTCCCGGAGATCCTGAGTTATTGAGATATGGACTGCGGGTTCAATTCTCGGAGATCCTGAGATATTGATATTATTAAGATGTGGATTGCGGGTTCGATTCCCGGAGATCCTGAGATTTATTGAGACATGGGCTGTGGGTTCGATTCCCGGAGACCCAAGGGTACTGCTAATGGGACTGTGGGTTCGATTCCCATAGGTCCTGGATTTATTAACTCAGTTTTTGTTAATTGTTGCTAGCTTAATTGTATATGGTTGTAGCAATCTCTTTATTGTTGTTATTTCAGAATTATTATCCTTTAAATTGCTTATTATTGTTAGTATCATTTTGATATTGCTTCCTCTCAGTAGGGCCCTGACCTTCCTCCTCACTACTCCATCGAGGTTAGGCTTGGCACTTATTGAGTACCGCCGTGGTGTACTCATGCTACTCTTCTGCACACGTTTTTTGTGCAGATCCAGGTACATCAGGACAGGCAGCTCTTTGGGAGACCTCGAGGTATGATCTGCTACATCCGCGGATCCGGAGGCTTTCCTTCTATTCTGATAGTATTAGCGGACATTTTTCCTTCATTTTGTTGTTAGATACTCTTTACACATAGAGCCACAGTTGTATACTCTCTTTTAGTGTGTGTTACCCGTGGGATTCCAGGTCTTGGTGGTGTTATATACAGTGTGTTTTTGACGGGTGTATGTGCCAAGCGGCACGGTTACATTCCCTTTCATATTATTTTTCCTCCATTTATTATTTAGTGATCATAACTTGTATATTTCACAATGTGTTTGTCTTACCTAGTGGTGGGGACTGGGTGCCATCACGACATGTTCACGATTGGTGAACTAGGGTCGTGACAGTAGTATCAGCACAATCTGACCCCATGTGCTGGTAAGTGCATGGTCGATCCCGGCGAAGTAGTGACAAGCTTAGGACCAGACATTCACATAAACATGTGGCATATCCTGGCGAAATAGTGACAAGCCTAGGACCAGACACTCACATAAACATGTGCAGTTCTATATATGTATATACCACAAAATAACAGAATTATCGAATAACACAACTAACAAAGGAGGTATCATACTGGGGGAACACAATCAGCAACACATAATAAATCGGTAAAGAGAATCAGAGTGTAGTAAAAACATCTATCACCAAAACAAGAAATTTAAATGGTTGCACGGCATCACCCTTCGTGCTTTTACTCTCATCCTCAAACAAGGAGTAGCAAATAGTTGCACGGCATCACCCTTCGTGCTTTTACTCTCATCTTCACCAAATAAGCAAATAAAAGTGCACGGCATCACCCTTCGTGCTTTTACTCTCATCCTCACATCCATGGCACGGCATGATCCTTCGTGCATCGTTTAAATAACAACAGCACGGAATGTTCCTTCGTGCATAATCATAAACATGGCACGGGATGATCCTTGATGCATAATCAGTAAAACAAGGCATGGAATGATCCTTCGTGCAAAATCGGTAAAACAAGGCACGGAATGATCCTTTGTGCAAACATAAGTAAAAATGGCACGGCATCACCCTTCGTGCATTATCACTCTTCCTCGCCCAAATAACAATCACAGTTAAGGGCAAAAGAATGAAACAAATAATATGAACCGTCCCGGCAAGGGAAACAATAATCATCACGGTGAAGTCCCAGCAAGGGAAACAATAATCATCACAGTAAAGTCCCGGCAAGGGAAACAATAATCAACTTCACAACCCAGCATTAACTCACAATATATGTCAACAAACGACTCACGGTCATGCTAGACGCCAGTGTATAGATGCTCGTCACCACAGCCTATACACCGCACTCGATCACATAGCTATTAGCACATTCAATCCTAATCCCTCAAGCTACGATAGAACAAACACTTACCTCAAGCCTTGAAGTCCAATTAACCTTCAACTATCGTTTTACCTCGAATTTCAACCTTCAACTTGCTCGAATCTAATCACAATTGGTTCAATTACTTTAATAAATACTATGTAAATTGGTTTGGATGCATAAAAATGGTTTTCTCAAAGTTTTACCCAAAATTTCCCAAAGTGCCCCCGGTCCCACGTGGTCAAAACTTGGGGTTCGGACCAAAATCCGGTTACCCATTCCCACATGAGTTCAATTATATGATTTGTTTCGAAATCGGACCTCAAATCGAGGTCCAATTCCCCAATTTATGAAAAACCTAGGTTCTACCCAAAAACAACAATTTCAACCATGAAACCTTTTGATTTCTCATGAAAAACATGTTTAATAATGTTAGGAATTGAAAGAGTTAAGTAAAAATTGACTTACAAGTGATTTGGAGTGATATTGCTCTTGGAAAATCGTGTGTGGTGTGTTGGGTTTTGAAAGAATGGTGAAAAAGGGTTTAAAATTTGTTTAAGTATCAGATTGCACAACTGCGGATATGGGAATTGCGAACATTTGTTTGCAATTGCGAACATAGCAGGTTCTAACTACGGGACTCGCATTTGCGAGTAAATGGTTCGCATTTGCGAACCTGTACCTTCCCTGTCATCATCGCATTTGCGATATTTCCTTCGCATTTGCGAAGTTAAGGATTTCCTGGGCAGCATCGCAATTGCGAAGTCTTGTTCGTACTTGCAAATCAAGTCCTTTCCTGGACCTCTTCGCATTTGCGAAGTATTGTTCGCTTTTGCGAACCTTGGCTATTTCTGGGACCTTTCGCAATTGCGAGTAATTCTTCGCAATTGCAAAGATATCAGCTGGGGAAATATACCAGCTGTGTTATTTTTTAAAATCTTCTCTAACGGCCTATCAAATCTTTACCCGAGCCCTCGGGCTCCAAACCAAACATGCACACAACCTCAAAAACATACTACGAAACTTGCTCGCGCGATCAAATCGCTAATATAACATCGTTTTCATAGAATCAAGCCGCAAATTCATGATTTCTTCTTTTAAACTTCATAAACTTTCAAATTTGGAACTCATGGGTCAAAACACATCAAACGACGTTCAACTGCCGTCAAATTTTGCAGAAAGTACTTAAATAATATTTAAGACTTGTACCGGGCGTCGGAACCAAAATACGAGCCCGATACGATGGTCTTTTAATCCATTTTCATTTAATAAGTTAACAGAAAAATTCATATCTTGGGCCTTAGGCCTCAAAATTCGACTCTGGATGCATGCCCAAGTCCCATATTTTCCTACGTATCTTTCGGGACCGTCCGATCTCGGGTCAGGGTCCGTTTACCAAAAATGTTGACCGAAGTCAACTATATCAATATTAATATCAAGTTTCTTCAAATTTTCCATAGAATTCGCATATTCTAACACAAAAACTTTCCGGCTACGTGCCTGGACTGTGACGACCCAAAGGGTCATCACTTATTTTATTAATCATTTCGAGCTTCTGAGGCCTTGAAAACCTCATTCCATGTTGCCTCAATTTACGTGCACAATCCGAGCATGTAGCTGGAAAGATTTTGTGATAGAAAATATGAATTCTATGAGAAATTTGGATAAAAATGATATTAATATTGATATGGTTGACTTCGGTCAACATTTTTGGTAAACGGATCCGGAACCGAGATTGGATGGTCCCGAGAGGTCCGTAGGAAAATATGGGACTTGGACATGCGTCCGGAGTTGAATTCTGAGGCCTAGAGCCCAAGTTATGAATTTTTCTATGAAATTGTTTTTGATGTAATTGTTAAAGGAAATGAATTAATTGACCTTGGTATCGGGCTCGTATTTTGGTTCCGACGCCCGGTATAAGTCTTAAATATTATATATGTGATTTCTGTAAAGTTTGGTGACATTCGGATGTCGTTTGAGATGTTTTGGACCTTGAGTTCCAAGTTTGAAAGTTTTGAAAACCAAAAGTATGAAAATCATGAATTTGAGGCTTGATTTGATGAAAACGGCGTGATATTGGCGATGTGATCGCACGAACAAGTTCATGAGGTTGTGTACATGTTTGGTTTGGAGCCCGGGGGGCTCGGGTAAAGATTTGATAGGCCGTTGGATTAAATTCTGAATTT
The DNA here is from genome assembly GCA_032618575.1 of Nicotiana noctiflora. NCBI lineage: Eukaryota > Viridiplantae > Streptophyta > Magnoliopsida > Solanales > Solanaceae > Nicotiana > Nicotiana noctiflora. The sequence goes on along the minus strand of JASVEL010000769.1, from coordinate 158,321 downwards.
TTGCACTGCTGGTTTTTCACCCAGCTGTTGGCTTCGCAATTGCGAAGTATTTCTCGCAATTGCGAAGGGGGCAGTACAAGGCAGGGCTCGCAAATGCGAACCCTGATCGCAAATGCAAAGCCCCTCATGACCCAGCATTGTTCGCAAATGCGAACAATTGTTCGCAAATGCGAACATCCCCTTGTCCTGCCTATGTTCGCAAATGCGAACATTAGTTCGCAAATGCGAACAATGCCCTTTACTGCCTGTGTTCGCAAATGCGAACATTAGTTCGCAAATGCGAACACTGCCCTTTCCAGCCTGGTTCGCAAATGCGAACAAATGTTCGCAAACCAGATTTGCCTTGGCTTCGCAAATGCGAACAAAAGTTCGCAAATGCGAACTTCCCAGCCTTAGCTTATTTTTCAAACTTCAGAAATTGGTCGGGGTTCGCAATTGCGAACCCATGTTCGCAAATGCGAACACGGAGACCTGTAAAACACGATTTTCAGTTCATTTCTTCACTTTTTACAAAACAAAAACACCCATTTGCGATTCTTCACGGATTCCTTCTTCATCAAAACAATTGTAAGTCACTTTTTACTTAATTCTTTCAATTCCTAACATCATTAAACATGTTTTTCATTAGAAATCAAAGGTTTTCATGGTAGAATTTCTTGTTTTTGTTAGAATATAGGGTTTTTCATAAATTGGGAAATTGGACCTCGAATTGAGGTCCGATTTTGAAACAAATCATATACATGAACTTGTGGGGGGATGGGTAACCGGATTTTGGTCCTAACCCCGAGTTCCGACCATGTGGGCCCGGGGTTGAAATTCACTATTCCGGGCAGAATGTTGTAAAAGTTGTATTTGGTCTTAAGAATTAGTTTGATGAGTAGTATTGATGATATTAAATCAATTGTGTGTAGATACGATTGGATTGGATCCAAATTTGAAAGAAAAAGACATTTCCACGGATTGAATTGTTCATAAACATTCGAGGTAAGTGTTTGTTCTATCCTAGCTTGAGGGAATAGGATTATGTGTTATGTGTTATGTGATTGAGTGCGGTGTATGGGCTGTAGTGACGAGCATCCATACACTGGCGTCTAGTATGACCATGAGTCGTTGAAAAATGATTATTTTGAGATATATTACAGATGAATTGTTATTGTTCTCCCTTATCGGGACTTGTCGTGAAGATGATTATTGGTTGCCCTTGTTGGGACGGTTTATGAATTACTGTTTCTTTCTTTGCCCTTAACTATGATTGTTATTTGGGTGAGGAAGAGTGATAATGCACGAAGGGTGATGCCGTGCCATGTTTATTTATTTATGCACGAAGGTTAATGCCGTGCCATGTTTTATTGATTATGCACGAAGGATCATGCCGTGCCCTCTATTATTGAACCATGTACGAAGGATCATGCCGTACTATGGATGTGAGGATGAGAGTAAAAGCACGAAGGGTGATGCCGTGTACTTTATTTGCTTATTTGGTGAGGATGAGAGTAAAAGCACGAAGGGTGATGCCGTGCAACTGCTTGTTATTCTTTGACTTGATATTACTTGTGTTTCCATTATACTTTGTTTTTCCTTGTGAATTTATTAACTGTTGTTAATTGTTGAATTCTTTGCGATATTCCTTATTGTGTTATTACCTGGTTATTTCTTGTTATTCTGTGGTATACATATATATTGAATTGCACAGGTTTATGTGGGTGTCTAGTCCTAGGCTTGTCACTACTTCGCCGGGATAGGCCAGGCACTTACCAGCACATGGGGTCGGTTGTGCTGATACTACACTTCTGTGCGTTTTTGCACAGGTCCAGGTTACGATCAGGAGCAGCAGCAATAAATCGATTGCGTGGGAGTTGATCACATTTGAGACCGAGGTAGCTTGCAGACGTCCGCAGGCCCGGCGTCTCTCTCTCTTTATTTATGTTACTAGCTGTAGTCTCTTTGTTCCGAGACAAATAGAATTATGTTATATTTCTTTCAAACTCTTATGTGTAGTTTTCAGTAGTAGTTCGTGAGTTGGTGACTCCACGTCTTGGGTAGAGGATTTCAGTATGATTTTCATCTTGTAATTAGTTATTTCTACTTCGATAAAGTATTCCGCATTTATTTAATTAAAATTGTGGTAAAAACAGGATAGTATGAATACAGTGGCTTGCCTAGCTACCACGAGTAGGCGCCATCATGATCCCGATGTTGGGGGAAAGTCCGGGTCGTGACAAGTTGGTATCAGAGTTCTAGGTTACATAGGTCTCACCACTCACGAACAAGCTTAGTAGAGTTTGAGAGGTAGGTACGGAGACGTATGTACTTGTCCTCCATAGTCTATTGAGTTAGGAAAGAGTCTCTCATTTGTTCTTTCTTGTCGTGCGACTTGTTCCTCAATTACTGATTGAATTTCTATTATGTCCTTTCGCAGATGGTGAGGACACGCGCTTCTTCGTCCGCTGACCAGCAGCCCGAGCCCCAGGCAGCTCCCGTGAGGGGCAGGGGCCAAGGCCGTATCAGAGGCCGTGGTAGGGGTAGAGCTCAGCCCCAGGCAGCTACCCCAGAGGTGGAGCCTCATATTGAGATTGACGAGGAGGTTCCGGTTCCAGCAGCTCCAATGGGCCCAGCTCAGGTCCCAGGAGAGGCTTTATTTACCCCGGATCTCCGGGATGCTTTGGTCAGAATAGCGGGATTTATGGACGACATTGCCATAGCGGGTTTATTATCGGTTGCACCGGCCGCTTCTCGGCTGGAGGAGGGGCCCAGACTCCTATTGCTCGTACTCCGGAGCCAGTAGCTACTCAGCCTCAGGCACCAGTGGTTCAGCCAGCTGTGGCCACTCAGTCAGGTGCCACAGCTCATGCAGGTGATGGAGCGGCCATGACTTCTGATTCGTTATAGAGGCTTGATCGGTTCTCCAAGCTATTTACCACTACATTCAGTGGAGCCGCATCAGAGGATCCTCGGGACTTCTTATTCAGCTGCCATGAGATTCTCAAGACTATGGGAATCGTGGAGACAAACGGAGTTGACTTCTGTACCTTCAGGCTTGCAGGATCCGCCAAGACTTGGTGGAGAGATTATTGCTTGACTCGACCAGCAGGGTCCCCAGCTTTATCATGGGACCGGTTTGCGGAACTATTTATGGAGAAGTTTCTCCCTGCTACTCAGCGGGATGTACTTCGGAGGCAGTTTGAGCGCCTCCATCAGGGCACTATGACGGTTACACAGTATGAGACGAGATTTGTCGATTTGGCTTGTCATGCAGTGGTGATACTTCCCACAGAGCGGGAGAGGGTCCACAGGTTTATAGATGGGCTTAATCAGCCAATTAGACTCCAGATGGCTATGGGCGTGGGGAGTGACATATCATTTCAGGAGGCAGCAAATGCAGCACGCAGAGTTGAGATGGCTCTTGCTAGGGGAGGCGGTTATTCTTCGGATAAGAGGCCTCGTCATTCAGGCAGGTTTGGTGGTTCTTCCTCTGGTGGCAGAGAATCCTTTGATAGAGGCCAGTCCTCCAGGCCTTTTCATTCCGCCCTTCAGGCTTCACAGGGTGGACCAGGTGATCGCGGCTTTCGTGGGCATTATTCAGACCAATCTCCTATTAATGCTCAGCCTCTTCAGAGTGTTCGTGGAGGCCATTCAGGTCGTCAGGGCCAGCAGCCCTATCAGTCTAAGAGTTGCTACGGTTGTGGTGACCCGGGTCATTTTATCAGGAATTGCCCTCTAGCAGCGGGCAACTCTCAGCAGCGAGGTCCTCGTCCTATGATTCAGGCCCCAGCTGACCCTCAGCCTGCCCAGCCAGCCAGAGGCGGGGGTAGAGATTATAGAGGTGGAGGTCGAGACCGTAGAGGTGGAGACCGACCAGCGAGAGGTAGAGGTCAGCCAGTTGATGGTCGTCCTAGAGACGCAGCTCAGGAGGGGAGGTGCAGATCCCCGATTCTATGCTTTACCAGCCAGACCAGAGGCAGAGGCATCAGATGCCGTGATTACAAGTACTATTCTCGTGTGTGGCAGAGGTGCTTCAGTATTATTTGACCCTGGATCTACATATTCATATGTGTCTTCCTACTTTGCACCATATTTGGTCGTGCCCAGCTATGCTCTGGATATTCCAGTTTATGTGGCTACACCGGTGGGTGACTCCATTGTAGTCGATCGGGTGCATCGTTCGTGCGTAGTTATATTTGGGGGTCTTGAGACCCGTGTTGATCTGTTGCTTTTGGATATGGTAGATTTTGATGTCATATTGGGGATGACTGGTTGTCCCCATACCATGCTATTCTTGATTGCCATGCTAAGACGGTGACCTTAGCCTTACCAGAATCACCCCGACTAGAGTGGAAAGGTACCTCAAGCCACTCTGCTCGCACTGTTATTTCCTATGTTAAGGCTCGACGCATGGTCGAGAAGGGGTGTCTAGCTTATCTGGCTTATGTTCGTGATTCCAGTGCAGAGGTTCCTTCTATTGAGTCAGTCCCCATTGTACGGGAGTTTCCTGAGGTTTTCCTTTCAGACTGCCGGGCATGCCACCCGACAGGGATATTGATTTCTGCATTGATCTGGCACTGGGCACTCAGCCCATCTCTATTCCACCCTATCGTATGGCCCCGCTGGAGTTAAAAGAGTTAAAAGATCAGTTGCAAGACCTTCTTGAGAAGGGCTTTATCAGGCCCAGTGTTTCCCCCGGGGAGCACCTGTATTATTTGTAAAGAAGAAAGATGGCTCGATGCGGATGTGTATTGATTACCGGCAATTAAACAAAGTGACAATAAAGAATAAGTATCCACTGCCGATGATTGATGATTTGTTTGACCAGCTCCAGGGAGCGAGGGTATTCTCTAAGATAGACTTGAGGTCAGGCTACCATCAGCTGAAGATCAGGGCGGCTGACATTCCTAAGACGGCCTTTCGCTCTAGATATGGGCATTATGAGTTCTTGGTCATGTCCTTCGGGTTGACCAATGCCCCGGCAGCATTCATGGAGTTGATGAATCGGGTATTCAGGCCTTACTTAGATCTGTTCGTGATAGTCTTCATAGATGACATCCTGGTGTACTCCCGCAGCCAGGAAGAGCACGAGCAGCACCTCAGAGTGGTTCTTCAGACTCTGAAAGATAACCAGCTATATGCCAAATTTTCTAAATGTGAGTTCTGGCTGAGTTCGGTAGCATTTATGGGTCACATTGTATCAGTGAAAGGTATTCAGGTAGACCCAAAGAAGATTGAGGCAGTCCAGAATTGGCCTCGACCAGCTTCAGTGATCGAGATCCGGAGTTTCTTGGGATTAGCAGGTTACTACCGTCGTTTTGTAGAGGGGTTTTCTTCTATTGCAGCCCCGATGACCAGGTTGACCCAGAAGGGTGTCCAGTTTCAGTGGTCAGAGGAGTGTGAGGCGAGCTTTCAGAAGCTCAAGACAGCCTTGACCACCGCACCGGTGTTGGTACTACCTACGGGTGCAGGGCCTTATACAGTTTATTGTGACGCATCTCGTACAGGGCTTGGAGCGGTATTGATGCAGGATGGTAAGGTTATCGCTTATGCTTCGAGGCAATTAAAGATACATGAGAAGAATTATCCAGTTCATGATCTTGAGTTAGCAGCAGTGGTTCATGCCTTAAAGATCTGGAGGCATTATCTATATGGTGTGACATGTGAGGTGTACACCGATCACAAAAGCCTACGGTACTTGTTCAAACAGAAGGAGTTGAATCTACGACAGCGGAGATGGTTAGAGTTGCTAAAAGACTATGATGTTACTATCTTATATCATCCAGGTAAGGCCAATGTGGTGGCCGATGCTTTGAGTAGAAAGTATGCCGGCATGGGTAGTCTTGCATACATTCCGGTCAGTCAGAGACCATTAGCTCTAGATGTCCAGGCCTTAGCCAACCGGTTCGTGAGTAGACATTTCTGAGCCTAGCAGAGTGTTAGCCTGCACGGTCGCTCGTTCTTCTTTTATTAGAGCGTATCCGTGAGAGGCAATTTGATGATCCTCATTTGCGTGAGTTGAGAGATACAGTACAGCGGGGAGGTGCCACACAGGTAAATCTAGATGATGATGGGGTATTGAAATTGCGGGGTCGAGTTTGTGTGCCCAATGTCGAAGGGATTCGAGAGTTGATCTTAGCAGAGGCTCACAGTTCGCGGTATTTTATTCACCCAGGCGCCGCGAAGATGTAGCAGGACTTACGGCAACACTATTGGTGGCGCAGAATGAAGAAAGATATCGTTGCGTATGTCGCTCGGTATCTAAATTGTCAGCAGGTGAAATATGAGCACCGGAGACCTGGTGGTGTATTCCGGAGGATTGAAATTCCCGAGTGGAAATGGGAGCGGATCATAATGGACTTCGTTACTGGACTTCCTTTGACTCGGAGGAAATTTGATGCTATTTGGGTCATTGTTGATAGGTTGACCAAGTCGGCACACTTTATTCCAGTATCTGTCTCCTACTCGTCGGAGAGGTTAGCGGAGGTTTACATTAGGAAGATTGTTCGTCTCCATGGGGTGCCAGTATCTATTATCTCTGATCGGGGAACGCAGTTTACCTCGCGGTTATGGAGAGCGGTCCAGCGGGAGTTAGGCACCCAGGTTCAGTTGAGTACAGCATTTCATCCTCAGACGGATGGCCGGTCCGAGAGGACTATTCAGATTCTTGAGGACATGCTTCGAGCCTGTGTTATTGATTTCGGAGGCTCGTGGGACCAGGTTTCTACCATTAGCAGAGTTCGCCTACAATAACAGTTACCAATCTAGCATCCAGATGGCTTCGTACGAGGCGTTGTATGGTAGGCGATGTCGATCACCAGTTGGATGGTTTGAACCGGGATAGGCTCGGTTGTTGGGTACAGACTTTGTCCAGGAGGCCTTGGATAAAGTCAAGACTATTCAGGAGAGATTGCGTTCAGCTCAGTCCAGGCAGAAGACTTATGCGGATCGTAAAGTTCGAGATGTGGATTTCATGGTTGGTGAACGAGTATTGCTCCGAGTGTCGCCTATGAAGGGCGTGATGAGGTTCGGGAAGAAGGGCAAGCTCAGCCCTAGGTATATTGGTCCATTTGAGATTCTAAACGAGTGGGAGGGGTGGCTTACAGATTAGCTTTGCCGCCTAGCTTATCAGCCGTGCATCCGAGTTTTTCACGTATCTATGCTTGGGAGATACCACGGCGATCCCACACATGTGTTAGACTTCATATTGTCCAATTGGACAATGATCTATCTTACGAGGAGGAGCCGGTGGCTATTCTAGACCGACAGGTTCGACGGTTGAGGTCGAAGAGTTATCCTTCTGTGCGTGTTCGGTGGAGAGGTCAGCCTCCCGAGGCATCGACCTAGGAGTCCGAGTCCGATATGCGGAGCCGCTACCCACACTTGTTTCCCGACTTAGGTACTTCTTTCTTTTGTCCGTTCGAGGACGAACGGTTGTTATAGAGGTGGAGATTGTGACGACCCAAAGGGTCATCACTTATTTTATTAATCATTTCGAGCTTCGAGGCCTTGAAAACCTCATTCCATGTTGCCTTGATTTACGTGCACAATCCGTGCATGTAGCCGGAAAGATTTTGTGATAGAAAATATGAATTTTATGAGAAATTTGGATAAAAATGATATTAATATTGATATGGTTGACTTCGGTCAACATTTTTTGTAAACGGATCCGGAACCGAGATTGGATGGTCCCGAGAGGTCCGTAGGAAAATATGGGACTTGGACATGCGTCCAGAGTTGAATTCTGAGGCCTAGAGCCCAAGTTATGAATTTTTCTATGAAATTGTTTTTGATGTAATTGTTAAAGGAAATGAATTAATTGACCTTGGTATCGGGCTCGTATTTTGGTTCCGATGCCCGGTACAAGTCTTAAATATTATATATGTGATTTCCGTAAAGTTTGGTGACATTCGGATGTCGTTTGAGATGTTTTGGACCTTGAGTTCCAAGTTTGAAAGTTTTGAAAACCAAAAGTATGAAAATCATGAATTTGAGGCTTGATTTGATGAAAACGATGTGATATTGGCGATGTGATCGCACGAACAAGTTCATAATGTGTTTTTGAGGTTGTGTACATGTTTGGTTTGGAGCCCGGGGAGCTCGGGTAAAGATTTGATAGGCCGTTGGATGAAATTCTGAATTTTTGCACTGCTAGTTTTTCACCCAGCTGTTGGCTTCGCAATTGCGAAGTATTTCTCGCAATTGCGAAGGGGCAAGTACAAGGCAGGGCTCGCAAATGCGAACCCTGATCGCAAATGCGAAGCCCCATTGACCCAGCCTTATTCGCAAATGCGAACCATAGTTCGCAAATGCGAACACTCGCAAATGCGAACCCTGATCGCAAATGCGAACAATACTTCACAAATGCGAACAATGCCCTTTACTGCATGTGTTCGCAAATGCGAACATTAGTTCGCAAATGCGAACACTGCCCTTCCCAGCCTGGTTCGCAAATGCGAACATATGTTCGCAAATGCGAAGCCCCCAGTTTTGCCTTGGCTTCGCAAATGCGAACAAAAGTTCGCAAATGCGAACTTCCCAGCCTTAGCTTATTTTTCAAACTCCAGAAATTGGTCGGGGTTCGCAATTGCGAACCCATGTTCGCAAATGCGAACACCGAGACCTGTAAAACACGATTTTCAGTTCATTTCTTCACTTTTTACAAAACAAAAACACCCATTTGCGATTCTTCACGGATTCCTTCTTCATCAAAACAATTGTAAGTCACTTTTTACTTAATTCTTTCAATTCCTAACATCATTAAACATGTTTTTCATTAGAAATCAAAGGTTTTCATGGTAGAATTTCTTGTTTTTGTTAGAATATAGGGTTTTTCATAAATTGGGAAATTGGACCTCGAATTGAGGTCCGATTTTGAAACAAATCATATACATGAACTCGTGGGGGGATGGGTAACCGAATTTTGGTCCTAACCCTGAGTTCCGACCATGTGGGCCCGGGGTTGAAATTCACTATTCCGGGCAGAATGTTGTAAAAGTTGTATTTGGTCTTAAGAATTAGTTTGATGAGTAGTATTGATGATATTAAATCAATTGTGTATAGATACGATTGGATTGGAGCCAAATTTGAAAGAAAAAGACATTTCCACGGATTGAATTGTTCATAAACATTCGAGGTAAGTGTTTGTTCTATCCTAGCTTGAGGGAATAGGATTATGTGTTATGTGTTATGTGATCGAGTGCGGTGTATGGGTTGTGGTGACGAGCATCCATACACTGGCGTCTAGTATGACCGTGAGTCGTTGAAAATGATTATTTTGAGATATATTTACAGACAAATTGTTATTGTTCTCCCTTGTCGGGACTTGTTGTGAAGATGATTATTGATTGCCCTTGTTGGGACAGTTTATGAATTACTGCTTCTTTCTTTGCCCTTAACTGTGATTGTTATTTGGGTGAGGAAGAGTGATAATGCACGAAGGGTGATGCCGTGCCATGTTTATTTATTTATGCACGAAGGTTAATGCCATGCCATGTTTTATTGATTATGCACGAAGGATCATGCCGTGCCCTTGTTATTGAACCATGTACGAAGGATCATGCCGTACTATGGATGTGAGGATGCGAGTAAAAGCACGAATGGTGATGCCGTGTACTTTATTTGCTTATTTGGTGAGGATGAGAGTAAAAGCACGAAGGGTGATGCCGTGCAACTGCTTGCTATTCCTTGACTTGATATTACTTGTGTTTCCATTATACTTTGTTTTTCCTTGTGAATTTATTAATTGTTGTTAATTGTTGAATTCTTTGAGATATTCCTTATTGTGTTATTACCTGGTTATTTCTTGTTATTCCGTGGTATACATATATATTGAATTGCACAGGTTTATGTGGGTGTCTGGTCCTAGGCTTGTCACTACTTCGCCGGGATAGGCCAGGCACTTACCAGCACATGGGGTCGGTTGTGCTGATACTACACTTCTGTGCGTTTTTGCACGGGTCCAGGTTATGATCAGGAGCAGCAGCAGTAAATCGATTTCGTGGGAGTTGATCACATTTGAGACCGAGGTAGCTTGCAGACGTCCGCAGGCCCGGCGTCTCTCTCTCTTTATTTATGTTACTAGTTGTAGTCTCTTTGTTCCGAGACAAACAAAATTATGTTATATTTCTTTCAAACTCTTATGTGTAGTTTTCAGTAGTAGTTCGTGAGTTGGTGACTCCACGTCTTGGGTAGAGGATTTCAGTATGATTTTCATCTTGTAATTAGTTATTTCTATTTCGATAAAGTATTCCGCATTTATTTAATTAAAATTGTGTTAAAAACAGGATAGTATGAATACGGTGGCTTGCCTAGCTACCACGAGTAGGCGCCATCACGATCCCGATGTTGGGGGAAAATCCGGGTCGTGACATGGACTATGCACGTAAATCGAGGCAATATAAAATAAGGTTTTCAAGGCCTCGGAAGAGCGGAACAGATGAGAAAAACAGGTGATGACTCTTTGGGTTGTCACATCTCGTCACTTAGTACGTACGTAGCCCCTGAATACAATAACAAATAATTCAACTATTATACCTATGGTGATAATTCCCTCTTACAAGGTTATAAAGGAGGCTCACCTCGCTCCAAAGCGCACTTCCAATATCAAGAACAAGACCAAGCCCTAAAATTCAGAGCCGAACGATCTCAAACTAGTTAAATAAAGTAAGAACTGTCAATAAAGGCTTGCAAGGTCAAATTCTAACTATTTAAGAAGTTTCCCAACCTTTTTCACAAGTTTCTTAAATTCCGATCCTGGGCCCACATGCCCGAATTTCAAGATTTTTCTAAGGAAGTTCTTCTCTACAACCTAAAAATTAATAATATATGATTTTTAGTTCATTTCATAACAATTTTCGTGGTTAAATCTAAGTGTTACTAAAACCCTAGGTCGTGCTCTAACCCCTTTGATTTGCACTAATTTGAGTGTGTTAATCTACCCAAAACCCAAGTATTAAACTCACATTAGATAGAATTTGCTTACCTCACAATGCTAGGTTGAATTCCACTCTTTGAAAGCTCCAACATTACCCACGTGTAGAGTTAGAATGAAATAAATGCCCCAAATCCCGTTTTAAAAACTATGCCCAGTCCTCTGATGTCGCATTTGCGACACCAGAATTGCGAGGTCGCAATTGCAAAAAAAGGTAAATGCAAACTGATCCCTAGCCTGCCTCGATCGCAAATGTGATGCATGGGTCGCAAATGCAGACCCTGCTGGGTTCGCAAATGTGAACACTGCCCAACCCGGCCACTTTTGCAAATGCGGAGAATCACTCGCAATTGTGAAACCTACAGTAGCAGCAACAACAAAAATACCAGGAAAACGGCTGTGTCTTCCTACCTCCAACCATGCCCCAATCTCACTCGCGCCCTTGGGGTCCACTCCGAACACTCACGCAAGTCTTACAACAATATGCAAACTTGCTCAAGCAAATTGCCTAATTAACACCTAAATCTACGGATTTAACACCAAAATGCATGAAATCCTCAAGAACACCCAAATTTTTATATTTTCAATCGAACGTCCAAATCATATCAAATCAGTCTCGTTTCTCACCAAATTTCACAAACAAGACTAAAATATTATACCGAACCTATACTGGGCTCCGAAACCAAATACGGGCCCGATATCAATGTGATCACGCATTTTTCCTTTTTATTAAACTCTTAAGATTTCAATTTAACAATTTTCAATAAAAATTCATTACTCGGGCTAGGGACCTCGGAATTCGATTCCAAGCATATGCCCATGTCCCATATATTTTTAGGGACCTCCTCAGACTGTCAAATCACGAGTTCGGGTCAGTTTCCCCAAAAAGTTGAACGAAGTCAAACTTGATCTTTTAAGAGAATCTTAAAGAAATAATAAGACATATTTCACTCAAAACTCTTCCAACTCCCGAACTAACCGTCTCCGCAAGACATAAATTATCTAAAGCAAGTACAAAAGGTTTTATTTAGGGGAACAGGGTTTTAAAAGGTAAAATAACCAGTCGGGTCGTTACAGTTCTTTTCTTACTATATATAAGGGACACACCCCTTATGAATCCTAAAAGGCATATTATGGGGAATATTCGAAGGAATATTCCTAACACCCCCTATGAGACATATGTTATAGCAAATGTTATGTAGTATTTGTTAACTTATTTGTAATCCTTCATAGGTCATTGAGCTACAAGGATCTCGTCGTTAAGCGTATTCATCAACAGTGATGGTCGTCCAAATTGGACCCATACAGCAATTACATATGATATATTAATTGTGAATTGTAAATCACATTTCAGAAATGTTACTTATAATCTTTATTATGTACAAATCATAAATTGCATTTCGGAATGCAGTTGGTAAATTGCATGTGAGTTGTGGGACATATATATATATATGATGAATGCGACTTAGAGCCCGTTTGACTTAGCTGATTTGGAGTAGCTGATAAGCATTAGGTGTTGAAAAGCACTTTTAAGTGATGAAGCTAATTTAAAAAATAAACAGTTACGTGTTTGGATAAAAGTGCTGAACGTAATAATATACAACTAAAGAACTGGGTATACGAAGAGTTTTGTTTTAAAAAGAAGTATTTTAGGGATATAATAGTAAATATATTGGTCAAACTTAAACTGCTTATAAGTTGAAATTCGATAAGTTGGGGAGACACAGCTTATAATTGTTGGCTTATTTTTAGCTTATAATCATTTATAAGTACTTTTAATTTTACTAAATACCTAGATAAGTCGAAAAGTGCTTATTAACGAGTTTCACTAGCTTATAAGATTATCCAAACACCCTCTTATAAACTTTAATGATAACGTGCCTTATAATCGCAAGTGCAGAATGACTTATTACGTTCACTTAATTTACGAGTTGGCGTTGCCTCCGGTCGGTGGGGTTGCCATAATCGCAAAATTCACATTTAAACATTCTTCTATAGATATATACTGTCTTTTCTTATTCTGGTTGATGTCTCCTTTTAGCATTTTGGATTTGAGAACATTGTAGATAACCATATTGGTTATGAATTCGAGATCAAAATATGCGTCACCGTAGATGTTTAACCAAAATATGGAATTTCAATTAAAACTAGAAAATAAGAAAAAAAAATCGGGTTATTGATAATCAAAGAGACCAAAGAATGTAATAAGCTTTCAATAATTAGAATGAACAGTAAAGAAAAATTGTACTTCAGTATGCTTTTAATAGTTGATCGCGTCGTACAAATGATGTAACTTCTTCCTTTTATAGCTGATCCTAGGTTGAAGAATGAAACCTAAGCTTTAATGACAAAATTATGAGTAATAAATGACATTGAATAGGTCGTTACACAATCATTCCTATTAAATGACAATTCTTCAACGTATCAGGTATTTGATGTTTGAATTTGGACTTCTTTTTGTCTTCAGATCCATGTTTTAAATGCTTTTTGATCTGGTGCCCTTGAATGTCTTGAATTGATACGAGATACATATCTAAACTGCTTTCTGTATCTTTTGTCTTCAGAATTATATCTCACTTCGTTCTAAACAGGTACGGGACTCGTAGCTGAATTACGTCCCGTATCTAATTTGTCTTCCCGCATCTTTTATTTAATTATCATTTGTCAACCCTTTCGTTAAATAATTGGGAAGTGGAAGTGGTATTTTTGTCGTAATCAATGCTGACGCTTCACTTGTCTTGTTCTTTTAATGCTTTTTACACGTGTTCTTCTTATTTAACTCTGTAACTCTACCTCCTTCTATCTAGGCTTTTTCAACCTTTCCTTTTATGAAGTAACAGTTCTTTTTAATACAGTCTTTCATCATTATACCTCTTAGTTCGCCAGTTGCTTCCTTATACCCTTTCGATTCCTTCTTCCTCAGTTTTCTTCTTCATCAAGTGACTTCTTGCTTCCTTTTACTTTTCCTCTATAAAAATTTTATGCAACAATGACATCTTCAAACCCTAACCCTAGAAAAGTTCCAATTCTTGACAAATTTCCCAATGCTCCTTCTCCTATTAGACACAGTAGAGACAAAGGGAGAAGACTTCGAAATTTAAGATCCACACGCGGAGATTCAACCGGTCATGCTCCTCCTTCACCGAACCCGAATGTCAAAGGTTCTTCATCTAAAACATCTTCTTCTAAAGGTAAAGAAATTTTTGACCCTTCTCAAGAACCCTTAGTTGAAGATATTGTACCAAATGATTTATCTTTTGTGGGTGATAGAACGTCACTTCAAAAACAAGTTGAAAAACTAGAAAAAACTGATGTTTATCCTTCACTTATAACTAAACTCTCAATCCCAACTGTTAGGAAAGAGTGTAATTGGAAGGAAAGTCTTCATCTATCAATTCCTACTGTAAATCTGAAGATTTCTTCTTTTAGGAATGGGTATTCCTTTGTATATACCTATCCTTTTACTTAGGGATTAAAACCTGCCATATATCCAGTTATTCTTGATTTCTGCCATTTTTTCAATATCTGCTTAGGTCAAGTTGGTCCCTTAGTATGGAGGGCATTGGCTTGTTTGAGATTTTTATCTGCAAAAGCCAAAATTGACTTTACTTTTGACCATCGTATTCATTTATACCACCCCAACTTGATGCGTCATGGTTTCTTCACCTTAACTGCGAGGAATAAAAAGGTTTTAGTAAACTTTGATGATGTTAATGACCGTGGATGGTATCTTCGTTATATTTCTGTTCGCACAGTGCATTTGCTGGGTGAAACAAACATGCCCTTCCCTAAGAAGTGGAACTTTGCACGTAAGCTTCTAGTTATTTTTTCATGTCTATTTTTAGAGATTTTGATTTTCTCTTTGATCTCATCCCTTTTTGGTTTTTTTTATAGCAACCATGGGGAATGTGGAGCCTATTCCCAACTTCCATGGTTGGGTAGATTCAATTTTGAAAGCTGCTCCCAGATATGAAAGGACTTGGAAATCTATTTCCTCTATTCATGATTGGAAAGTGAAAACACGTGGTATGTATGTTTTTATTCTTAAATACACATAGTAAATCCAATTTTTTTATAAAATTGAATTCATTTTCCCCTTTTTTTTTTATGGGTTCGGCATGACAGGGATGTTACCTGAGGTAGCCTTAGCTATGCGCATTGCTGCCAATGCTTCTCTTGATTTGGAAAAGACTAAGGCTTTAATAGTAGCAAAGAGAAAAATATTGGCGGTTGTTGCTAATAATGAAGAAGAAGGTGGTACCTCGTCGTTACCCATGCCAAGAGCAAGGAGACGTGTTATTGAGGGGAATGATATTGAGGATGCTCCTGCTCGTGCCTCCCCTGCCGAGCCTGTTCTGATTGATGGAGAGGCTGCACCAGTAGACTTTAGTGAGTCTTCTCACTGTCTTTCTATTGACAAATTCGAAGGTGGAGAGTCGGGTCCTACTCTAAATGAAGTTCCCTTATCTTTTTCAATTCCCATTTCTCCTATCTCTTTTACATTATCTCCAACCGTAAGTGTTTTTGATCCCATGTTGACTTCTTTTTCTTCTTCACTTACGGTGAGTGCTTCCATTCTCATATCAGTTCCAACTCCCGTGTCTGTTCCTATTTTGGCTCCCGTAGCTTCTGCCATTTTTTTCTCTTCTACCGCTCCTCCTTCCACTACCCATTCTCCCTCTGTAGTGCATTCGGAAACTGGCCTGAGTAGCATAGGTATGACTATGAGAAAAGTCACACTTGAAGTACCTGCTACTCATAGCCTTTTGAGGAAAACTGGTAGTGCTGATGTTTGGCTATAGCCCTTAATTGGAGATAAAAAGAGGAGAAAGATGCAAAGCCATAGCTGCTTAACTTTGATGAATGACATAGTTCATTCAACTTTAAAGGTAATTTCTTTTAAATTGAGCATTAGCGTTCTCTTTACCTTAGGTTTTTATTTTTGTGTCTTATATTTGTAGGCTAATTTGATTGGTACTGAGCTAATGGGATGGGTTACCTCTTTGGAAAGAAAAGCTCGGGAGTCCGCTAAAGCCATTGAAGAGGCTCAACTTGAAGCTCAAAATTGGAAGGAGCAATATGAAGGTGCTTTAATGAGCATGGATGAACTTCGAGATGACAAAGCCCATTTGGAACGAAAAAATCGCACTTTATCCGCTGACTTAGGGATCTCTCAGGCCGCCTTAAGTCGGGTCAAAAAGGATAAAGATACTTCAAATGAATCATTGTCAAGGGCTAATAAAGAAATTAAGGGGCTCAAAGCACTTATGAAGAGAAAAGAGGAATATGCCAGAGTGTTGGAACAGAACTTGAATCAAACTCGGGCCGACTTAAAGATTTTTTCAGACAAAATTCGTGCTTTGGAGAGTTCCAACACCACACTCAAGACTTCCCTTGATTCCCAACTAGCTGAGCAATAGTCAATTAAAAATTCTCTTGCTACATGGGAAAAAGGATTATGATAGCTTGGAGAAGGAATATAATTCTCTTGCAGAGAATTTCAATTACGAGGTCAATTGGGCTTTTCTTAGATCGTAGTGATGCATTATTGGAGGCTACTCAAGCGAATTTTAACTTACAATCTGAATTAGCCAAAATCTTAGATGCGATTGAAAAGAGTAACTAACCTATAGACACTCCTGAACAACCAATTGACATTTCTTCTTCGGCGTGTGGAACTCCTGAAGCGGCAGAGCCGATGGATTGTGAAGCTGCTACTGGAGCGACTGGAGTAGTGGTTCAAGTGACTGAGGGTGAATCACTTTCATCGTGGCCTATGGGACTTGAGGCTCCCGTGGATACTGCTCCTATTGCAACCTCTGATGTTCCAACTCCCCCAGTAACCAGTTAAAAAAGTTTCAGTTTTTTTTTATATTTGGTGGTATAATCCTTTTTAAAGGATTTTTCTGATGAAGTCCCCAGTTTCCATAATGGGGTATTTGTTTAAAGACGATTATATTTTAATGACTAAATTTCCCTTTTCCTTTAGTCTTTTATGTTTTAGAGGTTTTTAATTAATACCTCTTTGTGTTCTATTGTTGCCTATTTTCGTGTTTACGACTATAGAATAGTTTTGCATTTTTATGCTTTGAAAATGTATTATGATTCTACTCATGGAATATCAACATGAGGATTATAAAAAGAGGGCCCTTTTTATATATTGACACTTAATGAAGAAGACGTCTCAACTTCATAATGGTGTTATAATACGATGAAAGAAATAGGAAACACATGTTTTTGTATGAAACAACTTTGACAGGTTTTTATTCATGAACTTGAGCAAACTTTCGAATGTTACATGCGTTATAGTACATCTATATCCTCCTCGCAACTGTTTTTCTTGTAACAGATTTCTTATAAAATATACAAGATTTTTATTGTAACCTGCTGTTGTTTTTTTTTTACATACCCATAGCCCTATCTTTATATATTTAGAAAGGGTTTGGAAATGTTTCCAAGTGACTCATTTCTTCATAACACTTCCTCGTAACACTTGGCCATTTAGAGCTGAAACTCGATACGTGGTATTTTGCAGCTGAATTCCGGTTTGCTTGAATACACGTATCTTTTTTTCTCTATGAACCTGCATCTATTTTTCTCCACGAAGCTATGTATACTGTATAGTCCCCCAAGTGTTTGAGCGTTGAAGAATGAAGCCTTGAACACTTGTTTAGAACTCACATGACAATCCTTTTCCTGAAACAGAAAATATACGGGACTCGGAGACACAATTATAGATGAAGACTGCCTACTCCATATGTATTTCCATGAGATTGATATAACCCTAGGCTTATAATTTACGAACATTCTATTTTGCCATGCAGGTTGTGGCTTATCATTTAGAACGGGCTAGGGTTTTTGCCTAGTATCTAAAATTGTTAGTAAAACTTCAATATTTTAAAAGAAAAAGAATTTGACATGAAGATACATGATCGTGTCTACCCCCTTAGAAGTAATATCTTTTAAAATGTACAACATTCCAATGTGAAGGTAGAATTTTGTCGCCCATAGTCTCTAGCTCGTACGCACTTGTTCCCGCAACGTTACGGATTCTATATGGTCCTTCCCATGTTGGACTTAGCTTTCCTGAATTAGCAGCCTTCGTAGATTGAAACACCTTTTTGAGCATAAAGTCCCCAGTTTTAAAGAACCTGAGATGTACTTTCCGATGATAGTATCGTTCAATCACTTGTTTTTGAGCCGCCATTCTTATCAATGTTGCTTCTCTCCTTCCTTCCATCAAATCAAGATTAACCTGTAACTCTGCATTGTTCGAATCCTCCGTTGCTTGATCATATCTTATACTTGATTCCCCTATTTCTACTAGAATTAGAGCCTCTGCACCGTTTGTTATCTAAAATAGTGTTTCGCCCATATTTGTCTTCGTAGTTGTTCGATAAGCCCACATTACAGCTGGTAGAAGTTCAGGCCAGTTGCCTTTTGAATCTTGCAACCTTTTATTTAAATTATTGATGATTATCTTGTTCGTAGATTCCGCTTGTCCATTACCTACTTGATAATATGGTGTTGATGTTATTCTTTTAATTTGCCAGCTTTGAAAGAATTCTGTAATTTGTGCTCCTATAAACTGCGGACTATTATCGCACAAAATTTCCTTTGGTACCCCAAAGCGGCATATTATATTCCTCCAAAGAAAGTCTTTAATTTCCTTTTATCGTATCTGTTTAAATGCCCCAGCTTCTACCCATTTAGTGAAATAATCAGTAAGCACGAGTGAAAACTTTACTTGTCCTTTTGCATGAGGTAATGGGCCCACGATGTCCATCCCCCATTTCACGAAGGGCCATGAAGCTATGACTGGGTGTAGTAACACAACTGGCCTATGCATATAATTTCCATACATCTCACACTTATCACATTAAGATACAAAGTCGGTTGCTTCCTCATCCATTTTAGGCCAATAATAGCTGGCCTGTATTAACATTTTTACCAGTGATCTACCTCCTGCATGATTTCTACAATGTCCTTAATGTATTTCCCTCATTATATACTTCGTCTGTGAAGGATCGAGACACCTTGCTAGAGGACCTCCGAACATTTTTCGGTAAAGATTTCCTTGATGTAAACAATAACGTGCAGCTTTCTTACGTAATGCATGAGCCTTTATTTTGTCAATAGGTTCGGTTCCATACTGCAAAAAATCAATGACTTCATTCCTCTAATACCAAGTTAAATGATTAAAATTTACCTCATTCGTATCAGGTTCGAGAATGGAATAAAATAAATGTATAATGGAAGTATTTGCATCGTTCGCTATATCTGCCACGGATGCAAGGTTAGACAAAGAATCAGCTTCTGCATTTTCATCTCTTGGAATCTGCGTTACCTTCCAAGTTTCGAATTGTCTTACCAATTCTCGTACCTTCTCGAGATATTCTTCCATTCTGGTTTCCATGGCTACATAAGTCCCCAGTATTTGATTTACTACCAACTGAGAACCACTTTTGATTATGATTTGCATGATGCCGAATTCGAGTGCCAATTCCAAACCTGTAATTACAACTTCATATTCTGCTTCATTATTAGAAATAGGGTGACGTTTTATAGCCTGTCTAATTGTTTCACTCGTTGGAGGTATAAGAACAATTCCTAAATCAGCCCCATTTACATTAGATGAAACATCAGTAAATAATGTCCAAATCCCCAGGTTTGCACCATTAAAAACCTGTAACTCTTTTTCTGCCTCTAAATGTATCCCTTGACTAAAATCAGCTACAAAATCTGCAAGTACTTGGGATTTGATAGCAGTTCTAGGTTGATAAATAATTCCATAAGTGATTGATTCTATAGCCCACTTTTCTAATCTACCTGACAGTTCATGTTTATGCAAAATATTTTGTAATGGAAAAGCTGTAACTACAACAATAGGATGACACTGGAAATAAGGCCTTAATTTCCTAGAGGCCATAATTAAAGCTAACGCTAACTTTTCCAGCTGCGGATACCTTGTCTCAGCATCTAATAAAGTCTTACTTACATAATAAATAGAAGATTGTTTACCTTGGTCTTCACGAACTAGGACAGCACTTACCGATACTTCTAAAACTGCCAAATAAATAAGTAACTTCTCGCCTTCCTTTGGCTTCGGCAATAGAGTGGGATTTAACAAATAGATTTTCAAATTCTAAAGTGCTCGTTGGCAATCTTCATTTCATTCAAAATAATCCTGCTTCTTAAGTGCCGAGAAAATTTAAAGCATTTTTCAGAAGATTTAGAAATAAACCTCCCTAGAGCTGTGATTCTTCCAGTCAATCATTGAACCTCCTTTTTATTTGTAAGGATATCGGGTATTTTTTCGATTGCTTTAATTTGAGAAGGATTTACCTCAATACCACGGTTAGAAACAAGAAAACCCAAACATTTGCCTGAGGCTACACCATATGCGCATTTTTCTCGGTTAAGTTTCATATTGTATTTTCGCAAAATTTCACACGTGACAGATAAATGAGAAATGTGATCAGTAGAGTGTTGGGTTTTGAAGAGCATGTCATCTATATATACCTCCATAGTTTTTCCTAAATATTCCTGAAACATTTTAGTGACTAACCTTTGATAGGTTGCACCAGCATTTTTCAGACTAAAGGGCATTACTTTATAACAGTAAGTCCCCCGGTCTGTAATGAAAGAAGTCTTTACTTCATCATCGGGGTGTATTTTAATTTGGTTGTACCCCGAATATACATCTAAAAACTTAGGAGTTCATGACCTGCAGTTGCATCTATCATTTGGTCTATATGAGGTAAAGGAAAAGAATCTTTCGGGCAAGCTTTATTTAGATCAGTATAATCTACGCAAATTTGCCACTTACCATTTTTCTTAGGTACGACCACCGTATTGGCAAAAAAATTAGGATACTTTACCTCGCGGATTGACCTAATTTGTAATAATTTCTAAACTTCATCTTGAATTACTTGATTCTTGAAAGCTCCTTGCTTTCTTTTCTTCTGCTTGATTGGAGCAAAAGATGGATCCACGTTAAGTTTATAAGTCATCGCCTCTGGTGGTATACCTGTCATATCAGATTGGGACCAAGCAAAACGTGTCACGACCCGGATTTTCCCCCAACATCGGGATCGTGATGGCGCCTACTCGTGGTAGCTAGGCAAGCCACCGTATTCATACTATCCTGTTTTTAACACAATTTTAATTAAATAAATGCGGAATACTTTATCGAAATAGAAATAACTAATTATAAAGTGAAAATCATACTGAAATCCTCTACCCAAGACGTGGAGTCACCAACTCACGAACTACTATGGAATACTACACATAAAAGTCCGAAGGAAATATAACATAATTCTGTTTGTCTCGGAACAAAGAGACTACAGCTAATAACATAAATAAAGAGAGAGACGCCGGGCCTGCGGACGTCTGCAAGCTACCTCGGTCTCAAATATGATCAACTCCCACGCAATCTATTTACTGCTGCTGCTGCTCCTGATCGTAACCTGGACCTGTGCAAAAACGCACGGAAGTGTAGCATCAGCACAACCGACCCCATGTGCTGGTAAGTGCCTGGCCTATCCCGGCGAAGTAGTGACAAGCCTAGGACCAGACACTCACATAAACCCGTGCAATTCAATATATATATGTGTACCACAAAATAACAAGAAATAATCAAGTAATAACACAATAAGGAGTATCTTAAAGAATTCAACAATTAACCACAGTTAATAATTTCACAAGGAAAGACAAAGTATAATGTAAACACAAGTAATATCACTTCAAGAAATAGCAAGCAGTTGCACGGCATCACCCTTCGTGCTTTTACTCTCATCCTCACCAAATAAACAAATAAAGTACACGGCATCACCCTTCGTGCTTTTACTCTCATCCTCACATCCATAGTACGGCATGATCCTTCGTACATGGTTCAATAACGGGGCACGGCATGATCCTTCATGCATAATCAATAATAGGGCACGGCATGATCCTTCGTGCATAATCAATAAATAAACATGGCACGGCATTAACCTTCGTGCATAAATAAATAAACATGGCACGGCATCACCCTTCGTGCATTATCACTCTTCCTCACCCAAATAACAATCACGGTTAAGGGCAAAGAAAGAAACAGTAATTCATAAACCGTCCCATCAAGGGCAATCAATAATTATCTTCACAACAAGTCCCAACAAGGGAGAACAATAACAATTCATCCGTAATATATCTCAAAATAATCATTTTCCAACGACTCACGGTCATACTAGACGCCAGTGTATGGATGCTCGTCACCACAGCCCATACACCGCACTCGATCACATAACACATAACACATAATCCTATTCCCTCGAGCTAGGATAGAACAAACACTTACCTCGAATGCTTATGAACAATTCAATCCGTGGAAATGTCTTTTCTTTCAATTTGGCTCCAATCCAACCGTATCTATACACAATTGATTTAATATCATCAATTCTACTCAACAAACTAATTCTTAAGACCAAATACCACTTTTACAACATTCTGCGCCATGAATAGTGAATTTCAACCCCGGGCCCACATGGTCGGAACTCGGGGTTAGGACCAAAATCCGGTTACCCATCCCTCCACGAGTTCATATATATGATTTGTTTCAAAATCGGACCTCAATTCGAGGTCCAATTCCCCAATTTATGAAAAACCCTATTTTCCAGCAAAAACAAGAATTCTACCATGAAAATCATTGATTTCTTATGAAAAACATGTTTAATGATGTTAGGAATTGAAAGAATTAAGTAAAAAGTGACTTACAATCGTTTTGATGAAAAAGAAATCCTTGAAGAATCGCAAATGGGTGTTTTGTTTTTTGTAAAATGTGAAGAAATGACTAAAATTCGTGATTTACAGGTCTCTGTGTTCGCATTTGCGAACATGGGTTCGCAATTGCGAACCCCGACCAATTTCCGGAGTTTGAAAAATAAGCTAAGGCTGGGAAGTTCGCATTTGCGAACTTTTCTTCGCATTTGCGAAGCCAAGGCAAAACTGGTAGGTTCGCATTTGCGAACTATTGTTCGCATTTGCGAACACAGGCGGAATATCGGGGAGTTCGCATTTGCGAACTATTGTTCGCATTTGCGAACTCAGACAGAATAGTGGCGAGTTCGCATTTGCGAACTATAGTTCGCATTTGCGAACACAGGCACAATAGGGTCAAGTTCGCATTTGCGAACTATTGTTCGCATTTGCGAACACAGGCACAATAGGGGGGAGTTCGCATTTGCGAACTATTGTTCGCATTTGCGAACTCTGCAGAATAGTGGGGAGTTCGCATTTGCGAACTCTGCAGACCAGTTGCAGACAACAACTTCTAACATGAAAAATTGATCTCGTGGCCTATCCAAAGTTCACCCGAGCCCTCGGGGCTCCAAACCAAATATGCACATAACCTCAAAAACACATTATGAACTTGTTCGTGCAATCACATCGCCAATATCACCTCGTTTTCATCAAATCAAGCCTCAAATGCATGATTTTCATACCTTTAGTTTTCAAAACTTTCAAACTTGGGACTCAAGGTCCAAAACATCTCAAACGACATCCAAATGTCACCAAACTTTACAGAAATCACATATATAATATTTAAGACTTGTACCGGGCGTCGGAACCAAAATACGAGCCCGATACCAAGGTCAATTAATTTATTTCCTTTAATAATTGCATCAAAAACAATTTCACATAAAAATTCATAACTTGGGCTCTAGGCCTCAGAATTCGACTCCGGACGCATGTCCAAGTCCCATATTTTCCTACGGACCTCTCGGGACCATCAAATCTCGGGTCCGGATCCGTTTACCAAAAATGTTGACCGAAGTCAACCATATCAATAATAATATCATTTTTATCCAAATTTCTCATAGAATTCATATTTTCTATCACAAAAATCTTTCCGGCTACATGCTCGGATCGTGCACGTAAATCGAGGCAACATAGAATGAGGTTTTCAAGGCCTCGGAGAAGCTCGAAATGATTAATTAAATAAGTGATGACCCTTTAGGTCGTCACAATCTCCACCTCTAAAACAACCGTTCGTCCTCGAACGGACAAAAGAAAGAAGTACCTGAGTCAGGAAACAAGTGTGGGTAGCGGCTCCGCATATCAGACTCGGACTCCCAGGTCGATGCCTCAGGAGGCCGACCTCTCCACTGAACACGCACAGAAGGATAACTCTTCGACCTCAACTGTTGAACCTGCCTGGAATGGCCACCGGCTCCTCCTCGTAAGATAGATCATTGTCCAATTGGACAGTACTGAAGTCTAACACATGTGTGGGATCGCCGTGGTATCTCCGAAGCATAGATACATGAAAAACTGGATGCACGGCCGATAAGCTAGGCGGCAAAGCTAATCTGTAAGCCACCCCTCCCACTCTGTCTAAAATCTCAAATGGACCAATATACCTAGGGCTGAGCTTGCCCTTCTTTCCGAACCTCATCACGCCCTTCATAGGCGACACCCGAAGCAATACTCGTTCACCAACCATGAAATCTACATCTCGAACCTTGCGATCCGCATAAGTCTTTTGCCTAGACTAAGCTGAACGCAATCTCTCCTGAATAGTCTTGACCTTGTCTAAGGCCTCCTGAACTAAGTCTGTACCCAACAACCGAGCCTCTCCCGGTTCAAACCATCCAACTGGTGATCGACATCGCCTACCATACAACGCCTCATACGGAGCCATCTCGATGCTAGATTGGTAACTGTTATTGTAGGCGAACTCTGCTAATGGCAGAAACTGGTCCCACGAGCCTCCGAAATCAATAACACAAGCTCGAAACATGTCCTCTAGAATCTGAATAGTCCTCTCGGACTGGCCATCCGTCTGAGGATGAAATGCTGTACTCAACTGAACCTGAGTGCCTAACTCCCGCTGGACCGCTCTCCAGAACCGCGAGGTAAACTGCGTACCCCGATCAGAGATAATAGATACCGGCACCCCATGGAGACGAACAATCTCCCTAATGTAAACCTCCGCTAACCTCTCCGACGAGTAGGAGACAGATATTGGAATAAAGTGTGCTGACTTGGTCAACCTATCAACAATGACCCAAATAGCATCAAATTTCCTCCGAGTCAAAGGAAGTCCAATAACAAAGTCCATAGTGATCCGCTCCCATTTCCACTCGGGAATTTCAATCCTCTAGAACACACCACCAGGTCTCTGGTGCTCATATTTCACCTGCTGACAATTTAGACACCGAGCGACATACGCAACGATATCTTTCTTCATTCCGCGCCACCAATAGTGTTGCCGTAAGTCCTGGTACATCTTCGCGGCGCCTGGGTGAATAGAATACCGCGAACTGTGGGCCTCTGCTAAGATCAACTCTCGAATTCCTTCGACATTGGGTACACAAACTCGACCCTGCAATTTTAATACCCCATCATCATCTAGGTTTACCTGTGTGGCACCTCCCCGCTGTACTGTATCTCTCAACTCACACAAATGAGGATCATCAAATTGCCTCTCACGGATAAGCTCTAATAAAGAAGAACGAGCGACCGTGCATGCTAACACCCTGCTAGGCTCAGAAATGTCTAATCTCACGAACCGGTTGGCTAAGGCCTGGACATCTAAAGCTAATGGTCTCTGATTGACCGGAATATATGCAAGACTACCCATGCTGGCATACTTTCTACTCAATGCATCGGCCACCACATTGGCCTTACCCGGGTGATATAATATAGTAACATCATAGTCTTTTAGCAACTCTAACCATCTCCGCTGTCGTAGATTCAACTCCTTCTGTTTGAACAAGTACTGTAGGCTTTTGTGATCAGTGTACACCTCGCATGCCACACCATATAGATAATGCCTCCTGATTTTTAAGGCATGAACCGCTGCTGCCAGCTCAAGATCATGAACCGGATAATTCTTCTCATGGATTTTCAACTGTCTCGAAGCATAAGCAATAACCTTGCCATGCTACATCAATACCTCTTCAAGCCCAGTATGGGATGCATCACAGTAAACTGTGTTAGGCCCCGCACCCATAGGTAATATCAATACTGGTGCTGTAGTCAAAGCTGTCCTGAGCTTTTGAAAACTTGCCTCACACTCATCTGATCACTTGAACTGGGAACCCTTCTGGGTCAACCTGGTCATCGGGACCGCAATAGAAGAGAACCTCTCTACAAATCAACGGTAGTAACCTTTTAACCCCAAGAAACTCCCGATCTCGGTCACTGAAGCTGGTCGAGGCCAATTCTGGACTGCCTCAATATTCTTTGGGTCTACTCTGAATACCTTCCACTGATACAATGTGACCCAGAAATGCTACCGAACTCAGCCAGAACTCACATTTAGAAAATTTGGCATATAGTCGGTTATCTTTCAGAGTCTGAAGAACCACTTTGAGGTGCTGCCCGTGCTCTTCCTAGCTGCGGGAGTACACCAGGATGTCATCTATGAAGACTATCACGAACAGATCTAAGTAAGGCCTGAATACCCGATTCATCAACTCCATGAATGCTGCTGGGGCATTGGACAACCCGAAGGACATGACCAAGAACTCATAATGCCCATATCTAGAGCGAAAGGTCGTCTTAGGAATGTCAGCCGCCCTGATCTTCAGCTGATGGTAGCCTGACCTCAAGTCTATCTTAGAAAATACCCTCGCTCCCTGGAGCTGGTCAAACAAATCATCAATCCTCGGCAGTGGATATTTATTTTTGATAGTCACCTTGTTTAACTGCCCGTAATCAATACACATCCGCATCGAGCCATCCTTCTTCTTTACAAATAATACAGGTGCTCCCCAGGGGGAAACACTGGGCCTGATAAAGCCCTTCTCAAGAAGATCCTGCAACTGATCTTTCAACTCTTTTAGTTCCGGCGGGGCCATACGATAGGGTGGAATAGAGATGGGCCGAGTACCCGGTGCCAGATCAATACAGAAATCAATATCCCTGTCGGGTGGCATGCCCGGCAGGTCTGAAGGAAAAACCTCAGGAAACTCCCGTGCAATAGGGACTGAATCAATGGAAGGAACTTCTGCGCCGGAATCACGAACATAAGCCAAATAAGCTAGACACCCCTTCTCGACCATACGTCGAGCCTTAACATAAGAAATAACAGTGCGAACAGAGTGGCTTGAGGTACCCTTCCACTCTAGTCGGGGTGATTCTGGCAAGGCTAAGGTCACCTGTCTTAGTATGGCAATCAAGAATAGCATGGTATGGGGACAACCAGTCCATCCCTAATATGACATCAAAATCTACCATATCCAAGAGCAACAGATCAACACGGGTCTCAAGACCCCCAAATATAACTACGCACGAACGATGCACCCGATCGACTACAATAGAGTCACCCACTGGCGTAGCCACATAAACTGGAATATCCAGAGCATAGCTGGGCACAACCAAATACGGTGCGAAGTAGGAAGACACATAGGAATATGTAGATCCAGGGTCAAATAATACCGAAGCACCTCTGCCACACACAAGAATAGTACCTGTAATCACAGCATCTGATGCCTCTGCCTCTGGCCTGGCCGGTAAAGCATAGAATCGGGGATCTGCACCTCCCCTCTGAGCTGCGTCTCTAGGACGACCATCAACTGGCTGACCTCTACCTCTGGCCGGACGGTCTCCACCTCTACGGTCTCGACCTCCACCTCTATAATCTCTACCCCCGCCTCTCGCTGGCTGGGCAGGCTGAGGGTCAGCTGGGGCCTGAATCATAGGACGAGGACCTCGCTGCTGAGAGTTGCCCGCTGCTAGAGGGCAATTCCTGATAAAATGACTTGGACCACCACAACCGTAGCAACTCTTGGACTGATAGGGCTGCCGGCCCTGATGACCTAAATGGCCTCCACGAACACTCTGAAGAGGCTGAGCATTAATAGGAGGCTGATCTAAATAATGACCGCGAAACCCACGATCACCTGGTCCACCCTGTGAAGCCTGAAGGGCGGAATGGAAAGGCCTGGAAGACTGGCCTCTGTCAAAAGATTCTCTGCCACCAGAAGAAGAACAACTAAACCTGCCTGAATGACGAGGCCTCTTATCCGAAGAATAACCGCCTCCCCTAGCAAGAGCCATCTCAACTCTGCGTGCTGCATTGGCTGCCTCCTGAAATGATATGTCACTCCCCACGCCCATAGCCATCTGGAGTCTAATCGGCTGATTAAGCCCATCTATAAATCTGCGGACCCTGTCCCGCTCCGTGGGAAGTATCACCACTGCATGACAAGCCAAGTCGATAAATCTCGTCTCATACTGTGTAACTGTCATAGTGCCCTGATGGAGGCGCTCAAACTGCCTCCGAAGTACATCCCTCCGAGTAGTAGGGAGAAACTTCTCCATAAATAGTTCCGCAAACCGGTCCCATGATAAAGCTGGGGACCCTGCTGGTCGAGTCAGGCAATAATCTCTCCACCAAGTCTTGGCGGATCCTGCGAGTGTGAAGGTACAGAAGTCAACTCCGTTTGTCTCCACGATCCCCATAGTCTTGAGAATCTCATGGCAACCGAATAAAAAGTCCTGAGGATCCTCTGATGCGGCTCCACCGAATGTAGTGGTAAATAGCTTGGAGAACCGATCAAGCCTCCATAATGAATCGAAGTCATGGCCGTTCCATCTCCGGCATGAGCCGTGGTACCTGACTGAGTGGCCACAGCTGGCTGAACCACTGGTGCCTGAGGCTGAGGAGCTACTGGCTCCGGAGTACGAGCAATAGGAGTCTGGGCCCCTCCTCCAGCCTGAGAAGCGGCTGGTGCAACTGATAATAAACCTGCTCTGGCAACGCTGTCCATAAATCCCGCTATCCTGACCAAAGCCTCCCAAAGATCCGGGGTAAATAAAGCCTCTCCTGGGACCTGAGCTGGGCCCACTGGAGCTGCTGGGACTGGAACCTCCTCGTCAATCTCAATATGAGGCTCCACTTCTGGAGTAGCTGCCGGGGGCTGAGCTCTACCCCTACCACGGCCTCTAATACGGCCTCGGCCCCTGCCTCTCACGGGAGCTGCCTGGGGCTCGGGCTGCTGGTCAGCGGACGAAGAAGCGCGTGTCCTCACCATCTGCGAAAAGACATAATAGAAATTCAATCAGCAATTGAGGAACAAGTCGCACGACAAGAAAGAACAAATGAGAGACTCTTTCCTAACTCAATAGACTCTGGAGGACAAGTACAGACGTCTCCGTACCAACCTCTTAAATGCCAATGCAAGGACTGGCTGTAGGTTAAATAAGTCCTAAAAGCTGAATACCAGTGTCACGACCCGGATTTTCCCCCAACATCGGGATCGTGATGGCGCCTACTCGTGGTAGCTAGGCAAGCCACCGTATTCATACTATCCCGTTTTTAACACAATCTTAATTAAATAAATGCGGAATGCTTTATCGAAATAGAAATAACAAATCACAAGGTGAAAATCATACCGAAATCCTCTACCCAAGACGTGGAGTCACCAACTCACGAACTACTATGGAATACTACACATAAAAGTCTGAAAGAAATATAACATAATTTTGTTTGTCTCGGAACAAAGAGACTACAGCTAGTAACATAAATAAAGAGAGAGACGCCGGGCCTGCGGACGTATGCAAGCTACCTCGGTCTCAAATGTGATCAACTCCCACGCAATCGATTTACTGCTGCTGCTCCTGATCGTAACCTGGACCTGTGCAAAAACGCACAGAAGTGTAGCATCAGCACAACCGACCCCATGTGCCGGTAAGTGCCTGGCCTATCCCGGCGAAGTAGTGACAAGCCTAGGACCAGACACTCACATAAACCTGTGCAATTCAATATATATATATGTGTACCACAAAATAACAAGAAATAATCAAGTATTAACATAATAAGGAATACCTTAAAGAATTCAACAATTAATCACAGTTAATAATTTCACAAGGAAAAACAAAGTATAATGTAAACACAAGTAATATCACTTCAAGAAATAGCAAGCAATTGCACGGCATCACCCTTCGTGTTTTTACTCTCATCCTCACCAAATAAACAAATAAAGTACACGGCATCACCCTTCGTGCTTTTACTCTCATCCTCACATCCATAGTACGGCATGATCCTTCGTACATGGTTCAATAACAGGGGGCACGACATGATCCTTCGTGCATAATCAATAATAGGGCACGGCATGATCCTTCGTGCATAATCAATAAATAAACATGGCACGGCATTAACCTTCGTGCATAAATAAATAAACATGGCACGGCATCACCCTTCGTGCATTATCACTCTTCCTCGCCCAAATAACAATCACAGTTAAGGGCAAAGAAAGAAACAGTAATTCATAAACCGCCCCATCAAGGGCAATCAATAATTATCTTCACAACAAGTCCCAACAAGGGAGAACAATAACAATTCATCCGTAATATATCTCAAAATAATCATTTTCCAACGACTCACGGTCATACTAGACGCCAGTGTATGGATGCTCGTCACCACAGCCCATACACCGCACTCGATCACATAACACATAACACATAATCCTATTCCCTCAAGCTAGGATAGAACAAACACTTACCTCGAATGCTTATGAACAATTCAATCCGTGGAAATGTCTTTTCTTTCGATTTGGCTCCAATCCAACCGTATCTATACACAATTGATTTAATATCATCAATTCTACTCAACAAACTAATTCTTAAGACCAAATACCACTTTTACAACATTCTGCCATGAATAGTGAATTTCAACCCCGGGCCCATATGGTCGGAACTCGGGGTTAGGACCAAAATCCGGTTACCCATCCCTCCACGAGTTCATATATATGATTTGTTTCAAAATCGGACCTCAATTCGAGGTCCAATTCCCCAATTTATGAAAAACCCTATTTTCTAGCAAAAACAAGAATTCTACCATGAAAATCATTGATTTCTTATGAAAAACATGTTTAATGATGTTAGGAATTGAAAGAATTAAGTAAAAAGTGACTTACAATCATTTTGATGAAGAAGAAATCCTTGAAGAATCGCAAATGGGTGTTTTGTTTTTTGTAAAATGTGAAGAAATGACTGAAATTCGTGTTTTTCAGGTCTCTGTGTTCGCATTTGCGAACATGGGTTCGCAATTGCGAACCCCGACCAATTTCTGGAATTTTAAAAATAAGCTAAGGCTGGGAAGTTCGCATTTGCGAACTTTTGTTCGCATTTGCGAAGCCAAGGCAAAATTGGGAAGCTCGCATTTGCGAACTATTGTTCGCATTTGCGAACTCAGGCAGGATATGGGGATGTTCGCATTTGCGAACTATTGTTCGCATTTGCGAACTCAGGCAGGATATGGGGATGTTCGCATTTGCGAACAAGGCTGGGCAAGAGGCGAACACATGCACAGTAGGGTCAAGTTCGCATTTGCGAACTATTGTTCGCATTTGCGAACTATTGTTCGCATTTGCGAACACAGGCACAATAGGGGGGGAGTT
This sequence comes from Nicotiana noctiflora, assembly GCA_032618575.1. Taxonomy (NCBI): domain Eukaryota; kingdom Viridiplantae; phylum Streptophyta; class Magnoliopsida; order Solanales; family Solanaceae; genus Nicotiana; species Nicotiana noctiflora. The sequence goes on along the minus strand of JASVEL010000769.1, from coordinate 127,016 downwards.
CGCATTTGCGAACTATTGTTCGCATTTGCGAACTCTGCAGAATAGTGGGGAGTTCGCATTTTCGAACTATTGTTCGCATTTGCGAACTCTGCAGACCAGTTGCAGACAGCAACTTCTAACATGAAAAATTGATCTCGTGGCCTATCCAAAGTTCACCCGAGCCCTCGGGGCTCCAAACCAAATATGCACATAACCTCAAAAACACATTATGAACTTGTTCGTGCGATCATATCGCCAATATCACCTCGTTTTCATCAAATCAAGCCTCAAATGCATGATTTTCATACCTTTAGTTTTCAAAACTTTCAAACTTGGGACTCAAGGTCCAAAACATCTCAAACGACATCCAAATGTCACCAAACTTTACATAAATCACATATATAATATTTAAGACTTGTACCGGGCGTCGGAACCAAAATACGAGCCCGATACCAAGGTCAATTAATTTATTTCCTTTAATAATTGCATCAAAAACAATTTCACATAAAAATTCATAACTTGGGCTCTAGGCCTCAGAATTCGACTCCGGACGCATGTCCAAGTCCCATATTTTCCTACGGACCTCTCGGGACCATCAAATCTCGGGTCCGGATCCGTTTACCAAAAATGTTGACCGAAGTCAACCATATCAATATTAATATCATTTTTATCCAAATTTCTCATAGAATTCATATTTTCTATCACAAAAATCTTTCCGCCTACATGCTCGGATCGTGCACGTAAATCGAGGCAACATAGAATGAGGTTTTCAAGGCCTCGAAGCTCGAAATGATTAATTAAATAAGTGATGACCCTTTGGGTCGTCACAAAAACAATCCCCATTAGTTTTTAAAAATTCAATTAACATACCTCGCGTGTCAGGCCTTAGATTAACTCCTATGTAAACTTTTCTTTCAGGACATTGCTCAAATAGTATTACTGCTTCGAGCTCCTCTATTGTTGTCTTGATGTTTTCGTTTTCTTCAGGTTCCTGAATGACATCAGGTCTCGAGTCCAAATCCGTATTTTCAGTTGAAATTTGGTTGTTGTTGCCTCCAACTATTCCTACGGTACACGTATTTGTCACAACGTTGATACTCATGGTTGTTTGTTGATCTCCTCGAATTTGACTTATTCCTCAAGGCGGTGGAAACTTGATAACTTGACAACTTGATGTAGAGTTGATGGGACAGCGTCCATATCATGAATCGATGGTCTCCCTATGATTATGTTATAGGCCATTTCCATATTAACCACCTTAAATTTAGTTTCTTTAACGACACCTGCAGCATAAGTTGTTAGAATTACTTCTCCCATCGTTATCACGTTTGTATTGTCGAAGCCTAATAAAGTATTTGCTTTGGGTATCATTCTATCTTCAGCTTGTATTTCCTACAACACTCTTAGCAAAATGATGTTGACAGAACTTCCTGGATCAATTAAAACTCGTTTTACATTAGTATCGTGTACGAGTAAGAATATAATCAGTGCACCATTGTGAGGAGTAATCATTCCTTCTGTATCTGCATCATCAAAACTCATACTTTCATGCTCTAAGGTTTGGCGTACTCGCTTCCCGTGTGTAATAACCACTTTAGAAATTTTATTTGAAGTCGTGTACGTTACTGTGTAAATACCCTCTCCTCCATTGATGACATTCAATGTCATTTTTGGCAATAGTGTATTTGATGCAAGAGTATCTTCACGAGATTGGTGTGAAGAAGTTGGATTGGAAGGAATTATGTTAACATTGTGCAAATCCCCTTGAACATGAGGGATCTGATTTTTAACAACATTGTTGTTGTTGTTGTTGGTGGTGGTGTTTGACAAAGGTATGTAAGCTTAGAAAGAATAGATTATCAGATTCCTGGTAACAGAACCAATTTGTTTAACCAAAATATGGAATTTCGATTAAAACAAGAAAATAAGAGAAAAATCAGGTTACGGATAATCGAAGAGACCAAAGAATGTAATAAGCTTTCAATAATTAGAATGAACAGTAAAGAAAAATTGTATTTCAGTATGCTTTTAATAGTTGATCGTGTCGTACAAATGATATAACTTCTTCCTTTTATAGCTGATCATAGGTTGAAGAATGAAACCTAAGCTTTAATGACATAATTATGAGTAATAAATGACATTGAATAGGTCGTTACACAATCATTCCTATTAAATTCCAATTCTTCAACGTATCAGGTATTTAATGTTTGAATTTGGACTTTTTCCTGTCTTCAGATCCATGTTTTTAATGCTTTTTGATCTGGTGCCCTTGAATGTCTTGAATTGAAACGAGATACATATGTGAACTGTTTTCTGTATCTTTTGTCTTCAAAATTACATGTCACTCCTTTCTAAACAGGTACGGGACTCGTAGCTGAATTACGTCTCGTATCTAATTTGTCTTCCCTCATCTTTTATTTAATTATCGTCAGTCAACCATTTGACCGTTCCACGTATCATGCCACGTCGTACAAAACTTTTTTCCAATACAATCGATGAGTGGCGAACGTGGCAGTGGCGGTGGGAGCATGCATCCTAATGCTAACCCTATCTTTGAACAGAGAATTCAGCAGCAGAGACGTTCAGCGCCACATCAACAGCAGTATTTTCAGAACCAGCAAACACAGCTGACAGAAGGCAGGGTTCCTTCACTCTTTTTTTTTTACTCCTTTTTGACGAAATTATAGATTTTATATCAAGTCATAAATTTTATTAGTGATAGGAAGAAAACATGCCTTTATAGAATAATTATACCAAAAAGTAGAAGACATACAAAGTTATATAGACCTCTGTGTTAGACAAATTATTGAATACTGGATTGACGACAATTCTAAATGGAGTGTTATAGAAGTAAGGATATATAACCCAAACAAGTTTGGAATTGAGGCGTAGTTGTAGCCTGTAGTTATTTTTTTTTGTTTTCTTTTTTGGTATCTTTGGTTCTTATGGTATATATATATATATATATATATATATTGTTCATATTGAAAGTTGTCGGACGAGTATAAGATTGAGCTGAATTATCATTGTCTTGTTGTTGGTAGAGAACTAGTAATAAGTAGATTAAATATGTAAAGTTAGAATTGAATCATCGATTATTGGAGAATAGTTGAATTGGCATTTTATCATGTTTTGTATAGCCGAACGACTTATCTTGCTAAATCCTCTTAAGTTAGTTTGAGTTGCATGTGGGAATTTTCTAGCTGGATAGCAAAGTTTCTGGTTCCCAGGATATTAGCGCGACGTTTAGGGCCTTAAACTGCTTTTCCAAGATGTCTATATACACGTCTTGACCTGTACCAGCATTCATTTTAGTTTGTTGATTAATAAAAAATAATAATATGCTTTTTGGTAGGGCTCACTTTTGAGCTCCATTGAAGTAGGTTCAAACTGAAATCTAGTTGGGCTTGAAAACTGCACTATCATGTTGAGGTAAATTTGAGCCATGACTATGAGTTTAATCTCAAATGAGTTAACAGCATATACCATTCCTTTCCTTTTATATGAAGCACTAATAGTCCTCCATATTTAAAATATTGGACTTTTAGTCCCCTGCCTAACCTTTGTTTAAATTTTAATCTATTGTAATATTCAGAAGTACATTTTTTAATTTAATACACATTTTACTAAGTTGTTTTATTCTGATTCAGATGTTGGTATTCAACGGAAAGTACAAGTAACGAACTCTATAACCGAAGCCAAGAGACAAGAAACTAACAACCATATAACCACAAGAAATACATTGGAAACTCCGTATGCTTTAACTATTTGTTGTTGCCCTTTGCTTGAACTTCCATTCGATGCTGACTTGTATTATGTTGGAACTACTTTCATCTCGGTATGCTTAGATGGTTCCCAATTCTCAAGTGAATAGGTCCAGCAATAAACAGTCCAACAAAGCTATGTTAATTGCAGAAAACAACTAACTCCAGTAATTCTTGATTATCATATGACACGTTTTGAGGTAATATATTTCCCCCCTTTTTTACTACAGTTACATATACTTCACAAGGTGGTTTCATTTATTGCTAAATTTACTATATTGTTTTAAATGCAGACTGAAACTCTTTTTGTTAGATAAGTTATATGTCTAATTCCGTTGGCTTACTTACCAAGAAAATGTACTAGCTTTTAGGGTTGAGTTAGGTCCAAGGTACATTTGTTAATAGTTATGTTTGCATTTGAGAGGGGTGGACAGCTATAGGCTATAGGCATAGGAAGAAAGAAGTTCAAAGGAGAAGTAAAGGATTTGTAGATTGATGATAGGTATGAGAGTTATAGCAGGTGACAGCCTTTTATGACTAATGGTAGCTTTATGGTTTCAATGAAGAAGGATTTTTAGTAAGAACAAATGAAGATTGTGGTATACCTACACAAACTTGTATGTGTAGGAACTCTTTTAGCTGCTTCCTTATAGTCTTTTACATGTGATGGATGGAGTTGGATTAGTTGAAGGTTGCTGGATACTTATTTCCTTATGTGGATGTTAGAAGATATTGTGAAGGTGCATTCTATTGTGCAAAGGAGGTACAAAAGTCCACAGTTGAACATCTCTCTTCTCAGCCAAAATTAAGCGGACCCTTGGCGTTATCTTTGCCTTTCTGGTTGAAAGTAGCTCAAAGGGTCCTCCAAAACATTTGTAAGTCACTTATACCGCATGCTTTGAAAATCAGTGGAATTTACACAGTTCTGGATGATAAAAGAGTAGAGCATGGGACACAAGAACTTGATAAAGCTATTCAAGAATCTCAAGTGGCCGTTATCATTTTGTCAAAGAATTTTGCTTCATCTTCGTGGTGCTTAATGGAATTACTTAAAATAATGGAATGCAATAAGCAACATGGACGTTTTTTATCATGTGGATCCATCAAAACCTGAACACGAATCAAAATCTAAGGATGATGATGATGGAATAGAAAAGATGCGAAGATGGCCAACTTCTCTGAATGAAGTGGCCACTATATATAAAGGCTCCCCATGTCTGCAATGACACATACTGCTTATATGAAATCTAAACACGGAATTTACTATAATAATCCATTACCACTTTAGCTGATAACCATCCTCTCAATTGATTAATAGGCTGAAAATCAACTCATTCTACGTAGACAGTAGAAACAAAAATAAAGAAAAGGCTAAAATCAGTTTAGTGCCTCATTTTTAGTTTATTTTCATGATCGGCAATGTTGATAAATAAGTTTTTGAGCAATTGTGACTACTCCTTTTACATATTCACTTTCAATCAACCAAATTTTATTTTTTTCTATGACTTTGTCATCATTGCAGGATTGAATCAGAAATCATTTTACAGATTGTTGACAAAATTTCGTCCAGCTTACACAATACTGTTTTGTCCTCTAGAAAAGATATTGTGAGAATAGATACTCACCTCGAGCAAGTAAAATCCTTGCTAGAGATGGAAACTGACGGTGTTCGAATGATTGGGATCTGTGGCAGGGGAGGAATAGGCAAGACAACAATTGCAAGGGTTGTTTTTGACGAACTTTCCTATCAATTTGATGTTGTTTGTTTCCTTGCGGATATTAAAGAAAATGAAACAAGATATCAAATACATTCTCTGCAAAATACCCCGCTTTCTAAATTGTTGAGAAAAAAAGATGATTACGTCAATAATAAGTGTTAGATATGTAGTCTTGTCCCACATTGGAATAGGAGTAGAATGTCCTTGTATAATATAGATATAAATAAGAATCTCTTGTATTGTATTGAACACACAATAATATACTATATCTTCTCCCGTGCCTTCTCACATGGTATCAGAGCTATCGTGAGAGATTTATCGCTGTGCATAAATTCCAGCGATTCCTGGAAGTAAAATCAATCACCGAAACCCTTTTTTCCGGCGACTTTCAAAGTTGTTTTGCGTCTGCTTTGTCTTTGTCAGTGTTGTGTAAAAAATTCAACATTACCACAAGAGTAGTTATTGTCCGGCGACCAAACCCCAGTGAAAATCTAAGGCGATATTGTAACTGTCCGAAGAAAAATTTTCGGCAAAGTTTCGATATCGTGTGGGCCACTTTCCGGCCATTTTTTAGCGACGACTCTTCAGGACAGATTGTTCCCCTTGCAATTTCGAGCCTACCCATCCAGGTTACACCAAATTCCGACCACTTTTATATTTTTCTAGCATGAATAGTGATTTCAAAAGTGAACTTCCAGCCATTTTTTGAAAAAGTTCCTTTAGAACAGTTGGGTCGTCTGTTAATTCCGATCCTACCCCTACTATTTTTATTTAATTCTGACCACTTTGAATTATTTCCGGCTGCTACAGTAATATTCCAGAAGCTACAGTATTTCTAGAGTGAACAGTATTTTTCGGTGGAAAAGAGTGTTCTGTTTTCCTGCTGTAAATAGTACTTTCTCAGCAATTTCTTTAGTTTTCCCAAAAGAGTTACTAATTTTCACTATTTCAAGTTAACCTTACTACTATTAATTGTAGCGACATGGGAACCGATGCTTCAAATAGTCGGATGGTTTCTTTAGTGGATTATTTTGAGTTTCTTCGGTACAAAGCAGGTAAGCAAACATCTTCTGAGATAGCTTCTGTTGTTCAGACAGGTAATAGTGTGACTTGTGTCTCTCAATCTTTAATCTCTGAGTCTTGGATCATTGATTCAGGTGCATCGGATCATATTTCTAGTAACAAATCTCTTTTCACTACTACTCCCTCCGTTTCAATTTATGTGAACCTATTTCCTTTTTAGTCCGTGCCAAAAAGAATGACCTCTTTCCTTATTTGGAAACAATTTACCTTTATGCAATAATTTATAGCCACACAAAATAAAGTTGCCTCATTTTACACCACAAGATCAAAAGTCTTCTCTCTTTTCTTAAACCCCGTGCCCAGTCAAATGGGTTCACATAAATTGAAACGGAGGGAGTATTTCGTATTCTCAATCTCTTCTAAGAGTCACAATCGCCAATGGGTCTCAAACCATGGCAACTGCAATAGGTCAATCAAGCCCAATTACTTCCTTACCTTTAGATTCAGTTCTTTATGTCCCTAATAGTCCCTTTAATCTCATAGATGCTAGTCGCCTAGCCAAATCACTTAAATGTGCCGTTTTATTTCTTGATGACCATGTTTTTATACAGTAACGTAGTACAAGGCGGATCATTGGTACCAGACGTGAATCAAATGGACTTTATTACCTTATCCTCGCTAAATCTCATGGACTCACATCTTGTCTTCTTTCAACAACTTGTCATGTTACTAGTTCACCAGATTTATTACATAAACGGTTGGTACATCCTAGTTTGTCAAAACTTCAGAAAATGGTACCTGGTTCTCACTTGTCATCTCTAGATTGTGAGTCTTGTCAGCTCGGTAAGCATACTCGCTCTCATTTTCCTCGACGTATTGATAATCGAGCAGAGTCACATTTTACTTTAGTCCATTCAGATGTTTGGGGTCTTAGTCGGGTTAGTTCTACCTTAGGATTCTGCTACCTTGTTAGTTTCATTGATGACTATTCTAGATGCACCTGAATATTATTGATAAAAAATCGATTTGAGTTATTTTCTATATTTCAGACCTTTCACGATGAAATTCAAAATAAATTTGGGGTCTCTATTCGCACATTTCATAGTGATAATGCTCGAGAGTATTTGTCTTTCCCATTTCAGCAGTTTATGAAATCTCATGGGATTATTCATCAAACATCTTATCTGTACACATCTCAACTAAATGGGGTAGCTGAAAGAAAGAATAGACATCTTATTGAAACTGCTCGTACCCTACTCATACAATCTCATGCTCCGTTGCATTTTGGGGAATGAAGTTCTCACATCTTGTTATCTTATTAATCGTACGCCATCTTCAGCTATCTAGAACCAAGTTCTATTCTCTGTTATGTTTCCCCACTTACTTTTGTTCTCTCTTCCACCTCGTGTCTTTGGAAGCACTTGTTTTGTCTATAACCTTACTCTAGGAACACATAAGATATCTCCCCATCCTCTTAAGTGCGTATTTCTTGGTTTCTCAAGAATGCAAAAGGGTTATCAAAGTTATTCACCCGACCTCCAGTAGTACCTTATGTTTATTGATGTTACCTTTTTTGAAACTCAATCATACTTCACAGGTTTAGATAATCACTTAGATATTTCTGAGGAACTACCGGTCCTTTCTTTTGGAGACTCAATCACTATCTCCCATCCATATTCCTCTACATCTCCAGCTCCACCACCTATAGCTCTCGATCCACCATATGTAGCTCCAGGCTATGATTGACGAGATGTCTGATTTACATGCAAGTGGCACTTGGGAGCTTGTTCCTCTTCCTGGAGGTAAGTCTACTGTTGGTTGTCGTTGGTTTTATGCAGTCAAAGTTGGCCCAAATGGCCAGGTTGATCAGCTTAAGGCTCGTCTTGTTGCAAAAGGATATTCTCTGAATTTTGGGCTTGATTAGAGTGATACTTTCTCTCACGTGGCTAAAGTAGCATATGTTCATCTTTTTTTATCCATGGATGTTGTACGTCATTGGCCTCTTTATCAGTTAGACATTAAGAATGCTTTCTTCTATGGTGATCTTGACGAGAAAGTTTATATGGAGAACCACCTGATTTTGTTGCTCAGGGGGTGTTTAGTTGTTGTGTATGTAGATTGCGCAGGTCACTATATGGTTTGAAATAGTCCCCTCGAGCCTGGTTTGGTAAGTTCAGCATAATTATTCAGGAGTTCGGCATGACTCGTAGTGAGGCTAATCACTCTGTGTTTTATCGATATTCTGCTCTGAATCTGTGTATTTATCTGCTGGTTTATGTTGACGATATTGTTATTACTGGCAACGATCGGGATGGTATTACTAATCTGAAGCAACATCTCTTTCAGCACTTCCAAACTAAGGATTTGGGCAGACTGAAGTATTTTCTAGGTATTGAGGTCGCTCAGTCTAGCTCAGGTATTGTTATTTCATAGCGGAAATATGCCTTAGACATTCTTGAGGAGACTAGAATAATGGGTTGTAGACCTATTGACTCTCTTATGGATCCGAATGCCAAGCTTCTGCCTGGACAGGGGGAGCCTTTTAGAGACCCTACGAGATATAGGAGGTTGGTTGGAAAATTGAATTACCTCACAGTGACTAGACCTGACATTTCTTTTCCGATGAATGTTGTAAGTCAATTTATGGATTCTCCGTGCGATAGTCACTGGGATGCAGTTGTTCATATTCTTCGGTATATAAAGTCAGCTCCAGGCAAAGGATTATTATTCGAGGATCGAGGCCATGAGCAGATTGTTGGGTATACAGATGCTGAATGGGTTGGATCACCTTCTGATAGACGATCTACATCTGGATATTGTGTTCTAGTATGAGGTAATTTGGTCTCGTGGAAGAGCAAGAAACAAAATGTAGTTTCTCGATCTAGCCCCGAAGCGGAATATCGGGCCATGGCTATGGCAATGTGTGAGTTAGTTTGGGTCAAGCAGTTGCTCAAAGAGTTAAAGTTCGGAGAAATTAGCAGGATGGCAGTAGTGTGTGATAACCAAGCTGCTCTTCATATTACGTCAAATCTGGTGTTCCATGATAGGACTAAACACATTGAGATCGGCTGTCACTTTGTTAGAGAAAAAACACTTTCAGGAGATATTGTTACAAAGTTTATAAAGTCGAATGATCAACTAGCAGATATTTTCACTAAATCTCTTACTGGTTCGCGTATTAGTTACATGTGTAACAAGCTCGGTACATATGATGTGTATGCACCGGCTTGAGAGGGAGTGTTAGATATGTAGTCTTGTCCCACATTGGAATAGGAGTAAAATGTCTTTGTATAGTATAGCTATAAATAAGAATTTCTTATATTGTATTGAACGCACAATAGTATATCATATTTTCTCACTTGCTAAACGTGATGCTATTCAATTGTTCAATCAACATGCTTTCAAGAAAGAAGTTGATGATAAGTGTTTCGAGAAGCTCATATTGGAGGTACTTAAAGTTTGGGGTACATAAGAGAAGCATAATTGAGTGGAGAATTGCTGCAAAGCAGATGAAGAATGATTTCAGTTCCGAAATTTTTAAAAAGCTGAAAATAAGTAATGATGGAGTGGAGCCCATAGAGCAAGAGATGTTTCTAGATATAGCATGTTTCCGACGAGGATACGAGAAATAATATGTTGAAGGAATCCTCAAGAGCTGTCACTTTGGTTTGAGTGTCTTAATCGAAAAATCGCTTGTGTTTATCTCTGAAGAAGGTGGAATTGATATGCATGATTTGATATATTTCCGATAAGTGGTGGAGTTTTTGCAATACTCTCTACAAAGTGGGGTGCTCTTTCGGCGAAACAAAGACTCTTATCAATAACGGTCATATTTCCGATAATCTTTCTCTCTCTCCAGCGGCGGCTTCCCTTCCCCACTCCCCCCTCCGGCGACCAGCCACCCAGGTAAGGTAAGGTCACCCCCACCCCTCCCACCCCCAGCCCCCTCTCTCCTCCCCGCCTCACCTCATATCTTTCTCCCTCTCTTCTCCCCCTCCCCCCCCCCACCCAGCCCCCCCAACCTCTATTTCTCCCCATCCCTCTCCCTAACTCTGGCGAGTCGCCGGCAACTCCCCCACCCGTTCCCCCCGCCTTTTTGTGTGGTTGGCTTTGTGTTTGTGCAGGTTTTCGACGGGACGCAACAGAACTACCCCTCCTGATAAATCTCAGGACAGGCAACAAGGCGACTTTGCGGCGTTGGGAGTGAAGAGCTAAGCAACACCGGCCAGGACGTGCAAGGGGAAGCAGCACTTGACCTCGAGTGCACCAAAACCTACCTTCAGGTTTTTTCACCGGGAGTTGGTACCTCCCGCCTCTCGTTTAACCTGTACACATTTTTCGTACTTTTGCTATCATTTCTTGTGAGGTTTACTCTGTTGTTATCTAGTGCATCCTTTTCATATCTCCCTTTTGTGCGTGGGTGCGTCATTATTCTCCAAATTCAGTTGGAGGGATAGTGGCCACAGCGGAGGATGTAAGTGCAAGGTCATGTCCTCGGGGGGTGGGGGCGGTAGCGGGGGTGAGTAGGGGGCAGGGAGCGGTTCTGCGGGTAGGGCGGGAGGTAAGGGTGGGAAGAGGGTAGCGGACGCACATAGGTTAAGGATCGGGTCGTGGAACATAGGTACTCTGACGGGTAAGTCCGTTGAGTTGGCGAAGATTCTTCAGAAGAGGAAGATCAACATAGCCTGTGTTCAAGAGATTAGGTGGAAAGGGACGAAGGCGCGGGATGTTGACGAGTTTAAGTTGTGGTCCTCTGGGGTCGTGAGGGGCAAGAATGGAGTGGGCATCCTGGTGGATAAGGACCTTAGGGAGTCCGTGGTGGAGGTTAGGCGAGCAAACGATAGGTTGATGTCTATTAAGTTGGTTATCGGGGATTGCGTCCTCAACGTCATCAGCGCCTACGCACCGCATGCGGGCTTAGACGAGGAGGTCAAGAGGCATTTTTGGGATGACTTGGATGAGTTGGTGCATAGTATTCCCCGATCCGAGAAGTTGGTCATTGGAGGGGACTTTAATGGCCATATTGCGGCAGATGCTAGTGGTTATGGTAAGGTGCATGGTGGCTTTGGCCTTGGGGTTAGGAACGGAGGGGGCTCTGCGCTGTTGGAGTTTGCTAGGGCTTCCGAGCTTCTGTTGCTAACTCGACATTTCAGAAGAGGGAGGAGCATTTGGTCACCTTCAAAAGCTCGACGGCGAGGACTCAAATCGATTACCTCCTTCTTAGAAGGAGCGATAGAGGTTTGTGCAGAGACTGCAAGGTTATTCCTGGAGAATCCCTTTCAACCCTCCATAGACTCCTAGTGATGGATGTCAGAATCTGGGTGAAGAAGAAGTAGAGGGGTGCTCGGGGCCAACCGCGAATTAGATAGAGTGCTCTAACTAAAGAGAAAGCCCAGGAGCTGGAGTGAAGGTTAGTCGAGGGTGGAGCTTGGAGAAGTTCTGGGGTAGCAGACGCAATGTGGTCAGAGACGACGAATCTGGTTAGGAAGACAGCGCGGGATGTGCTTGGGGTAACAAAAGGTTATCTAGGCAGACATCAGGGAGACTGGTGGTGGAACGACGTAGTGCGAGGAAAAGTAGAGGTGAAGAAAGCTTCTTTTGCGAAGTTGGTAGGGAGCACAAGCGAGGTACAAAGGCGGGTGAACAGAGAGAGCTATAAGGTGGCAAGGAAGGAAGCGAAATTGGCTGTCACGGAGGCTAAAAACGCGGCTTTTGGTCGCATGTACGTGGAATTGGGGGAGAAAGGCGGGGACAAGAAGTTATTCCGGTTAGCCAAAGTAAGGGAAAGGAAGGCGCGGGACCTGGACCATGTTAGGTGCATCAAGGATGAAGATGGTAGAGTCCTGGTGGGGGAGTCTCAAGTCAAACAGAGATGGCAGGCGTACTCCCGAGAGCTTCTCAACGAGGAGGGGGACCAAACAATAGAACTAGGGGAGCTGGGGCATTCGGAGCGTCATAGAGACTTAGGGTACTACAGACGCATTAGGGTGGAAGAGGTCGTGGCGGCTTTGCGTAGGATGAGTAGAGGTCGAGCGATCGGGCCAGACGAAATCCCGGTGGAGTTCTGGAAATGCATGGGTAAGCCAGGAGTGGAGTGGCTCACCAGGTTGTTCAATGCGATCTTCAGGTCCAAAAGGATGCCAGAGGAGTTGAGGTGGAGTATAGTGGTGCCCTTGTATAAGAACAAAGGGGATATCCAGTGTTGCAACAACTATAGGGGCATCAAATTAATAAGCCACACCACGAAGGTCTGGGAGCGGGTGATCGAGGCCAGGGTGAGGGAGTCGACATCTATTTCCGTGAACCAGTTCGGTTTCATGCCGGGTCGCTCCACTACAGAAGCTATCCACCTCGTCAGGAGATTGGTGGAACAATTTAGGGATATGAAGAAGGACCCGCACATGGTGTTTATCGACTTAGAGAAGGCGTATAACAAGGTCCCTAGGGAGGTGCTATGGAGGTGCCTGGAGGCTAAGAGCGTGCCGGAAGCCTACATCAGAGTAATCAAGGACATGTACGATGGAGCTAAATCCAGGGTCAGGACAGTGGGTGGCAACTCAGACCATTTTCCGGTGGTTATGGGGCTCCATCAAAGATCTGTGCTTAGCCCCCTCTTGTTTGCCTTGGTGATGGATGCTTTGATGCGGCATATTCAAGGGGATGTTCCTTGGTGTATGCTATTTGCTGATGACATAGTCCTGGTAGACGAGACGAGGGTCGGTGTTAACGAGAGGCTAGAGGAATGGAGACAGGACTCTCGAGTCTAAGGGGTTTAAACTAAGCAGGTCTAAGACAGAATACCCGGAGTGCAAGTTTAGCGCTGAGTCGAGCGAAGTGGGAGGGAGCGTGATGATTGGATCTCAGGCCATAGCCAAGAAGGATAGTTTCAGATACCTTGGATCGGTGATCGAGAGGGACGGAGAGCTAGACGGGGATGTCACTCACCGTATAGAGGCGGGGTGGTCGAAGTGGAGGCTTGCATCAGGAGTCTTGTGTGATAAGAAAGTGCCACAGAAACTCAAGGGGAAGTTTTATAGAGCTGTGGTTAGACCTACCATGCTGTATGGGACGGAGTGTTGGCCGGTGAAGAAATCTCATGTTCGGAGGATGATGGTTGCGGAGATGAGGATGCTTAGGTGGATGTGCGGGCTCACCGGGTTAGATAAGATTAGGAACGAAGTTATTCGGGAGAAGGTGGGGGTGGCCCCAGTGGATGAGAAGATGCGAGAGGCAAGACTTCGGTGGTTCGGGCATGTGCGGAGGAGAAGCCCCGACGCCCCGGTGAGGAGTTGTGAGCGGCTAACGGTGGTCGGTGTGAGGCGAGGCAGAGGGAGGCCTAAGAGATACTGGGGAGAGGTAATTAGACAGGACATGGCCAGGATGCGGATTTCCGAGGACATGACCCTTGATAGGAAAGTCTGGAGGTCTAGTATCGGGGTTGTAGGATAGGGGCTTCTAGATTTTTCATACTCCTTTCCCGGGGTGTGAGGCATGGTAGGGCCGCCCATAGATGATTAGTTTGTGTTCTCTTTTGGTAGTCATTTCTGGTAGTTACTATTTTGATATCTTTGCATGTCTGTTTATTTATGGTACGTATGCATCTTATGTTTAGATAATTTTTATGAGATATATGCTGGAGTAACTAATGCGGTTTTTGTTTTTGTTTTTGTTTTTGTTTTTATTTTTGTTTTTGTTTGCCTTTTTTTCCATGCGCCGAGGGTCGATTGGAAACAGCCTCTCTGCCCTCTCGGATAGAGGTAAGGCCTGTCTACATATTACCCTCCCCAGACCTCACCTTGTGGGAATATACTGGGTTGTTGTTGTTGATTTGATACAAGAAATGGGCAGATATGTAGTGACCATGCAAAAGGATCCAGCAAAGCGAAGTAGACTATGGCTCAAAGAAGATTTTGCGGAACTGATGATTAACAACATGGTAGGTAAGCTAAAAAATTATTCCAAGATATATTGGATATATTCAAATCCTTCCTAGTCTTGCATACATGGATTATGGTTTTGTTTAAATTTTTGAATCACGTCACTTGTTTATGTTAGTCGGCAGAAAGCAAAATGAACTACCTGATGCAGCAAATACATTTTCATATTTTTTTGAAGCTTGAAACTCAAGTTTCCAAAATTTCTATTTACCCTGTTTCATTCTTCAAGTCAAATTTCTATTTGCATAAATTGGTACATAACTTCTTAATATAGAGTTCACTCTGTCACTGAAATTCTAAAAAGTATACAAATTGGCATAATATTTTAAACAGGAATTCCATTAATCAATGAATAAAGATGCTTTGAATTGATTAGACAAATTCTTAGAAGATGCACTATTACAAAGTATGATTTCTTTTTTTTTTTTTTTTGGGGGGGGGGGGGGGGGGGAGAGAGGTTAAGCCACAGATTGTTGAATTGAAAATGTGAAAAAAAGAATCTAATTCTAATGAGCTCCTTCGGTTCCTAAAATGTTTAATCTTCATATTTTAGAAAAGATCTTCCAAGTAGAAAAATACTTTCCTTGTGGTCATCTTGTAAGATCGTATTTCACTTGACATAAAATTTAAGGTGTTATAGTAATCATTAGTAATGGTATAAAAGATGTTAAAGTAATGGTTAAAAGCTAGAACGATAGAAAAAACCATCGCCTCAAAGTTTAAAATTTGAATACTTGAAATAAACTTAATCCCTTGATATTGTGAAATTTTACATGCAAATAGAATTATCCATATCACAAACGAAAGGAGTTTATATCTATATGTAGAGAGAGAGAGAGAGTCAAGACCAGTGGCAGATGTACCTTTTTAGCAACGAACTCATCTGCACCGTAATGTTATATATATGTGTGTGTGAAAGTTTACTAAATTCGAACAAGTATTACTTCAAAACCTATGATTTTACAAGTACGATGGATTAAGCTCTAAGAACCTTAAAGGTTGAACAAATCTAGCTTAAATCATATTTTACACTGTGAGGAGCAAGGAAATTAAAGTAGCTGTTGAAATTGGTAAAATGTTTAGTTCCACATCGGTGGGTTAACCTTTTGTTTGGGAATTTATTCCTATAAAAGAAGGCCTTATGTTTAGGATTTAAATACACCTCTCATTTGTCTTCTTATCTTCTTAAGACATTTATATCTTCTCTCTTTAGTATTATTTCACTTGTATTTTGGAGTGGAATAAAATATTTGTTGTGTCCGAGGAGTATGCAAAATTAGCCGAACCTCGTAAATTCTGGTATTCCTTTTATTATTGCTTTATTGTCTTATTTATTATTTGGTGGCGGCCATAATTTTTGGTATAATAGTTGTGACTCATTCACACTATATACATTTGGCTTCCGCAACAATTGGTATCAGAGCCAAGGTATTATCTCGGTATGCTCTGTGGTTGCAGCATAGTCTGATCTTCCACATCAGAAAAGATTTATCTTGGTACCCGAGTCAAGGTTCTGTCTTAGTATGCTCTGTGGTTGCAGCTTAGTTTGATCTTCCACATCAGAAAGGAAATAATCTTGATTTGTGTCGTCAACTATTAAATAATATTTGTGTCAAAGATGGGAGACAATAAACAAGAAGAATCTACATCAAGTGTGAGCAATACATCATCATTGGCATCTTTGCTTATGACAAGAATTGTGTCAAATGCGAAATTTGCGGTAGAAATTTTTTACGGGTCCGGACATTTTGGGATGTGGCAATGCGAGGTTCTAGATGTCCTTTTCAACAAGGGCAAGATCTTTCTATTGAAGAAAAGAGGCCAAATGGTATTGGAGAAGAAGATTGGATATTTATCAACCGTGTTGCTTGCGGTACCATTCGATCATACCTTGCTAGAGAGCAGAAATATCCATACACAAAGGAAACTTCTTCAAGTAAATTATGGAAGGCATTGGAGGATAAATTTTTGAAGAAAAACAGTCAAAATAAATTGTACATGAAGAAGAGACTATTTCACTTCACATATGTTCCTGGTACCACGATGAATGAACATATCACCAGTTTCAATAAGTTGATCACGGATTTGCAAAATATGGATACAACTTATGATGATGGTGACTTGGCCTTGATGTTGTTGGCATCACTTCCTGATGAGTACGAGCACCTTGAAACTACTAACCTCCATGAAAATGACGAAGTTTCTCTCAGACAAGTATGTTCGACTTTGTACAGCTATGAACAAAGAAAGCGAGAAAAACAGAAGGGCAAAGAAGGAGAAGCACTGTTCGTGAGGGGTCGTCCTCAAAATCAAACGAGGACAAGGAAAGAAAGATCTAAGTCAAGATCTAAACCCAACAAAGATGAAAGTGCCTTTTGTCGAGAAAAAGGACACTGGAAGAAAGAGTGTCCGAAGTTGAATAATAAGGCCAAACATAACAATGGAAAGGCCATTATGGATTCAAATGTAGCTGATTGTGATGATTCGGATTTCTCATTAGTTACAATGGAGCCGTCAACATCATCAGACATATGATTGATGGAATCGGCTTGTAGCTATGATATGTGTCCCAACATGGATTGGTTTGTGGACTTTCAAGAAAAAGAATATGGAGTTGTCCAAACAGCGGATAACAACCCTCTTACCTTATATGGAATTGGTTCAATACGATTAAAGAACCATGTAGGAATGATCAAAACATTAACAGATGTTCGATATATACCGGGTTTGAAGAAAAATCTCATCTCTGTGGGAGCCGTGGAATCAAAAGGGTTTAAAATTATTGCAAAAAATAGAGTGATGAGGGTATGCTCCGGTGCACTAGTGGAAATGAAGGCCAATCGGAAGAACAATAACATGTACCGTTATCTCGGTAGCACAGTTATTGGGACAGAACAGTGATGTCCAGTGGCAACAAAGAGGCAGAAGCAACCAGGCTATGGCACATGCGCTTGGGACACGCTGGAGGAAAATCCTTGAAAACTCTATCAGATCAGGGATTGTTGAAAGGGGTAAAGGCTTGCAATTTGGAGTTTTGCGAGCATTGTGTCAAAGGAAAACATACAAGGGTTAAATTTGGTACAGCAATCCATAATACTAAAGGAATTTTAGATTATGTACATTATGATGTTTGGGGTCCTTCCAAAACACCTTCATTAGGTGGGAAGCACTATTTGTAACCTTTGTTGATGATTTTTCCCGAAGAGTATGGGTGTATACAATGAAGAGCAAAGATGAAGTGCTGGGAATATTTCTAAAATGGAAGACGATGGTGGAGAATCAAACAGGCAGGAGGATCAAATGTATTCGCACAGACAATGGAGGTGAATACAAAAATGATCATTTCAATAAGGTCTGTGAAAATGATGGCACCGTTCGAAACTTCACTGTCAAACATACACCACAACAGAATGGAGTGGCAGAACGTATGAACCGGACCTTGCTGGAGAAGGTACGGTGTATGTTGTCCAATATTGGCTTGGGCAAAGAATTTTGGGCTGAGGCAATTACATATGCATGCCACCTCATTTATCGTCTACCATCTGCTGCTATTGATGGCAAGACACCATTTGAAAAATGGTATGGAAAGTCTGCTATAGATTATGACTCTTTGCACGTGTTTGGCTCAACTGCATATTATCATGTGACAGAGTCAAAATTGGATCCAAGGGCAAAGAAGGCTATTTTTATGGGGATTACTTCTAGAGTCAAAGGATACCGCTTATGGTGTCCTATGACAAAGAAAGTAATATTCAGCAGGGATGTTACCTTCGATGAATCTGCTTTGGTAAACAAGGTAACAAATGTAGATACGAAATAAGATGATGGTGCTTCTAAGCAGGTGGAGTTTGAGGGAAAATTTATTTTTCCTACACAAGAAGCAGAGGAGGAAACAAATAAAGATTATCCTCTGGAAGGAGAGCCAGTAAAGACGATTCCAACTCGGGAATCTCAACAACAACTTGAATCAATAGCAACCAGCAGGCCAAAAAGGAAAATAACGAAACCTGTTCGTCTCATAGAGACAGTTGCTTGTGCAACCACAATTGCAGCTGATGATGTTCCTACCACTTATAAAGATGCAGTCCAAAGTTCAGAAGAAAATAAGTGGAGGATTGCCATGAATGATGAAATGCAGTCCCTTCATCAGAATCATACATAGAGATTGGCCAATCTCCCGAAGTGAAAGAAAGCAATTGGGTGCAAATGGGTATTTGCAAAGAAGGAAGGATTTCATAACCAAGTAGATGTCCGCTACAAAGCAAGGTTAGTGGCCAAAGGATATGCTCAAAAGGAGGGAATTGATTACAATGAAGTATTTTTTTCAGTTGCAAAACATTCCTCCATTAGAATTTTGTTGGCTTTGGTAGCACAGTTGGATTTGGAACTAGTTCGGATGGATGTATAAACGGCGTTTTTACATGGAAACTTGGAGGAGGAAATCTACATGACTTAGCCAGAAGGATTCAAAGTTGCTGGAAAGGAAAGTATGGTGTGCAAACTTGAAAAATCGTTGTACGGATTGAAACAATCTTTTAGATAATGGTACAACCGATTTCACAAGTTTATGCTACAGCAAGGGTACAAGAGAAGCAAATACGATCATTATGTGTATTTGCGCAAGCTTAAAGATGGTTCCTTTATATACCTTCTCCTATATGTTGATGATATGTTGATAGCTTTCAAGAATTCGGAAGAAATTGGTAAGTTGAAGATTCAACTGAAGAAGGAGTTCGAGATGAAGGATCTGGGTGAGGCGAAGAAAATTCTTGGCATAGAGATAATAATAGATAGATGTTCAAAGAAACTCTGTTTATCTCAGAAAGAATATTTGAAGAGAGTACTACAACGTTTTGGCATAGATGACAAAACGAATCCGGTTAGTACTCTACTTACTCCCCATTTTAAGCTAAGTACTACTATGTCGCCATTGGATGAAGCTGAACAAGAGTATATGTCAAAGGTACCATATGCAAATGTTGTTGGTAGCTTGATATATGCAATGGTCTGTACGAGACCTGATATTTCACAAGTTGTTGAAGTTATTAGCAGATATATGCACAATCCAGGAAAGGAGCATTGGCAAGATGTGAAGTGGATTATGCGGTATATTCATAATACTGTAGATGTCGGGTTAATATTTGAGCAGGAAGACATTCAGTCTGTAGTTGGATATTGTGACTCAGATTTTGCGGGTGATCTCAACAAACGAAAATCAACTACTAGTTATGTGTTTACTTTTGCAAAGGCACCAGTTAGTTGGAAGTCTACTTTGTAGTCAACAGTTGCTTTGTCTACAACAGAGGCAGAGTACATGGCTATTACAAAGGCTGTGAAGGAAGCAATTTGGTTTCAAGGAGTGCTAAAGGAGCTTGGTATTGAACAAAAAGGTATCACAATTTTTTGTGATAGTCAAAGTGCTATTCAATTAGCGAAGTGCCAAGTTTATCATGCAAGGACGAAGCACATTGATGTTCGGTATCATTTTGTACGAGAAATCATAGAAGAAGGTGGAGTCACGGTGAAGAAAATTCATACTACAGAGAATCCTGCTGATATGCTGACAAAAGTGGCGATTGCGGTCGAATTTCAACATTGTTTGGATTTGATCAACATTGTTGAACATTGAAGATTGAAGATGGAGAGACAACCAAAATTAGTTATTGAGAGAGAATTGAAGATGCGGAATTTTGCCAAGGTGGAGATTTGTTGAAATTGGCAAAATGGTTAGTCCCACATCGGTGGGTTAACCTTTTGTTTGGGAATGTTACCCAATAAAAGAAGGCCTTATGTTTAGGATTTAAATACACCTCTCATTTTCCTTCTTATCTTCTTAAGTAATTTGTATCTTCTCTCTTTAGTATTATTTCACTTGTATTTTAGAGTGGAATAAAATATTGGTTGTGTCCGAGAAGTAGGCAAAATTAGCCGAACCTTGTAAATTCTGGTGTTCCTTTTATTATTGCTTTATTATCTTATTTATTATTTGGTGGCTGCCATAATTTTTGGTATAGTAATTGTGACTTATTCACAGTATATACATTTGGCTTCCGCAACAGTAGCCATATTTGGGATGATTTTTGTTACAACCCATACTTTTGTACCTGAAAGTATGTCGTGAATTAATTGATGTAAGCTCAAAAAGGATGAAATCCTTCTACAAGGACAAGAAAGGTTTGTCGAAGTGTTAAGCAAGTTAAGATGAATATGCTACTTTTTAATCATGATTTAAATGAGTTTAAATCCATTATATGACTATATATGATGTTTTTATATGAAGTATAAAGTTTGAGAAAAATCGGATTTAAGTTGAGGAAAAACCGACTAAGGATTTGCCTTGTAATGAAGCTTTTTGAGTAATAAATTTTGTGAGTTATATATGGTCTTTTGAGGCATATTATATATCAAATTGAATTTCTTGGAATATAGTTTCCAATACTCTTAACCGTTCGTTCATACGACATCCGGATAAAAAGATATAAGTGTTTGAAAAGGGGCCAATGAGATGGTGCCAAGTGGCACATTTTGACTTTTCAACCAAAATGATATTTATCTTCCTATGTGTCTCTTTCTTAAAAATTCCAGAGAGCTCGACCAAATAAACCCCTAAACTTCCCCTCAAGCTTTCTTATAAGGCTTTCCAACAAGATTATCATTCGGGGCACGAAATCAAGAAGCAATAACGCAAGAACGATCCCCACGACGTAAGTATCGCTGTACAGTCTCCCCTTTTCTTTGTAATTTGAGTTTTAGAAGGTATTTTGAAGTTAATTAAAATACCTAATTTCTGTTTTCAATATCTTAAATATCAATTAAGGTTGATTACTTCATTTCATAATATTTAGAACTCACGGGACGATGATCGGAGGTCGTGAGTTCGACTTATTTGATTTGTGATGGACTATTTTGTGGGCTGTTTCGTGTAGCTTTTGGGTTGTATATTTTGCTGCTATTTAATGGATTTTTTGGAGGATAAATGGTGTGGAGAAACACCACACAATATTGAAATGATGAATTAGTCATTCTTTAATATTTTCGGGGTGTTGGACACTACTATAGTCGTCATTTTTGGTATGAATTGATTGGGGTGTGTTGGGCTGTTGCAAGCTAAATATGACATGGATTTCAACTTTCATCTACTGTATAAGGTAATTATATTGTATTCCTGCAGGTGCTTAAGGTTATATTGACATCGGTTGAGTTAAATGGATGAACTAGACATGAACTAGTGAATAAAGTTGTTAATTAAAAATAATTGGAGTTGTGGATCATTTTCTTTGTTATGGATATATGGCATAAGGCTGGACTTATTGATGAAGGACTTCATTATCATGTTAATGATACGATTAAGTTAAATTAAAATGTCTATAAGGGATGATATGGGGTATACGAATTCCAATTGGAGCTTGCCGCTCGTCGTCAAATAGTTATGACTTGTTGTTATTTTGCGGTGTATTGTTATTGATAATGATGTATTGCTGGATTTATCTGGTAATTATTGTTGGTGTATGGTATTGGAGGAGGCTCTTGTTACAGGGGAGATGTTGTAATTATTGTTGGTGTATGGTATTGGAGGAGGCTCTTGTTACAGGGGAGATGTTGCCCGAATGTATATAAACAAGCTACAAGTTTAAGTTGCAAACTTAGCCTTTATTCAACACTGATTTTGAATCTCCTTATGCAATGGTAGATTGAGTTGAGTTGTTTGAAGAGTTGATCGAGAGGTATTAAGGACTCACCATGGTTAAGGTATGCTAAGGCATTTCTTTCTTTCTTTTGGCATGAGCTAAAGTTAAATGAATACACTATTTCATAACGGATCTACTCTTAGAAACTAAGGTTGCCCATGCTGTTCTTTTCTTATAAAGTTATTTTAAGCAAGTATGTATGATCCTTGAATCCTATAGAAGCTCATATTGATGGTAAGATGTCCATAATATTAATCGAAGGTGCAATGACCTTATGTCACTCCGAAAGGTCTAGAACGTGTTCCCATGAGTCGAGTATGTATTATATATATTTATCCATTTTACTCTACCGAGCCGCACTATAGTCGGCCGGGTATGGCACCTATTGTGCAACCACTGATCAGTTGGGTTTACCGAGCTCCACGTGGCCGGGTACGTTTTAACCGAGTCCTCTTTGAGGCCGAGTACGATATGATGATGATGATGATGCCCCCAGAGGCAAATGTTTTTAAAGGTATATGTATATATATGTATTATGCATTTCATGTCAGTAGCCCCCAGAGGCACTCAGATGTTCCAGGTTGTATTTCCTCCATCTCTCTTTATGCACTTCTTATCAGTAGCCCCCAAAGGCACTCAAATGTTACAGGTTGTATCTCCTCCATCTCTCTTTACATTATTGTTCTTGTTAATGTTTACATGCCTTACATACTCGGTACATTATTCGTACTGACGTCCCTTTTGCCTGGGGACACTACGTTTTATGCCCGTAGGTCCTGATAGACATATCGAGAGCCCTCCAAGTAGGCTATCAACTCAGCAGAAGATGTTGGTGCGCTCCATTTGCTTCGGAGTTGCTCGTCTGGTTAGTATTATTTAGATATGTATTGTTTGGTATGGCGGGACTTTGTCCCGACCTTTATGGAATTTATGTATTCTTAGAGGCTTGTAGACATAAGTCGTGTACGTAAAAGATTGTACGGCCTTGTTAGCCTATGTTTTGAGTTTATAAAGGATCATGTTGGCCTATTAGGCACGTATGTCTCGTGTATATGATGATGCAATAGGAAAGATATGTTACGTTGGTACTTGATCGAGTAAGGTATTGAGTGCCCGTCGCGGCCCATCGGTTTGGGTCGTGATAGAAGTGGTATCAGAGCAGTTCTATCCTAGGGAGTCTACAAGCCGTGTCTAGTAAAGTCTTGTTTATGGGTGTGTTGTGCACCACACTTATAAGCAGGAGGCTACAGGGCATTTAGGACGGTCACTATTTCTTCTTCTTCTAGATCGTGTGTTAGAGCTCAGTTGTAAGAATTGCAAACTCCTAAATTATTTTTTTATTCATAATACATCGATACCTACTTCCAGAAAAACAGTTGGCAAGAGATTGAATTTTGATGCGAAAGAGTTGAGTCAGAGGAACTTGATTTTGTATCATGCTTATGATGACTAAATAGCAGGTCTTTAGCAGATCACATGGGTACTAAGATGTGTAAGCTTATTGATAAGGAGCCTTAAGGCAATATTATCTATCTACTAGTATGGTAAAAATGAATAAGTGAATCGGAAAGTAGACACAAGTTTTAGCAGCAAGGCAACGAATGGTACGAGGAATTTATGAAAATTATCATCATTTACAATTCAGGCAGAGAAATGTAAGTATTAGTGTTACCTTCAATATTTACGGTTATATATACAATTGTCCTCTCCCATCTTGGTTGTGTCCTATGGGGGCTAACAAACATAGTTTAAGAGAAGAATGTGATATCAAGATTCAGTTCGGATTAGAGCAACCGAAAAATTATGGATGGATTGTTATCATTAACTAATGTTTCCGAACGATAGTGCAAATGTGGTAATATATCTTCTTGTGAGATACCCAGATGGTGAACCATAGAATTGTATAGTCAGATATGAGTACTAGAACATTCAGAAGATATGCAGCGGGATCCTAGAAGGAAAAATATTTCCCTTGGTATGGCTTCGGTAAAGAGCCAGTAAGATAAAGCAAGGTGAGCTAAAAAGAGAAAGAACTTTTTGTTAGAGTTTTCAGAATAAAGTGATAGACAAAAAATATTAACCGGAGAATAAAAAGAGAGTAAATGAAGCATCATGAGTAAGATGTGATATATGGGTGATAACAGTAAATCCAAACATGACACGATGACAAAGTCTATAGTCGAGTGATGAAAAATACAAGAGGTGATAGGACTTGAGGCAATAAAAGAGTATAATCCATAAAGTCATATCCTTATTTCGAGAAATGAGTTGGTGACTTCAATGTGATTACTAGAAGGAATGGTTAGACCCGGAGTAATAAAAATCAGTATGTGCTGGTGAACAAGATAAACCCAACATGAATTAGGGACTGAAGGATTTTATAATGGTTGATATTATGAGAATTTTAGAGATAACATTCCGGCAATAATAGAATGGATAACAAAATAATAACCTTTAAGGTTCATTCAGGAAGATGTTTCCCTAAAACAAGCAATGTAAGCAAAGTTAAGCTTAAGAGACTGTATGTGCCAGTTACGGTAAGTAGGGGTGGGCATTCGGTATTTCGGTTCGGTATTTAAGAATTTCGGTTCGGTATTTCGGTATTCGGTTTATTAATTGTGTATACCAAATACCGTACCAAAATATTTCGGTACGGTTCGGTATTTTTTATTTTGGTTCGGTACGGTTTCGGTACGGTTTCGGTTTAATAATCGATGAATAATCAATGCTAACAGTGCACATGCACAACGGAAAGTATCACTGTGAAAGAATGAAAAATCTATTCCGAACTATAAAGAATAGAGAATTTGAGACAATCAAGTAACCAAGCCATGGAATCTTTTCTAAAGTTCAAATTCGGAAGACTTGAGTTATTAATCAAAGTATAAGCTAAAACACCAAATAATTAAAAGGATTAAAAAATGGCCAAGATATCACTAGCTAAAGAATGATTGACATTTTACGCCACTCCAGTGCACTACAAAATGAAAAAACCGGTATTGGGGCTGGGAATTAGAGTTTAGAGTGGGCTGGGGCGTTGGGTTGGGGCTGGGAATTAAATAAAGAAGGGTTTGGGCTTGGTCGTTGGGGCTGGGGCGATGGGCAGTGGGCTGGGTTATTAAGAAAGTGTCTTTTAAAAATCGGTATTTCGGTATACCGAAATTTCAGAATTTTAATACCGAGGACCGTACCGAAATACCGAAATACCGAAATTGCAATACCGAATTAGACCGAAATACCGAAAAAACCAAAACCGAAATACCGAATAAATTCGGTTCAGTTCGGAATTCGGTTTTCCGGATTTTATGCCCACCCCTAACGGTAAGTGTTACCCTCGCGAGTAACAGAATTTGTCATCCTTGGTACAGAAGAATTGCCGCAAGGCAAGTAAGGATCATTGATATTAAGAAAAGACGCCAAAGATGAAGAGGTAAAACATTTATAGGTATATCCTCGTGGGTTCAACTTTTAGCACACCCCTAAAGGGGGGAATATCGAGTGATGTGGCATTAAGTCATAATTAGATGGTTCTAGTAACTATGGAATGGTAAAGGAAGAATCCGATAAAAGAAAGAGGAATGAGATGGAACTTATCCAAATCTTATAGATACACTACAATTCAAGAATATTCTACAAGCATGACATCAAAGAGAGAAAGTAAAGGTTCCTGCCCGAGCTGTTATTAATAAATAAGGAGCCAGTGCGAGACATAAGTTAAAACAAAGTAAATAACCTAAGAAAGATTACGAGGAATATCGATATGAGAATGGGATAACGAGTAGTTAGTAATTGGTCAAGAAGATCTCAGTATCACGAAATAGGAGGTTATAGACGAATCATCAGATCGTGTAAGATAAACATAGTAGAACCCAACATGGAGAATTCAGTTTCAAAGAATATCATTTTGAGATATGTTCAAACAAAAGTCGAGGTAGTTAAAGGTACCGTATGTGTCACGACCCTAGTTCACCAATTGTGAACATGTCATGACGGCACCCAGTCCCCCTACGACTAGGTAAGCCTAACACATTGCGGAATATACAAGTTTATGAACATTAAATAAGAAATAGCGGAAAACGATATAAATAAGAATGTAATGTGTGCCGCTTGGCACATACACCCGTCACACATTGTATAAACACCACCAAGACCCGGAATCCCACGGGTAACACAAACTAAAAGAGAATATACAACTGTGGCTCTATGTATAAAGAGTGTCTAACAACGGAATGAAGGAAATATATCTACTAGTACTATTAGAATAGAAAGAAGGCCTCCGGATCCGCGGACGTAGCGGATCATACCTCGAGGTCTCCCAAAAAGCTGCGGAATCACCTAGTATGAGCCTGTCCTGATGTACCTGGATCTGCACAACAAAAGTGTGCAGAAGAGTAGCATGAGTACACCACGGCGGTACTCGGTAAGTGCCAAGCCTAACCTCGATGGAGTAGTGACGAGGAAGGTCAGGGCCCTACTGAGAAACAATAATATAATGATAATAACAATAAGAAGCAGTTTAAATGATAATAATTTCCTAAATTAACAACAATAAATGATTACTGCAATCGTCTATAATTAAGCTAACAACAAATAGTCAACTCAATAAAACCGGTCCAGGACCTGTGGGAATCGAACCCACAGTCCCATTGACAGTACCTCTGGGTCTCCGGGAATCGAACCCGCAGTCCACAAGCATAGCCAATAATCAATAACTCAGGATCTCCGGGAATCGAACCCGTAGTCCCTACCAATAACTCGGGATCTCGGGAATCGAACCCGTAGTCCCTACCAATAACTCAGGATCTCGGGAATCGAACCCGTAGTCCCTACCAATAACTCAGGATCTCGGGAATCGAACCCGTAGTCCCTACCAATAACTCGGGATCTCGGGAATCGAACCCGTAGTCCCTACCAATATCACGCCGGGTCTCTGGGAATCGAACCCACAGCCCTGGGTCTCCGGGAATCGAACCCGCAGTCCACAAGCACAGCCAATAAAAGAATCCACAGAGAGAATCTCCGGGAATCGAACCCGCAGTCCACAAGCACAGCCAATAAAGGAATCCACAGAGAGAATAATTATGCTTAACTATAACTTCACCGAAAAATAGTACCAATAATTAACAAGGAGTTCAAATAAGGCAATTAGGCAACTAAACAGCTAAGTGCTACCTAATCATGCTCTTCTAACCACTAGCGGGTAAAAATATCAAATTAACAGCCAAAGACAGAAATATCGCTCATCGAACATTTGAAATAAAGTACGTGTTCAACAACCAGCGCATGTACACGCCCGTCACCTCGCGTACAAGGCATTTAAACTATCACATAATATCCTAGGGGTGAAAATTCCCCACACGAGGTTAGACAAGCCACTTACCTCGATTCCGGTACAAAACCGCTAAGAGACAACTCTCTCTTTCCATGAATGTCGGCCTCCACAGGTCCAATCTATCCAAAATCATAAGTAATACATCATAATATGCTAATGGGACATAACCCAATCGAAAGAACTCAAAAAATACTCAAAATCACGAAATTTGCAAAACCCGAGCCCGGGGCCCACGTCACGAAAAATTCTGAAATTCAGATTTTCGGAATCCTCGTCTCGCCACGAGTCCGTACATACCAAGAACTCCCAATTCGGACCACAAATGGTCCTTCAAATCCCAAATTTAAGGTTTTTGCTCCAAGCCCTATTTTCTTGATTTTTAGCTATAAATTCATGAATTCCATGGATGATTCTTGTATAAAAACATGTATTTAATTCATAAAACTTACCTCCAACGATTCCCCGTCGAAATCCCTTCAATTCCCGTCCAAAAGCTCTCAAGAATGACCAAAAATGGTGGAAAATGAGTTGGTTTCGCGACTGAAATGTTTTTAACATTCTGTCCGGATACTGTAGCTAACACTATGCGATCGCATTAGAGCATTGCGATCGCATAGAACAAATTTGCCGGGCACTGTAGCTAAGTCTAAGCGATTGCATAGAACAAAATCCTGGGTACTGTAGCTATCACTATGCGATCGCATCAGAGCATTGCGATCTCATAGAACAACATTTCCGGGCACTGTAGCCAAGTCTATGTGATTGCATAGAACAAAATCATGGGTGCTGTAGCTAACACTATGCGATCGCATCAGAGCATTGCGATCGCATAGAACAAAATTCTCTGCAATTTTTCTGCTGCATTTTTCAACTCAAAAATTCCCGTTAGCCATCCGAAATCACCCCGAGGCCCCCGGGACCTCAATCAAAAATACCAATACATCCTATAACGTTATTCAAACTTGTTCCAATCATAAAAACATGTCCTTAAACACGGAAAACATCGAATTATAGCGGATTCAAGCCTAAGTTTTCATCTAAACTTTCGAAATCAACATTCAATCACAAACCCGACCAAACGACATCCGAATGACCTAAAAATTTGCAGACATATCCAAAATCACATAACGAAGCTACAGAAATTATCGGAATTCCATTCCGACCCCCGGATCAAAATCTCACCTATCGTTCGGATTCGCCAAAAATACTAACCTTGCCAATTCAAGCTTAATTCTACACCGGTTATCACAAAAATATTCCGGACACACTCCTAAGTCCCAAATCACCTAACGAAGCTATCCGAACCATAAGATTTGCATTTTGAGTCCGATATCAAAATTTCCACTTCCGGTCAAATTTTCTCAAAAACCTTCAATTTTCTATCTTTCGCCAAACGACTCCAAAATGACCCACGGACCTCCGAATTCACTTTCGATCGCGCTCCCAAATCCAGAATAACCATACGGAGCTACTCCCAGTCTCGGAATCCCAAACGGACATTAATAACACTAAAATGCATTTTAAGCCAAATTGATGCAATTTCTTCTAAAATGCTATCTTCCATAATATGCGCCAAAACGCTCCCGGGTTATCCAAAATCCGATCCAGGCATACGCCCAAGTCCGAAATCATCATATGAACCTGTTGGAACCTTCAAATCTAAATTCCGAGGTCGTATACTCAAAATTCCAATCCTAGTTCATTTCTTCAATTTTAAGCTTTGGAAATAAGAATTTTCATTTAAATTTGACTCCAAACTTCTTGAATTTTAATTCTGACCATACACACAAGTCAATATACTTGAGATGAAGTTGCTCATGGCCTCAAACTGCTGAATGACGCGCCGTATCTCAAAACGACCGGTTGGGTCGTTACAATCTCCCCAACTTAAACATACGTTCGTCCTCGAACGTGCTAAGAACTACACTGAAGTAGTCTGAAATTACTGGTTTAACATATCATGCAACTTCCTGTGCTTCCGCAACTAATTTGAGCACATTAGCTCGATAACTCTATAGACATACTCCTTTATTCGAGTAAATAAGCCATTAGACCCAATTCCAACATCCGAAATTTCCTGCCTGGCATGTTTCCATCATACGACCACAATATCATTCTTCACACGCTGTACCCATACATGACTGCATAACTTTGTTGAATTCACACTTTGCATCACTTTACTTATGAGACCACAATAATTTTCTTCAAATATAATAGTCGAAATTCCATAAATCTGATGCTCTCATTGCATCTCATGACCTCCATGGGTCTTGCTCTAGCTTTTACAACACCGATACAACGGAAGGGATGTGCAAGAATTCATATTTAGTTGCCAAGTCAACAAATCATTCAGTCTATACTTCTAACAAGATCCATTACCTTGTCTTAAACCAGAGAATGTTATTTTCCTCTATAATATACTTCATAAAATCAGTTTGCACCGACCCCAAATCCCATAATCTCATCTCACCCAATACGATCTGCTCAGGCGATAAGCCACCTCAAACATAATCAAAAGTCGTACAAGATGACACAATGTGTCATTAGGCCACTAATTCGTACGGGAAACAAAAGGAAGGCGAACACTAGAGAGAACTATCCAACTCTCACATTAACATGGACCTCCTCGGAAAATAGGAAACAGAACACCTAAAAGCAATTATAGACACTGAAATAAACATCACATTGTTGCGGCGTGCAACCCGATCCCAACAATATAACCATGGCGGCGTGCCACCCGATCCCAACAATATAATCATGGCGGCGTGCCACCCGATCCCAACAATATAACCATGGCGGCGTGCCACCCGATCCCAACAATATAGACTCACACAAGGAATCATATGTCGAGCTGAATAGCTCATCACATCAAAATACTGAATATCGATCATAAGCACACAAAGGTGCATGATATCAGTCACAAGGAAATACATAGCGCCATAGGCTACAAACTCAAGAACAACTGAGGTGCGATATATGATCTGAGTCTCAAGAGCCATCATGCTCATATAACATCACCGCTGAGCGGAACCTCAACACATAAGGAGCTTACCAAGCCGTCTCACACTCATATGGTGCAATATATCTTTACATAAGTTAACTAACCGCGAAATACGACCGCGACTATCCCTCCATAAAGGGCGCATTTCTGGAAGAAACATAACCGGCCTGACGCAAGGCTCACTTCCACATTTAAATCTATCCACCGACCTTAAGTCTATCCTGGTCGTGCCAAGCTAAGTCAATAGTATTTCACAGGTCTATAACCCAATAAGCAGAGTGTCCTCCGGGTATAAATTCTCAAATGAATGATATTACCAAAATCCTCATACTTGGTTTAAATTTCTAATCAATCAAGTGACTACAAGTCACACCTATACAATCTTCTTGGGTCAAGCTCCCACCATCTTCCGAATAATTAAACGGGTCTGCACATTCAACCCACCGACTGTACTAACATTGAAAAGTGATCAGGAGTCCCTAACCGGGATGCAAAGCCTTTCTCATAGAACACCGATCTCAAATGATACAGATGTTAATACCCATCTTACTCAAAACATTGAAACTCCTTTCCTGCTCATCCGAGCTCTTTATATCACATATATTGACCAAACTGTGACCTTGGTCCTTACTTCAAATTTCATACTACTCACTGCACCTCACGTGCCGATATACGATAGACGCAATTTCCATCATAGCTCTAGAACTGACAATAGGCTAATACTTCGTCACATAAGACCTTCCATTTAACTCATTTCAGGAGAACTATAGCAACACATGGCGAGTTCTCATAACCGTTGAATATGCCAATCTCTAAGTAGTGGTCTAAGCCACTATAACCCTTTCCGAGATCTGCCTACTCATAATAGGCCCCTAACAGATGAATACTTTAGAATAACATCAATCACCGCGGCCGACAAGTCTCAGATGTACCGCCACAAATCACATGCATAATTCGATCACGTTGCATGAATCGATCATTGACACCAATACGCCAACTCAACTATGGCTGATCAATCTACTTCCTTCCAGGTTATCCTTGATTGCCTTAGAAATGTTAATATCTTCCTTCAATACCTAACTTATTCCAACCGCACTTACCCCCGAGTGACCTTAAATCATGAGGCCATGCTATCTCAAGAACGACGACCATTTCATGTCTCTCAAATACTACACCACAAGTCAAAACATCATAGATCGTTTTGTGCCTTTCTTCATAAGTTGCTTCAAAAGCTTGAGCCTCAACTGTACTTATAGACTCAGAATTATCGGGCACCACACTTTACCTCTTGAATTCACTAGGACCGCTATTGAGAACCATCCGGTTCTAACTTGCCCCAGTACGCAACCAACTCTACTGAATTTCTTTATAACATATGAATACCCTCTCGATAAAGCACCCAGCGAAATCACTTCCCGCGAAGCCTGCACCTATACGAGGCATAAATCATAAATTTTTCCCTCAAGTTTGAACATGAGCCAGTAAGGCTAAACATAACATGCATTCAACAATACACATACTCAAATTACCACACATGGTCCTTTTCCCGTGGCTGCAATAACCCATTAATACGCTAGTATCCAGAATTCACGCAGGTAATTAGCCATGCGACCCAAATTATAAGTGGTGAGACTTTCCCACTAGCTCAAATCCACTAT
The DNA here is from genome assembly GCA_032618575.1 of Nicotiana noctiflora. Lineage (NCBI taxonomy): Eukaryota > Viridiplantae > Streptophyta > Magnoliopsida > Solanales > Solanaceae > Nicotiana > Nicotiana noctiflora. The sequence continues at coordinate 94,916 of JASVEL010000769.1, read as the reverse complement.
TACACGACTCTCGAGCACATTAGAAACATTCACTCAAGTCATCTACTCTTATTCAGCTGCAATTCACTTGAACCTACGAACATAATCACTTGTGCCCTATTAGCACTCTGACCCCATAGGGTATGACCTCATTCCAATACAACCAAACATTACCCCACTCCATGCACCGAGCATTCTCTACCAGCGACACCTTAAAACATACTATGATTCTCACACACCTACGAAGCACCATGTAGCCCTTGTCGAATATTTCCCTGCTGATAAAAAAAATGTAGAGTTTATTAGGGACACAAGAACATCCAAAGTCCCAACATCATACCATACGAGCCTCAACTCTTGCCCATCCGCAAGTTTTCAAGAACTTTTTTTTTTTTTTTTTGAATAGCACCTAAATACATCGCAGGCCAAATCTGATATGACACATGACCTATAATTAGATCGTTGATAGTGAAATCCTTTCACTTGACATGAAGCCTTAAAGATACATTTTGCTAATCCACGACAATAGCCTTTATCATATGTATGTCTTCCTCATAAGACAACCAAAGACATTCGTTTGGTACATGTCCTTCTTAAGATAGTTACACTCATTTCCCCCAGTATCTCTGCTGGCTGAATTCTTCGCTAAATAGATATCTCATATGAACCATATAGTCTTTATTACCACTAACTATCTTTAGATCTACATCCACCTTGTGATTCTACCTTTATTGTGACGATTAGGCAGTTAAGTAAACCTTCTCAAGACCATACTTATCAACTGAATGTCAGAACCTAGTGCACCCCCATGTGCACGGTTGAAGATCTCTCAATTCTATTGCATTATCGATATGGATGACACGCGGTAACAATGGTTGAGTAAATTCTTGACTTCCTTGAGATCTCTCTGCAGCGTCACGAACCGTTGGCGCATACTTGATACCGAGTGCGAAATTTCAATACACGAGTGGATGCAAAAGAACATATGACATAGGCTCCAACTGAATAAATGGCGCACGACAAGGAATCCAAAAGAAATGAAGAGTTTCCTAAACAGTTACATAGCCCCTCGTAGATAAATACAGACGTCTCCGTATCGATCAGCGAGACTCTAAGTAACCGGTCTGTGTTCCGTGACTCCTATGAACCTAGAGCTCTGATACCAACTTGTCACGACCCTAGTTCACCAATCGTGAACATGTCATGACGGCACCCAGTCCCCACGACTAGGTAAGCCTAACACATTGCGGAATATACAAGTTTATGAACATTAAATAAGAAATAGCGAAAAACGATATAAATAAGAATGTAATATGTGCCGCTTGGCACATACACCCGTCACACATTGTATAAACACCACCAAGACCCGGAATCCCACGGGTAACACAGACTAAAAGAGAATATACAACTGTGGCTCTATGTATAAAGAGTGTCTAACAACGGAATGAAGGAAAAATGCCAACTAGTACTATTAGAATAGAAGGAAAGCCTCTGGATCCGCGGACGTAGCAGATCATACCTCGAGGTCTCCCAGAAAGTTGCGGAATCACCTAGCACGGGCTTGCTCTGATGTACCTGGATCTGCACAACAAAAAGTGTGCAGAAGAGTAGCATGAGTACACCACGGCGGTACTCAGTAAGTGCCAAGCCTAACCTCGATGGAGTAGTGACGAGGAAGGTCAGGGCCCTACTGAGAAACAATAATATAATGATAATAACAATAATAAGCAGTTTAAATGATAATAATTTCCGAAATTAACAACAATAAATGATTACTGCAATCGTCTATAATTAAGCTAACAACAAATAGTCAACTCAATAAAACCGGTCCAGGACCTGTGGGAATCGAACCCACAGTCCCATTGACAGTACCTCTGGGTCTCCGGGAATCGAACCCGCAGTCCACAAGCATAGCCAATAAAGGAATCCATAGGGAGAATAATTATACTTAACTATAACTTCACCGAAAAATAGTGCCAATAATTATCAAGGAGTTCAAATAAGGCAATTAGGCAACTAAACAGTTAAGTGCTACCTAATCATGCTTTTCCAACCACTACCGGGTAAAACTATGAAATTAACAGCCCAAGACATGAATATCGGGAATCGAACCGTAGTCCCTACCAATATCACGCGGGTCTGCGGGAATCGAACCCACGCCACGGGTCTCCGGAATCGAACCCGCGGTCCCTACCAATATCACGCCGGGTCTCGGGAATCGAACTCGCGCCACAGGTCTCGGGAATCGAACCGCGATCCACGAGCACGACGATAAAGGAATCCACGAGAGAGAATAATTATGCTTAACTATAACTTCACCGAAAAATAGTACCAATAATTAACAAGGAGTTCAAATAAGGCAATTAGGCAACTAAACAGTTAAGTGCTACCTAATCATGCTCTTCTAACCACTACCGGGTAAAAATATCAAATTAACAGCCAAAGACAGAAATATCGCTCATCGAACATTTTAAATAAAGTACGTGTTCAACAACCAGCGCATGTACACGCCCGTCACCTCGCGTACAAGGCATTTAAACTATCACATAATATCCTAGGGGTGAAAATTCCCCCACACGAGGTTAGACAAGCCACTTACCTCGATTCCGGTACAAAACCGCTAAGAGACAACTCTCTCTTTCCATGAATGTCGGCCTCCACAGGTCCAATCTATCCAAAATCATAAGTAATACATCATAATATGCTAATGGGACATAACCCAATCGAAAGAACTCAAAAAATACTCAAAATCACGAAATTTGCAAAACCCGAGCCCGGGGCCCACGTCACGAAAAATTCTGAAATTCAGATTTTCGGAATCCTCGTCTCGCCACGAGTCCGTACATACCAAGAACTCCCAATTCGGACCACAAATGGTCCTTCAAATCCCAAATTTAAGGTTTTTGCTCCAAGCCCTATTTTCTTGATTTTTAGCTATAAATTCATGAATTCCATGGATGATTCTTGTATAAAAACATGTATTTAATTCATAAAACTTACCTCCAACGATTCCCCGTCGAAATCCCTTCAATTCCCGTCCAAAAGCTCTCAAGAATGACCAAAAATGGTGGAAAATGAGTTGGTTTCGCGACTGAAATGTTTTTAACATTCTGTCCGGGTACTGTAGCTAACACTATGCGATCGCATTAGAGCATTGCGATCGCATAGAACAAATTTGCCGGGCACTGTAGCTAAGCCTATGCGATTGCATAGAACAAAATACTGGGTACTGTAGCTAACACTATGCGATCGCATCAGATCATTGCGATCGCATAGAACAAAATCCTGGGTACTGTAGCTAACACTATGCGATCGCATCAGAGCATTGCGATCGCTAGAACAAAATCCTGGGTACTGTAGCTAACACTATGCGATCGCATCAGAGCATTGCGATCGCATAGAACAAAATTTCTCTGCAATTTTTCTGCTGCATTTTTCAACTCAAAAATTCCCGTTAGCCATCCGAAATCACCCCGAGGCCCCCGGGACCTCAATCAAAAATACCAATACATCCTATAACGTTATTCAAACTTGTTCCAATCATAAAAACATGTCCTTAAACACGGAAAACATCGAATTATAGCGGATTCAAGCCTAAGTTTTCATCTAAACTTTCGAAATCAACATTCAATCACAAACCCGACCAAACGACATCCGAATGACCTGAAAATTTGCAGACATATCCAAAATCACATAACGAAGCTACAGAAATTATCGGAATTCCATTCCGACCCCCGGATCAAAATCTCACCTATCGTTCGGATTCGCCAAAAATACTAACCTTGCCAATTCAAGCTTAATTCTACACCGGTTATCACAAAAATATTCCGGACACACTCCTAAGTCCCAAATCACCTAACGAAGCTATCCGAACCATAAGATTTGCATTTTGAGTCCGATATCAAAATTTCCACTTCCGGTCAAATTTTCTCAAAAACCTTCAATTTTCTATCTTTCGCCAAACGACTCCAAAATGACCCACAGACCTCCGAATTCACTTCCGATCGCGCTCCCAAATCCAGAATAACCATACGGAGCTACTCCCGGTCTCGGAATCCCAAACGGACATTAATAACACTAAAATGCATTTTAAGCCAAATTGATGCAATTTCTTCTAAAATGCTATCTTCCATAATATGCGCCAAAACGCTCCCGGGTTATCCAAAACCCGATCCGGGCATACGCCCAAGTCCGAAATCATCATATGAACTTGTTGGAACCTTTAGATCCCAATTCCGAGGTCGTATACTCAAAATTTCAATCCTAGTACATTTCTTCAATTTTAAGCTTCGGAAATGAGAATTTTCATTTAAATTTGACTCCAAACTTCTTGAATTTTAATTCTGACCATACACACAAGTCAATATACTTGAGATGAAGTTGCTCATGGCCTCAAACTGCTGAATGACGCGCCGTATCTCAAAACGACCGGTTGGGTCGTTACAGTATGAGTGTTATGGGGATAAAAGAAAGAACCACTGGAAAGGCAGTCAAAATATCAGTTCAAAAGCAACCATACAAGCACAATGGCATGAAAGCAAGCAATTAGAAATAATTATAGGCAAGTAAGGACATCAAAAAGGTCTGTAATAAGGTCACAACTTTACGAGAGTCAAAGGTTCTCCCTAAGTATGACAAAGAAAGACTAGATGAGGAAATAATGATGAAGGCTTCAACTTAAGCATAACGATATAAAGAAGAAATGGTCTTGTAACAATAGTCTCATTACAATATGGTATACACTCCATAAGAAAGTCGCACCTATCATGATCAATTAACGGGAAGTCAGAAGTGATATTTGAGATCATATGAGTTATAGGAAATTCAAGTATTGGTGGGCAACAAGATAAACGAAGTATTCATGCAACAAGTGACATAACGACCAAGAAAAGTGATTGCTTACATTTAAAGAATGCTGAGAAGGCACGAAAGGAATTATTCAATCAATGATCCAGATTTAATTACGTTGTGAATGCACTTAAGACTTTAGAGTTATATCTATGCAGCATATATGTTGACATTCATATAGCTATAGGGGACTTTGGTATAAGTTAAAAGAAAGAATGAAGTCCATGTCACCTATAAATGTTTGAATTGTTAGAAGATTATATTATGGATGCTACATAGAGTCCACAAAAGGCTAATGTAATAGCCAATACTCTAACCTGAGTATTGGAAAATAGCCTAGGCTTAATTAAAGGTTAAGAAGGAAGAGGAAGCTCGGAAGTTACATCATCAGTCCAATTGTTAGACCCAGATGATTATAGAAATCGGAGCATTTTTAATAGCAGAGGTATAAGAGAGATAGTGCAACAATCATATTCTATAAAACCTCTTTGATAAAGCAATTAGAAGAGTACCAGCCTCATAAGACGTTAATACGAAGCTCCCACAAGATTGTGTATGCACTAGGGTTGCAAGTATTGTAGTAGAGCATTAAGGTATGAATATAGATTCCACCAATGTAGAAGGGAGGTTATGCAATCGATAGAAGATATTGTGCGATATTTAAAGGTAAGTTTGGTAAATATGAGTGAGAAGGTGACAATAATAGGCAAGGTCTCAGGATTAAACCCGTCAAAACAAAAGGGCTGATAATTTCCATGAGCTATAGAAAGCTCGGTACACTTTGAAGGAACTCCGAGGAGTCTAAGAACATGAGCAATTAGAATAGATGGAATACTGCCCTGGTATTAGAATAAGGATGTAATTGTGATATTTAAGAGAATGACGTTTGGGCCTTCGATTGAGTAATAATTTAAATAAAAGGGATTTCATTGATGGCACGATATTAGAATGCCCCCGTAAGATGAATACGTTGGGATGTTATTAAAATGCAGTTATTAAAGTATAGTATCGTCCTTACGTGCATCAAGAAAATCACTTTAGATGTTCCCTGGTGAGATATGAGCCTTAGTGATAATTTATTACATCCGAGGCGATGGTGGGAGTTAGTGAACGACTATGATGTTTATATTTTATATCATCCAGGGAAAGCGAATATAGTAGTCAACACCATCAATCATAGATCTATGTTTATCCTGTCATATTTACAGGCATAGAAGAGTGACATAGTGTGTGAGATTCATCTGCTAGTTAATCTTGGAATTCGATTACTATATGCAGGTGGTACCAAAGTTACTACTTAGGACATGAAACCCCCCTCTTTATTAACTAAAGTGAAGGAATGGCAGTATGAAGATCATGTGTTAGATCATTAAAGAGATACAATCCTTCAAAAGGAGAAGGCACTATTTGAGATTATAGGAGATGGAGTCATTCGATATCAAGGTCGAATATATGTTCCTAATGTGGCAGGGTGAGATGGAGTACTCAAATATCGAGGTCGATTATATATTTCTAATATGGCAGAGTTGTGCCAACAAGTTATGGGACAAGCAATGAGAAAGTAACCTAGAGTTGTGTAGCACACCTCGGTAATAATACCAAGGCTATAAAATAATATATAGCAATAGTTGTACATTCAGCAAAGTACCAAGCGAAGAGATAAGTATACCTATATATTCCTAGAGGGACATCATATCATAGTTCTATATATGTATTCACAAAGTGAATCCAAGATATTGGCAAAAAGCAGGAAAAAAAAAGAGAAAAGTTGTACATAAAAGGACATAGTCGTATATAATACATCATAGAAGGTAGTAGAAGTTACGAGATTGGAAGAACTCCGGCCATAATTTGCGAGATGAGAATATGCCTAAAGGGGGAATGCCCTAGTTTTTGGATTTCTTCATAGAACAATTGCCTAGATGACAAAGGACAATATTAAAGTATTAATAAGAGCCATATGGTATGAGAATGAGAAGCACATCAGTCAACATTCGAGGACGAATATTCCAAAAGGGGGAATAATGTTACAACCCATATTTTTGTACCTGAAAGTACGTCGTGAGTTAATTGATGTAAGCTCAAAAAGGATGAAATCCTTCTACAAGGACAAGAAAGGTTTGTCGAAGTGTTAAGCAAGTTAAGATGAATATGCGAATTTTTAATCATGATTTAAATGAGTTTAAAGCCATTATATGACTATATATGATATTTTTATATGAAGTATAAAGTTTGAAAAAAATCGGATTTAAGTTGCGGAAAAACCGACTAAGGATTTGCCTTGAAATGAAGCTTTTTGAGTAATAAATTTTGTGAGTTATATATGGTCTTTGTGGGGCATATTATATATCAAATTGAATTTCTTGGAATGTAGTTTCCAACACTCTTAACCATTCGCTCATACGATATCCGGATAAAAATATATAAGTGTTTGAAAAGGGGCCAATGAGATGGTGCCAAGTGGCACATTTTGACTTTTCAACCAAAATGATATTTATCTTCCTATGTCGTCTCTTGATTAAAAATTCCAGAGAGCTCGACCAAATAAATCCCTAAACTTCCCTTCAAGCTTTCTCACAAGGCTTTCCAACAAGATTATTATCCGGGGCACGAAATCAAGTAGCAATAACGCAAGAACGATCCCCACGACGTAAGTATCGCTATACAGTCTCTCCTTTTCTTTGTAATTTGAGTTTTAGAAGGTATTTTGAAGTTAATTAAAATGCCTAATTTCTGGTTTCAATATCTTAAATATCAATTAAGGTTGATTACTTCATTTCATAATATTTAGAACTCACGGGGCTGTGATCGGAGGTCGTGAGTTCGAGTTATTTGATTTGTGATGGACTGTTTTGTGGGCTGTTTCGTGTAGCTTTTGGGTTGTATATTTTGCTGCTATTTAATGGAGTTTTTGGAGGATAAATGGTGTGGAGAAACACCACACAATATTGAAATGATGAAATAGTCATTCTTTAATATTTTCGGGGTGTTGGACACTACTATAGTCGTTGTTTTTGTTATGAATTGATTGGGGTGTGTTGGGCTGTTGCAAGCTAAATATGACATGGATTTCAACTTTCATCTACTGTATAAGGTAATTATATTGTGTTCCTACAGGAGCTTAAGGTTATATTGACATCGGTTGAGTTAAATGGATGAAGTAGACATGAACTAGTAAATAAAGTTGTTAATTAAAAATAATTGGAGTTGTGGATCATTTTCTTTGTTATGGATATATGGCATAAGGCTGGAATTATTGATGAAGGACTTCATTATCATGTTAATGATACTATTAAGTTAAATTAAAATGTCTATAAGGGATGATATGGGGTATACGAATTCCAATTGGAGCTTGCCGCTCGTCGTCAAATAGTTAAGACTTGTTGTTATTTTACGGTGTCTTGTTATTGATAATGATGTATTGCTGGATTTATCTGGTAATTGTTGTTGGTGTATGGTATTGGAGGAGGCTCTTGTTACAGGGGAGATGTTGCCCGAATGTATATAAACAAGCTACAAGTTTAAGTTGCAAACTTAGCCTTTATTCAACACTGATTTTGAATCTCCTTATGCAATGGTAGATTGAGTTGAGTTGTTTGAAGAGTTGTTTGAGAGGTATTAAGGGCTCACCATGGTTAAGGTATGTTAAGGCATTTCTTTCTTTCTTTTGGCATGATCTAAAGTTAAATGAATACACTATTTCATAACGGATCTACTCTTAGAAACCAAGGTTGCACATGTTGTTCTTTTCTTATAAAGTTATTTTAAGCAAGTATGTATGATCCTTGAATCCTATAGAAGCTCATATTGATGGTATGATGTCCATAATGTTAATCGAAGGTGCAATGACCTTATGTCACTCCGAAAGGTCTAGAACGTGTTTCCATGAGTCAAGTATGCATTATATATATATATATATATATATATATATATATATACTCAAAAAGGTTTAGAACGTGATTCCATGAATCGAGTATGCATTATATATATGTATCTATTTTACTCTACCGAGCCGCGCTATAGTCGGCCGGGTATGGCACCTATTGTGCAACCACTGATCAGTTGGGTTTACCGAGCTCCACATGGCCGGGTACGTTTTTACCGAGTCCTCTTTGAGGCCGGGTACGATATGATGATGATGATGAGGCCCACAGAGGCAAATGATTTTAAAAGTTTATGTATATATATGTATTATGCACTTCATATTAGTAGCCCCCAGAGGCACTCAGATGTTACAGGTTGTATCTCCTCCATCTCTCTTTACATTGTTGTTCTTGTTTATGTTTCCATGCCTTACATACTCGGTACATTATTCGTACTGACGTCCCTTTTGCCTGGGGACGCTGCGTTTCATGCCCGCAGGTCCTGATAGACAGATCGAGAGCCCTCCAAGTAGGCTATCAACTCAGCAGAAGATGTTGGTGTGCTCCATTTGCTTCGGAGGTGCTCGTCTGGTTAGTATTATTTAGATGTGTATTGTTTGGTATGGCGGGACTCTGTCCCGACCTTTATGGAATTTATGTATTCTTAGAGGCTTGTAGACATAAGTCGTGTACATAAAAGATTGTACGGCCTTGTCGGCCTATGTTTTGAGTTTATAAAGGATCATGTTGGCCTATTAGGCCCGTATGTCTCGTGTATATGATGATGTAATAGGAAAGATATGTTACGTTGGTACTTGATCGAGTAAGGTATCGAGTGCCCGTCGCGGCCCATCGGTTTGGGTCGTGACAATTTTATACTGTATTTTCAATTATACAGTGTAGACAAATATTAATGATCTTGTATACCAGAGTAGCGAGACAATGGAAGCAATCTGGATGAACTGTTCCATGGACCATTCAATTAATAGCAAAGCGGCTCTGAAAAATATGAAGAGGCTTAGGATATTAGACATTCTGACAGGTGGTAAGCATATCAAATTTCATGACATGTCAAACAATTTGCGTTGGTTTTGCTGGGATTTCTTCCCTTTAAAGTTTGAAGCCAAAAGGCTTGTTCATCTGGCACTTGCGTGTAGTTCATTGCAGCAACTATGAATGGAGAAAAAGGTAGTATAGTTGAATGGAGTATATTATTTCCTTCCTCTTCTCTCTATATCTTTCAGTGATGAATAAAAACCATTGACTTTCTCACATTTGCTTAACATAATTTCTACTTTGACATGTCCAAATTTATGATGCATGAAAATGCCAAATCATGGCTCCCCTCATTATAAGCTCAGTTTTCCATAATTTTTTTTGTGAACAGTATTTGACAGATCTGAAGTCCGTACAAGCTTAATGCACACACCAGATTTCACTGGGATGTCAAATTTGGAGATATTGAGATTGTCAGGATGTGCATATCTGGAAGAGGTTCACCATTCCCTTGCATATTGCAAAAAGCTCATCGTGTTAGATTTTTCTTGGTGTACAAGACTTAAGAGGCTTCCAAGTATTTTTCACACAGGATCTCTTGAATATGTGCATTTAAGAGACTGCAATCATTTGGAAAATTGTCCAGAAATCCCCCAAATTAAAGCATGAATTGGTTGTCAGAATTAGATATGTGCAAAGCACAAGAGGGATAACAAAACTACCATCATTTAATTTATTGGATGACTAAGTGCCCTTACCCACTTACACTTGTTTTCCAATGTTTTGGTAACTCTTCCAAGCAGCATTTGTAGGTTGAAAAATCTGAAGTCTCTATGTCTCAGAACTTAAAAGCTTGCCAGCAGTGATAGGGGATTTAGAAAGCTTAGAGAAACTTGATGGTAGATGTACTAGAATTTCACGACCTCCTCCTTCTATATCTCACACGCTTGAACAAACTTAAATCCTTGATGTTTGGAGCCATCGTCGATGAACAACTCTACATAGGAGAGTCCTTTGTCTTTCCTTCGGTGACTCAAGGATTATTACAACAACAACAATCTAGTATATTCCCACAAAGTTGGGTCTGGGGAGGGTAATATGTAGACAGGCCTTACTTCTACCCGAAAGGGCAGAGAGGCTGTTTCCAATCAACGCTCGGCGCAGGGAAGAGAAAGGCAAACAAAAACAAAGACACAAACAACATTAGTTACTCCAGCATAAATCGCATAAATAATTATCTAAACATAAGAGTCATAAGTACCTTAAATAAGCTGGCATGCAATAATATTAAAACAGTAACTACCAGAAATGACTACCACAAGAGGACACAAACGAATACACGAATCATCTATGGATAGCCCTACCACGCCCTACACGAATCACCATGACTACCATAAGTGGCTCAAGGATTATTGTCATTGGAAAATCTGTATCTCACTTACTGCAATATAATAGACGGAGGACTTCCGGAGGACATTGGATCTGTATCTTCTCTTCTTTGGTAGAATTGCATAATTTTGATTATTTGCCTCAAAGCCTATCTCAGCTCCGTTGCCTTCGACATTATATTTGGGCTTGCTAGACTGCAAGAGGCTTAAAGAGATCCCAAAACTTCCACCAAATTGTACAAGACCGACCCAGTGTTTACATACTTTCAGGATTATCCCCAGTATGGTTCATTCATGGTTGATCCTCAAATAATATTTGGGCCCTTTAGACCATTATGATGAGTCAGAAATTCTAATCAAGAAATGAAATGTTGGAATTGAGGAACCTGCCAAATATAGAGAATTTTATTGGAACCTCTTGCTAGTTTAGAGCATATATATACATGTGTGCCAAATGGGAAAAAACCAGACTTTTATGGGCATCTTGAGGTAGATAATTCGGGCTGTATGTTACTGCTCATAACTACTGATAACCATCTGCTGAATATTAATTCAGCAAGTGCTGAAATTCGTGGCAACTCTAGCTGTAGTTGGATGGGTCTGTTCTCTCATCTCTGAGAGTTAGCAGCAACAAGCAGATGAGCTCTAAACTTTCTATTTAATCACTGGACAATGCAAGTAATATATAACAACTAACAGATTCAGGTCTTCATTTCTGTAAAAAGGACTTACCTGTTGCTAATGCACATCATGTATCAAACATTACTCAAGCATTCATATAGGTTCATCCAAATTTGAGATTTTGAAATGCACGGTTATATATTTTGTTACCAAGGATTTTTCAACTTCTGTTTTATAAGCTTGTACCTCATTTTATAGCTAAAACTATTATACATTTCTCTGCTCTCTTTCTCTAACTTAACTACACCCATAGATTAAGTTCAGTTGTCTTCTATATGTGAATCTCTAACTAGTTAACTGCTCATTTTGATCTAATGGATGGAAGAGAAAATTAAGGAGTCTATGCAACAGGGTTGATTGAAGCTGCTGCTAAGAGCAGATAAAACAGTATATGACTATCTTGAGGTTACGAGTTCGACCCGTAAAAACAACCACTAAAGCTTACATTATGGTAGGTTGTCTACATTACACTCTTTAGGGTGCGGCCGTTCTCCGAATCATGTGTGAATAAGGGATGTTTTATGCACCGTGTCCTCTTTTAAATTCTTTTCCCACCATCAATTTTCTAATATCATCCAACACGTGATATTAGATTTATTAATATTCTTTGTGTCGGAGAGCTTGAATTACTAGTTTAATATTGGATTGAGACAATTTTAAATGGAGTGATCTGCTTGAAATCGAAATTGCTATCAGCAAATGTGACTTATAAATAACAATCTACCACTGCAACTCATAAATCGCAATCTTCAAATGCGACTTTAAAATATTGATTATCTATAAGTTGTTAGAATCGCCTTTCATAAGAGAAAATTGTAGTTAAAGTGGTAATGGGGCAAAGCCACGTGCTCTTATTTTACTCTTACTTTAAGGTGGTAGGGAAGATTGATTCCATTACTGATCACAAAGACACCAAATTTTCGTTTAGGTGTTTTTACTATGGTATAGATAGAAGAAGCTGGTACGAAAAAATTAAAACACCTTATTCAGCGGAAGAAGTCACTCTCAATCCGATCTAGTAAGAAATGCTTTGTCGATAAAGTAAAGCGAGAGATAACTGGTCCTTTCTAAGGGTTCCAAGTAATTCAACCAATGTCAAGAAAAGTATTCGGTTGTAACAGGCTCTTGCAATAAATATGTATGCAGGCAAGAGAAGTTGCCTGTCAGCAGCGAAGAGTGATGGACAAGTCATGCTAGAAAAACTCATCGACGCTATCAAGTATCTTGCAGACGTGGACGAGTTGCTCGAGGAGAAACGAAAAAAAATTGCTACTTTAGAATTCTAGTTGTGCGCTAAACAACATGTTGTTATTGTTGTTATTTTTTGTTTTCTGTATATTTGATTATATATTGCTAATATAATCATGTCACTTTGATAGACTTTACCACTTACCAGGACACTTGCTATATTTTTTTGGTTGTTAAAGTGTAGACTTAGGGGTTGTTTGGTATGATGTATTAGTTCTATCTAAAGGTTTTTTCTTGATTTAGCTATAAGGATGAGGTAGTATGAAAAAAAAAATATGGAATTTAATAGAAATTATTACTAGTTGGACCAAAAAAAAATTTTCAAGCTTAGTTTTTGGTATTATTAATACGACTTATTTGGTATTAATCTATATATTACTAATATATAGCAAATCATAGTATTAGTAATGCCCAGACTTTTGGTGAATGCATTAGTATTTAGTATGATTAAAGATAAAATTATCTTTAAAGTCCCTTAAAGCTAAAGAATATGAAAGACATTTTTGTAAATAACTATATTTCTTAAAAATTATGCAATGCATTACAATTTGTAATACACTATACCCAGAGGCGGATTTGAAGGTGGCGGGTGATATAATTTCTTTTAATATATACCTTGACTAATATGAAATTTGTTAGGAATGTTTATTAGGGTCAACTTAATATGTATTTTGTATTTGCAAATAAAATAATTACATCTCAGATATTAAAAAATAGACGTAACTAGCATTGAATAATACATTTATTATACCAAAACAAGTAAAATCAATATTTTCACTGGGAAATAACATCATTTTTGTATATTAAATTAAATTTACACAAGTAAGATAATATCTTCAATAAGTGAATTATATCAAGCAGAATAAGAATTTTTTTAAAAAAATATCTTCAATAGATAAATCATACTTCACAAGTATAGAATTAAATAAACTACTAAGTTCTCAAAAATCAAAATCACAAATCTCATCTTCTTTAAGCAATGCTTACGAAATTTTTGTCATAATTTAAAGGTAACCAGATTTAAATTATATTTAATAATCATAGAATAACATAAATTTTTATTATAGAATAAACAAAGATGAAAGAAAATTAATGTCGATCAAAAATTTCCATTAAGACCCATATTTTTCGGATATTAAAGAAGAAAACTCGTAAATTTAAGATTAACAAGGATGAGAACTCTTAAATTGAATGCTTATTTAAAAGAAAATTATAATTTTGGAATCCTTTTATGAGTGTTCTTGTTAGAGACCACATATAAATAATAAAATAGAATAAGAAAAAGAAAAATATAAAAAATAATAAAATGATAAACAGAAAATTGGGAGGTAGTGGAAAAGGAAATTATTGATTGGAACCAAAAAATAAATGAAAAGCACATGAAAAAGGAAAGTCGGACAAGGTTCAAGATAATTCTAAATTTAAATTTTACACACGAGAAAATCTTTCAAAAAGATATAGGAGCCATGGCGCCTTTGTCTTATTTACGGCTACGGGTGACAAGATTAGAAATTTAACCTAATTTACGAAAATTTCAGCATATATATAAAAAAATTATCATCTTAGCGGGTGCCATGCCAACATTATAAAGGGGTGGATCCACCCCTGACCACACCAAACAATATATAAGAAATAATTTATGCATTACTACTCATGCATCACTAATTCTTGCATTACCAATACACATTTAGGGGTGGTAGACGGGCGGGTTAGATATGGGGCAGATCGAAAACATGTAATGAAAAAATCGATTAATTATCTAACCCGACCTATATTTAGTACGAATAAAATTATAAACGGGTTAACTAGCGGATAGTATGGGTAACTATATTATCCATGACTTCTTGAATATGATCGCTTTTAGGAAAATTCTTAATCTCTCAAACTTGAGGAATCCCTCAATTTGAGGTTTTATAAATGTGAAAATTAAACTCATTGGTTGTCTGTTTTCTAAATGGATGATATGATTCTTATTCATATTTGACCTATTTTTAAAAACTTAAATATCCAACCTATTTTTTAGTTGAGAATATGGATGATTAACTGTCTTCTAACCATTTTGCCACCACTATACACCTTATTCGGTACTCCGTCCGGTCCAAAATAAGTGATTTTTTTATGTTTTCACACAGATTAAGAAATCTACCTTTTAGCATTAATTAGCAGTGAAATTGACCATATTAACTTTTATTATCTACATAAACACTCCTAACACATATTACAACACTATTTACTCCAAAGACAATGTAAGAAAAAAATAATTTATTCATTCTTGAAATCTAAAAAAATCACTTATTTTGAATCACAAGAAAATGGTAAAAAAATCACTTATCCTGAAGCGGAAGTAGTACTATTCTTGGAGTCCGGAACCAAAATAGGTCTAATTTGGACTTAAAGAATATTTTTAGGTTTTAATAAAATAAAAAAACCTTTCTATATACAATGCCACAATTTCTGGCGTTGTATATTGACGGTAACGGCACCATTAATATACAACACCAGGAATTGTGGCGTTGTATGTGTCAGTATATGTTCAACGCCACAATTGTTGGCGTTGTACGCCTAATTATTGCTGACTCAATATTTACAGTATTGTACAATAATTGGACTGTACAATGCCAACCTTTTTGGCGTTGTATGGTAAAAAAAAATTATCCCGGCTCTTCGTTTTCTATATAAAGAGGTTACAATCGTATTCTATGCATTCAAAAATTTTATTAACTCTTCTTGCTCTATTATTCTTAAATTCTATAGCATTTCTTCATTATGTCTCAAGATCATAGGATAAGAGCTTTTTTATATTGGGGTGGTGAGGTTATGATGGAGAATAACTCTGTCAGCTACAGTTTGCCCGCTAAGTGTCATGTTAATTTGCCATTGACAATGGAGTACATGATATCGCTGTTATGCAAAAAAATGAGTGTGAGGAAACGTTCCGTCATACTTAAAGTTACCGGAAGATTTCCGTATTCCGTCACTCCGCAAGGGGTTGTTTTTTACTCGGAGTTTAACATCGACGATGATGAAACTTTGCGTGATTTTTTGAGGACTCCGGACGAATGTCGTGATTTTCTTGTAATCACAATGCTGGAGATGTACGTGAAGGTGGAAGACGTCCCTAAAAATGAGCTTGTGCGTAGTAGAGATAACCCCCAGTCATCGGGTGGTTATTCTGGAACAGTTTTTGCCGGACAAGTTCCGGATGAAATAGTTATCTTCGATTTAAACTTATCACTAGCTGCTTTCCATAACTCACAAGACGTCTGGTAAATTTTAATTATTATTTGTGGTAATTATGTATATTTTAATTGAATTGATTTGATAGTAACACTCGCATATTTAATAGGGGTACCGGCCAGATATGAATTTTACAAGTGGCCCATCTGGTAGTCATCACCTAATTGATAACGTCCAACATGGAATTTCATCACATTATGACTTGTAAGTTAAGTGGTTTACGTAAATTATGGAAATTATTTATTAATTTATTAGCTTATATTTTTGTTGATTGTTTAGTGAAAATGAGCAAGTTGAACTCACACAATTGCCCGAAAATGATGTATTACATCGGGACATGGCAGATGCACAGAGCGAGGAAGAGAACAGTGACTACAGCAATAATGTGGATGGATCCGGTGATGAGACACCCTTTGATTGTGAGGATGGTGATGCTGAGGATGATGAGGAAGAACCTGATTTGAAGAGAGACCCCTCAAGACGAAGAGTGTATGAGTCTGAAGTGTTGTTTCATTCAAGAGAGATTCCTTACATTGATAATTTTCCAACCATGTCGGATGTGGAAGCTTTCACACGGGATTTTGATGAAATTCGGACAGCAATGTGGGATGAATCTAGACCAATGGTGCTTGCAAAGGGGATGCTTTTTCCTGATAAAGTGCGCCTAACTAGGGCTTGTAAAATACACAACGTAAAAGACTGTCATGAGATGCAGGTAGCGAAGTCAAGTCCAACGGTATACAAGGTTATTTTTCGCAGGTGGTTTAGGCCATATAATTGGATGCTGCGTGCGACAAAGAAGAAGACATGTATGTCGAAAGTGGGTAAATACATTCCCACCCACACATGTGAAACGGACACATTCAACGGGAATCACTTTAACTTAGATATTGACTTGATTTCTTTTGTTCTTATTCCACACGTTGAACAGTCCATAAGGTATAAAATCAAAGAGTGCATTACATCTGTCAAGCAGGAATATGGCCATACCATAACTAAAAGAAAGGCATTTCTCGGACGCAAACGAGCGTTTGAAATAGTGTATGGTAACTGGGATAAGTCATTTGCAGATCTGCCTAGGTACATGGTTGCATTGCAGCATTTCAACCCCATGACGGTTATTGAGTAGAAGGTTGAGCGAAGTGTAGGTAAACCAGAATATATATTCAATTATGTGTTCTAGGCATTTAAACCAGCAATTGATGGTTATTCGCATTGTCGCCATATAATATCCATAGACGGTACTCATGTCTATGGAAAGTACGATATCAAGCTATTAATAGTCGTGGCAGTAGATGCTAATGGACATATATTTCCTCTAGCGTTTGCTATTTGTGCCAATGAAAGCCAATAGACGTGGATGTTGTTTTTGATCCACTTGAAAGAGCACATTGTGAAACAACGTTCTGGTATCTGTCTAATTTCTGATCGGCACGGTGGTATCTTACGTTCTGTGGAGAACTTGCCTGCATGGCAAGAACCTTATGGGTACCATCGTTACTATGTTAGGCATTTGAAAGCCAATTTCCAGAAGGCATTTCCCAGTAAGGCTTTGCATGATTTGATGTGGTTGGTAGCAACTGATCACCAACAACATAAATTCCGAAGGCACATGGAATATACCAGGCAACAAGACGAGGCAGCCTATCGTTGGTTAATGCGACATGACCCTTAAAAGTAAACTTTGCATGCGGATGGTGGCAGACGGTGGGGAACTCTGACTACAAATGTGTTAGAGTCTTTCAATGGGTTATTGAAGTTGGCAAGAGGATTGCCTGTAACAACCATGGTGCGGATGTCGTTCAAGCAGATGGTAGAGAGGTTTGTTGAGAGATCTGCGGCTGCAATGTCATTGATGGAAAGTGGTGTTGAATTTATGCCTATGACAATGGCGAGATTTGAGAAATATTGACGATGAGCACATTGGCATTTATTTTTTCAGTATGATAATGACAGAAATGTGTTTGAAGTTCGCACCGCTATCCATCAAAATCGGGGTAATAATGTGCATACTATGAATGAAGCTGCAAGGTTATGCTCTGTGAAGACCCAGCCCGTTGACATGGGAATTACCACCTCGTTACCTTGAATTTATGTGTTTTATGCTTTTATATCAATGTTAGAGTCTATCGGGTAAATTATGAGTGATTTGGATTGAAAATGAGGCACATAGCCTTTTTGAAGGAAGCTTGAATATGAAAAGTCAACCTGGAGTTGACTATTTAGTTAGAGTGCAAGGAATCGGGTTTTGATGATTCGGTTAGTTCCGGGAGGTGATTTGTGTCTTAGAGGAGCGATCGGAATTGAATTCGGATGTCCGGTGTAGAAAATAGGCTTGAATTGGCTAAGGTTGAATTTTGGCAAAATTCGAACGGTAGGTGAGATTTTGATCCGGGGTCGGAATGGAATTCCGACAATTTCTATAGCTTCGTCATGTGATTTTGGATATGTCTTCTAATTTTTAGGTCAATCGGACGTCGTTTGGTCGTGTTTTTGATTGAATGTTAGTTTCAGAAGTTTAGATGAAATCCTAGGCTTGTATCCGCTATAATTCGGTGATTTATGTGTTTAAGGACGTGTTTTTATGATTGAAACAAGTTCTTATCGTGTTTTGGAGTTTGTTGGTGGTTTTCATTGGGGTCTCGGGGGCCTCGGGTGAATCCGGACCATCATCCGGCATTTTAGAACATGGAAAATCTGCAAAAAATTGCAGAAACTGTGCAGAAGGTTAAGCCTTCGCGTTCGCGAGGCAAGGCCCGCGTTCGTATAGGCAAGGACCAGTTGGTCATCGCGTTCGCGAGGGAAAGTGCCACGTTCGCGTAAGAGGAAGCTAGGAAGCATCGCGTACGCGAGGAGGTGTATCGCGCTCGCGTAAGAGGAAAAGACGACGCATCGCATTCGCGTGGACGGGGGACGCATTTTGTGTAGAACGAATCCCGGATGGCTGCGGAGTTGTGTATCGCGAATGCGTGGGGCATGTCTCGTTCGCGAAGGTTAATTTGGTCAGAGCATCGCGAACGCGTGATAGGCAACGCGAACGCGAAGAAGGATTTGGTCTGGCAGTGGAATTAAATTGCAGAACCAGTGTAGTCGCGGGTTTCACACCCAAAACACAAATTTTGAGTTCTAGAGAGAGAAACTCATGGGAGATTGCTGGGAAATCATCGGGTATTCGTCGGAGGTAAGTTTTGTGGCTTAATTACAACATTTTATCATGAAATCCTTGATTAATTCTCTGTAAATGGAAGATTAAAGGTGAGTTTTAGCCCTACACCTAAAATTGTAGAAAATCACTGATTTGAGTGGGCAAATGGAGTCCGAATTTGGTAAATTTTATATTCCTAGACTCGTATTGAGACAAGGGTTCCGAATATGTGACTTTCGTAATTTTTCGAGAAGCGTACCAAAAGTCGATTTTTGGCAACTCTGTCATTTTTGGTGTAAATTGAGTTGTTTTGACTGGGTATCATTCCATTGGCCTAATTTGATGTGTTTCTACTATATTTGATCAGATTCTACGCGTACGGAGCTTGAATCTCGTGGCAAGGGCATCGCGGGCTAGTCGTCGAGCCGTATTGAGGTGAGTAATAGATGTGGTGATGACCAGCTGGTTCGAAACCCCGGTATACCACTTTGTGACGCTGTATAGCAGCGAGACACGTACTCTCTTGTGAGTACGGGGTCGATTGTGATTTGGGGACTATGGCTTAGTCCGACCTGTTGTTACTGTATTATGATTTTGGCTATTCTTGAGCCGTTGAACCTCCTTCTCAGAGGGTTGCATATTATATAGTGATATTGGCTACTATTGAGCCGTTGAACCTCCTTCTTGGACGGTTGAGTACACTTATGGGCTGTGAGCCAATTATTGGATCCTGCGAGGATCGTTATCATTGTTCCGTGATATTGACATGCTAGTTTTACTACCAGTCTGTAGCTATTACTGTTATCATGATATTTCCAATCTCTGGACATTTACTGTTTTCTGTTTTCAACTGAAAAATGATAAAAGAGTTTTCAAAACTACTTTTGAGCCTGCGAGGCTACATTTGCATATTAGCTGACTGGTAGTGGATCGGGCTGCGCACCACAGTGTATATTCATGATATTGTACTTGGGCTGTAGGAGCCCCTCCGGAGTTTGAACCCCCTCAGTGAGCACGGGTACCCAAATTGGATCGGGCTATGCGATGTAGTGGTCATTTCATGCGTTGCATTGCATTTAGCTACATCTGCTAGCTGTTATAATATGTTGTTGATACTTGTTGGAACTCTACTGTTGATATTGAACTGTTACAGGGTACTGGTTACAGCTTTACATAGTGCTTTATTGTGGATTTATTATCTACATTGTCTTACCCCTGTTTATTACCACTCAGTCTGGAAGTACTCATTTTACTCCATGCACCTTGTGTGTAGATCCAGGTACCTCTCAGCAGTCCTGAACTGGTAGCCGTTCAGAGGCATTTTGCGGGATAGTCGAGGTAGTTGCAGCGTCCGCAGGACCTGACTCCCCTTCCAGCTGTCTTTTCATTTCGAATTGTTATCTATTTCCACCCTGAGTATTGTAGTTGACACTATTGCACTTATGGCATCTTTAGAATCTCTTGACTCTTGACCCTTCGGTCTATGGGAGTTGTACTGTTTGGGGCTTAATCCCCGTATTGGTATTTTTGTCTTCATTGACTTATGTTGTTGTGCTTAAAATTTGGGTAAAGTGAGCTCTTAGCTCCGTAAATGTTGTTAATTGGTCGGGCTGGCCTAGCAGTGTGCTGGGCGCCATCACGACCGGGTTTGGGGTTGTGACATGCTCTTGTGAAAAATGGTCCATCTACCACATGTCTTGCTCACATGCCATCAAGTGCTTTCAACATGTTGGTTTAGGTGCAACAAAGTATGTTGATCAACAATATAGCGTTTCCAAGTACGTAAACACATATAGTAGTCAGTTGCAACCACTGGGCGCTGAGCATTATTGGCCTCCTGCACCATTTAAATTGGTGTGTAACAAGTCCTATTTGCGTAAAATACAGGTGAAGAAGAGAACGCATATACAAAACCAAATAGATGTTAGTGATACAGTGTATACGCGAAAATGTGGTATATGTTCACAAACTGGACACGGCCGTAGAAAATGTCCTTTGGGTGGCAACAGTAATCAAGCTCGGGGTGGGTGTTCTTCTAGTGTACCTAACAATCTATGAGTTGTAATAATTAGTTTTAATGTGTATGTTTGTTAATTTATAAAATAAAATTATGTTTCATTACTGTCTAGCCAATTACCAATCTTGTTTTTAACCTTTTATTTTATTTTATTTGCTTTTACTTCTGTTCCGTATGTAAATTTAACACGAATTTCATTAAAGTAATTTGTGTGTTGTCTTGTTGAATTGAAAAATATGACTGGATGACATAAAGTAGACATATCAATGGAATAATATTTAACACGCAAAATACAACGCCATCATACCTGGTGTTGTGCATGTGATGTCTTGTTAAACTGAAAAAACTGACCGTAAAATACAACGCCAACAAAAATAGCATTGTGCATGTGATGTCTTGTAAAATACAACGCCATCAAAACTGGCGTTGTGTGTGTATTCACTCACCGATAAATAACGTGCTCATTGTAGTCATTTTATGTGCTCAAAAATTTAGTAAACGCAAATATTTCTTCCAACATGGATATTTTTTAAGTAAAAGTAAATGGCTCAACCTCGTACACCAGTGTGTTACTGTGCAAAAGCTTGTGCGCTGCAAACTTGTTGGGAAGGTCGTGATGTTGGACTTAACTACTGGATGTGTATGAACCAGTTGTACAAAAATTCGGATGAACCTATGTGTGAGTTTGATGAATGGGCTGAGGAACAATGTCTCCAAGAATGCTACAGAGAACGAATGCTAAATCTTCATAATATGTGGTTAGGCCAAGAAGATCTAACAAGCCAACTCCATAGAACAATGGAAGAAATGAGGGAGGAGCTGAGGGAAGTAAAAGATAAAAAATGGAGAGAATAATTAAATTTTGCAACAATGAAGGAACAAAGAATAAAAAATAAACAGGAAATTGCGAAGCTTAAGGCGAGAGTGAAAGAGTTAGAAGACGAAAAAGAACAATTGCTAGAACAATTTAAGTGGTTAGAACGCAGAATAAATGGAAGCCGGGACTAAACAATTCTCACTGTGTGTTTAGTTCATTTTTATATTTGTCTTTTTGATTAACTCATATTTAAGTGGCATTTAAGTTTAAGTTTAAGTTAAGTGGAAGAGTATGTTTGTGTTTGTGTTGTACTAATTTAAGTTTAAGTGGAATATTATGTTTGTGTTCGTGTTGTACTATTTGAAGTTTCATTGGAATTTAAGTTTAAGTCCTTGTGTTGTTACACGAAACAATAAAACAAATGGAGAACTAAAAAAATTAATAGAGATATTCAATTAAATATTGATGTTACAAAACAAATTATTTACAACAAATACACAAAACAAAAGGAAGGCCGCCTAGTCAAGACCCGCATCCGGTGTGTCTCAATGTAGCCGTCGGCCTGAGGCGCATCCCCGCCCGTCCAGGTATGCTATCAGGCTCATCATCATCAAATTTCCTCCGTATAGCCTTATGTGGCTCAGGATGACATGCAACGGTGGTGCTGTCAGGTCCAATAGAAGACTACATAATAAAATAAAAATTAGTTTAGAAAATCACATAATAATTTATAACAACTTTCTTACCATAATAGCGTCTGGATCCTGAATGTAGTCATCTGTCGCATCGTCAACTGAAGCCCGAACAAGGAGATTAATATAATGTAATAAATAAAATAAGTTATAGTTAAAACAAATTCATATTCAGAACTAATAAACTCATACCTGCGCATGTGAAGAGCTCCCATAACTCAGTCGGCGGCCACTAAATATATCTCTGGTCGGTCCACCCTCTTCAGTGGTAGATGGGCTAGGGTAATATGTACCCCAATCCACTGCTTGGAAATCAGAGCCCGTGATCAATAATTGACCCGGTGTGGTCATCTGTGAAGGGCTTGCAATGTCATAAATACCATGGCTGTAAGACGGCATGTCTGTCTCATGCATGCCACCTGGCATAGCAACAACAACATCATCATCGGGAGCATCACCGGCCCCCTACTGGACACCACCTCCTCGGGCAGCACGAGGTCGCCAGGCAGCACATGGTCTTCGGGGAGCTAGTCGTCGGGCACCAGTAGCTCGTGGAATACCATGACCTCGCTGGTATGTGGCTGGATCAATATAATCAGCATCCTGTGCCAAGTGTTGATCCGATCTGGCACGCTGCAGTGTCTCGGCAGCCACTGTCATGAATCGCCGACCATAATCCTGCATGACCACAGGATCGTGGACATAACTCTGCATCTACTGCCCCATATGGTAGACGGTATTCAATCAAATAACTGCACAAAAGTAAAGAATGTAAACTGGGTATTACTCACAATATTATATGTATATTATTAAATATAACATAAAACTTACCAGAGCCTCGTGTCTCACGGCGTATGAGATGTACTGCCCTTCTACCTGATGCATTGGGTTCCCGATAAAAAGACGGGACACTGTGCGGTACCATGCCATATACTCATCAATAGGATAGTGCTGCGGAGGTGGGATCAAATCACCTAATTTATCCCAAATAACCAACTGAGTGTAAAGCCAGCCTAAAAAGGTGCCATCCACCCTGGAACGATCATCCTTCTCATAATGTAGGGGATGTCATGCAGGCGGAGGCGGTATAGGCTGCAGCATGCCAAATTGACGCAAAACACGCTCCGAGGCAGGATGCTCCACGATATCCAGGCATGTAAGAGGGACAAAAGTCCTCCAAATATGCCGGCCTAACGTACAGTACACTGGCAGGGTAGCTAGCAAGTCCTCCCTATACAGCATCTAGATGAACTATCAAATAACAACACAAATTGTTAGTATGCGTAACACTAAATTAAACAATAACTGGTACGTTTAGTTAGATATTCACCTGTGTATCCTCGAGGAACTCTAACACATCCCTGATGCTGGGAGATTATGATGGGCATCATACGCCCGTGAAAGTCCACGCCGCATGACCCACCTAGAAGCTAAAGGCAGGTGTGGAATGGAAACGTCAGCTGGTAGCTGTGGCATAGGTGGCCTAAGCTGCACAAATTGCTCCCATACCCAAACCTAACATAGAAAGTTGATATATACTGTGAGATAAACTATAGCTAGGTAGATTTGTAACTAACGGATATTTTTATTGAATATGTTCTCACCTGTAGAAGAGGCAGGAAGCCATAAATATCTCTCTGTGTGCCCATAGAGGCCCGGCACATCTGCATGTATAAAAATGCGAGGACAGCACCACCCCAACTATATGTGACTGTATCCTCGAAGCGTGTAATATGATGGAGAAATCGGAGGCTGACTAAGTTACCCGAAGTGTTTGGGAACAAGACCCGCCAAATAGAAAGAGCGGTAACAGCCTAGTGTAGTGAAGTACATCCTCCTCCTCTGACTGATTTGTGATAGTAGGGTGGAGCTGATCTAGTCACTATCTAATAGGGGATAACTGTATCCGACTAATCCCAGCCCTAGGATCCTCGACCTCCGGCCTCAAACCTGTGAGCATCTGAAGCAAATCCCAATACGCCTCGCACGGAAAATGCCTCGTGTTCGTAGGGAATAGAACAACAATCAATCAGCTGACAGGCCATATAAAATCTCTATGTCCTGCAATGTAATAGTGGCCTCGCCAATGGGAAGGTAGAAGGTGTGTGTCTCCGGTCGCCACCGCTCAATCATGGCCGTGATCAAAGAATAATCAAGTTGTATCCGGCTAATGCGAATAATCCTGTAAAATCCCATCTCCTCCAGGTGATGGACGACTCTAGGATGTAGATCGTGCTCACTCAAAAACTCCCATAAGACATCCACTCTCCTAGCCCGGAAATGTCTGTGTCAGCAACTGGCCATCCCAGATATACTCTGATCGATGTTGGGGCTGTAGGCCTAACAGATCCGAGGTCCGAGGGCAGGATGTATGGGCGCATACCATATCATCAACTGTAAAATTATAAATTTTAATAACTTAATTGTACAAATTATCATTAATATCTATGTATTTATTTTTATAATTTAAAGTTATATTTATAATAACTTAATTGTCCAAATTAATAACATATAGGTCCCGGGCTCGATATTTTTGAGGCCCAGCGGCACCAAACTATTATTAATCATTATATTTTTTTTATAATTTAAAGTTATATTTTAAATAATATAATTGTACAAATTACTTATATATGAGTCCCGGGCTCGATATTTTTGAGGCCCAGCGGCACCAAACTATTATTAATCGTTATGTATTTTTTTATAATTTAAAGTTATATTTATAATAATTTAATTATCCAAATCACTATTGTATGGGTCCCGGGCTCGATATGTTTGAGGCCCATCGGCACCAAACTATTATTAATCGTTATGTATTTTTTTTGTAATTTAAAGTTATATTTTAAATAATTTAATTGTATAAATTACTTATATATGGGTCTCGGGCTCGATATTTTTGAGGCCCAACGGCACCAAACTATTACTAATCTTTATGTATTTTTTTATAATTTAAAGTTATATTTTAAATAATTTAATTGTACAAATTACTTATATATGGGTCCCGGCTCAATATTTTTGAGGCCCAGCGGCACCAAACTATTATTAATCTTTATGTATTTTCTTATAATTTAAAGTTATATTTTAAGTAATTTAATTATACAAATTACTTATGTATGGGTCCCGGGCTCGATAGTTTTTAGGCCCAGCGGCACCAAACTATTATTAATCGTTATGTATTTTTTTTTATAATTTAAATTTATATTTTAAATAATTTAATTGTACAAATTACTTATGTATGGGTCCCGGGTTCGATATTTTTGAGCTCGCGGGCTCGATAATTTTTAATAACTTAATTTTATAACTTAATTTTGAGGATCAGCAATCCAAGCTAAATACTACACATTACTACGCTACAAGGTTCTAAAATTTACTAGTCTAAAAGAGTCTATGTTTTACTACTCTAAAAATATCTACATTTTACAACTAACAAATAATATAAATTAAACAAATATATATAAACAAAATATTAACATGAAAGCACATATATTAACATACTAATCCGGATAAATTATACATACTTATTTCGAAAAATAACATAAACTAATTAAAACTAATATGCAATCTAAAATACAAACCAAATAATACTAATATGCAACATACCTCGAATTCGATTTTTTGTGGATGAAAAAGATGTTTATTATCGCTTCAAACCCGTAAATCCACAACACCAACAACCTTTACTCGAGAGTGGGACCACGTGTTACTACTACTATATGTCGGGGGAGCCCAAATTTTTTTTTTTTTTAAATCGGACCAGAATGTGGGGAAGGGGGACCAAAGTTTTTAAAATATTGGGGGAGTTTGTGTGAGGAAGACGACGGGTTGAAGAAGGAGAGGGGTTTTTATTAACAAATACAATGCCACAATTCCTGATGTTGTATTTTAACTGTATTTATTGTTAAAATACAACGTCAATAGTTATACCGTTGTATATAGAAATTTTTTTTTTAAAAACGTAAAAAAGTTAAAAAAAATCGACCTATTTTGGTTCGGGACTCCTATTCTTGTAGACCTAACAAATGACCCCTACCTATAGTGGCTTTCATGTACAGCAAATATGAGGTTTGACCACATTCATTTCACTGACACAGAATAGACCTTCTCATTTTTCAAATACAAGAGTCAGATGGTACTAGACTACTAGCCTAGCCCCAGAAAACGAAGGCCATGTTAACCTATCACAACATAAAAGACGTTTCCATTTCGTTGCCTAACAAGTGTTCCCTTTACACTCTTCCCTCCCTTTGAGTATTCTCTGTCACCTCCATTAATGCTCTTTCTCTGTGACGCTTTGTTCTATACTGTGTGTTTTACATTCTTTTCTACGAAGGAGAGCTTCCATGTTCAAGCCGTTAGAAATATCCTCTTGCAAAAATGCGAGGTAAGTTTTATACAATAGGCTCTTGTGATTCGGCCTATCCCCGCTCATAGCAAAAGTTAGGGGTGTGCATTCGAATCGGTTTATCGATAAATCGAATCGATTGTTTGTTATCGAAACCAAAAAAATCAAAACCTTATTAAAACGATAACAATAAACATATGTACAAATCAATAATCGACAAGTAATTATTGATAAGGGTCCAAATAGAATCGATAAGTCGAATACACACATTAAACTGTTGACACTTATAAAATGAGTAATTACCTATTTGTGTAGATTAAAAGCGGCTATACAATATCATTTTCTCTAATCTATACCCTTTATTTTACCCTAAGTCCCTTACCATATTATTTTATCTATCACATTTAAGGAATGATCATGAAGTTCAAATTAGTGGAAAACAAAATTAGCCACGATGATGTATTTTGTTTTGTTTTTTTATACCGTTTGAGTGTTGGTGGCAAACATTTGATCCCTTACTTTAGTTTTGTTGTATGTGCTTGTTGACAAAATTTTAATGTTATAAATGGTGTTCGCCTTATTTTAACTTTTTTTTTTGTCCATATTAGTTAGACACGTTTATAAACGATATACTTTCCGTGGAATCTCGCGAATTTTCTTATTGGTGTAATCGATAACCAAATCGATAAGCCCCTAAAATGATTAATCAAAATCGAAAAAATCGAAACCTTATTGAAACGATAACGATAAGCATATGTACAAATCGATAATCGATAAGTAATTATCGATGTATGGAGGAATCTCGGATGCAA
Organism: Nicotiana noctiflora; assembly: GCA_032618575.1. Classification (NCBI taxonomy): domain Eukaryota; kingdom Viridiplantae; phylum Streptophyta; class Magnoliopsida; order Solanales; family Solanaceae; genus Nicotiana; species Nicotiana noctiflora. Next base: position 66,854 of record JASVEL010000769.1, on the reverse strand, counting down.
TACGGGTTGAGCACGCTCCCTTACACGGCCGTTGACATCGGGTGGCAACCTCTTTCGTGTCGGTACGGTGATGAGGATACACACTCATCCATAGTAGCATATCAGCAGGCTCGCGCGAGAAGACGTTCCGACTCCCCCTCCCCTGTACTTTCGTTGTAATAGCGATAGCTTTGGGACGATGTAATATATCAGCAAGGGGGTCATCCTTCTATATAAGGAAGGGTCCCCCCCCCTCATTTGTAACACAATTAATATTGACCATTAATAATACAACTCTTTCTCTCTGCCATTTTCTCTCTATTGTTATCTTTTTATTGCTTACTTGTTCAAACACTTGATTAAGCCTCATCACATTTTTACAAGAAAAACATATACATGAATCCAAAGGTCGGTCTTTAAGATATATTACCATTGATTCCGATTTATTCTTTGATTGTCCCTAACTCTTAAAGCAACCGATAGCTTTTGGGTCAAACAATTTGGCGCCGTCTATATGGATTTCAAGAATCAAACTCGTATTATACATCCACAAGACCCGATCATCGAAAAAAAATCTGGAAATGGCCAAAAATGACACTCGATCCAAAGTTGTGGTAGAAGTTACCACCAACCTTCTGAGTTCCATGAACGAGGCCGGTGGTAGCGCTGCCATCAACACTACCCCTGGTGTCGCACCCGAGGCAGAAGCCTCACCTCCCTCATTTGGGAACCTTGCAACCCCGCAGGAAAGGGACACCTCCACTTCAAAAGAGGCACCCCCAGCAGTCAAGAAGTTATTGGAAGAATGGCTGACCAGTACCCTGAGCAACTTAGTGGAAAAGCCACCACGAGGCTGTGAGAATGCAGCACCAACAGCGAGCAACACCACGGAAATAGATGAACAGGAAGGAACACGAACCAACGACCAACCCGTCGAAACACAAACACACGATGACACGTTAGCCTCCATCCTGAAGAAGATGGAAGAAATTGAAAGCGAAAATCAGGCCCTCCATGACCAAATGAAGGAGCACCAAGATAGGGTTGATAAGATCCCCGGAGCACCAAAACTGCTACCCAAACGAGATGTAGGAAGGTTTGTAGAACAACCCTACTCCGAAGAAGCTGCACCCTACACCATCCCGAAGACCTTCAAGATGCCCCTACCTGAAGGTGTACGACGGAACCACCGATCCTGAGTATCATCTCATCCACTATGTCACCGCCGTGAAAGGTAATGACTTGTCCAAAGAACATGTACCATCAGTACTACTGAAAAAGTTCGGCGAAACACTGACCGGAAGAGCCTTGACCTGGTATTCCCAACTACCCGCCAAAGCAATATCAAGCTTTGAGGAAATGGCGGATAAGTTCGTCACAACACATACCGGCGCTAAGAAAGCAGAAGCAAGGGTGAAAGACATCTTAACCGTCAGACAAACCACGGGTGAGGGCCTCAGGGACTTCCTCGCCAGGATCAACAGGATAAGAATGAGCCTGCCGAACGTGTCAGAAGGAATGGCGGTAGCGGCTTCCAGAACGGACTCAGCACGGACGGCTCTAGAGATACCAAAAAACTGCTAAGCCGGCTCATGAAGTATCCTCCCAGGACCTGGGACGAGATACACAACGCCTACTCCGCCGAGGTACGGGCAGACTAGGAGGATCTCAACGAACCAACCCGACGGCTAGCTGTCGTGCATTCGGACACAAGGAGAGATCGACGACACGAAGGACGCCGGGAACTTCCTTGTCACGACCCCAAAACCCGGTCGTGATGGCGCCCAACATATTGCTAGGCTATCCCGACCAACCATTCATAACACAGAGCTATCAACTCTCACTTTACCCTTTGTAGGCATAAACAACAATAATATATTGAAATGACGTCTAGTACATCGGGGATAGATATCCCAAAACCAGTATAAACCTCCAACCGAATCAAAAGTCATAAGTCATGAGCCTCTACCAGAATTTATAAACTGTGATGGTGTATACAACCGTGCACAAGTGTGGCATAGACAGAACAAAACAAGGATAAACTGGAGAGTCAGGTCCTGCGGACGCTGGCAGCTACCTCGACTGTCCAAATGCACTCCCGAGCAGCCATAGAATCAGCTCTACTGTGATGTACCCGGATCTGCACACAAGGTGCAGGGAGTCGGGTGTGAGTACTTCCAACTCAGCGGTAATAAAAGTAAATAATGCTGAAGGAAAGGAAACCACGCAAAGCACTATCTCATGCTACACAATACGGAACTACCTTTAAACTTCAACACACTATCATTTTATCCCCTTTCAGCATATGTGAGTAAATTATTTAGAAATCTCATTTTTAGCTTCTTTCTTTCATGATAACATACCAATACCTGGGTACAATCTCAAGCAGTGCAAGTCTGCACTCAAATCAGCCCCCGGGCTCAGCACTCCTTAACAAATACCACCAGGAGATCTGGTCAATAAGGCAAATAATGCATGTGTTCCAGTAATGTATGAGTGCTAAATGTTATGCCACGTAGTACACGTAAACCAATGTATGTATGCCATGCAATGCATATGACGCTGTGGCGTACAACCCGATCCATGCAAAGGCGCCCGCGCTCACTGTGGGGGTTCAGACTCCGGAGGGGCTCCTACAGCCCAAGCGCAATATCATATCACACCTGCTGCAGCGCGCAGCCCGATCCATATACCACTGCGGCGTGCAGTCCGATCCATGCATGTGTATGCATATGCTCACATAAATTGTCATGCCCTAACATATGGCCCTTGGCCCCAATCAGTCTAACAAATAATCAAGAAAGCCCTTCGGGCAACAATATCATATTAGCTCATAGCTAGAAATGCCATTAAGACCATGTTCAAGTTTTTCATAATTTTATAAAAAAAATGCTGAGTAGCAAAATACCATTTGAAACTTTAAATTGAGATAAAAATATGCATAGTGTTATCAAGACAATGATACCAATCCTTGAAGGATTCAAATAATCGGCGCGAAGCCCAAGCATGATAATTAGTCTAATTCATGATAATTAATATCTTTATTGAGGCGTAAATTTCATTTCAAACAATTAGGTGTTATTATTTATTACGCGGGACAGACCAAGTCACAATCCCCATTGGTGCTCTACGCCACGCCCGTTATCCGGCGTGCAAGTCACCTCAACACAACACTAAGATGTGCAAGTCCGGGGTTTACTAACCCTTAGGACATCATTTACAAGTATTACCCACCTCGAACCGGCGAAAACTCATGCCCGCGGCGTCTTTGCTCCTCAAACCGGCCTCCACGCGCATCGAAACTAGCCAAAATTAGTACAAATATATCATAATAGGCTAATGGAACATAACCCAATCGAAAGAACTCGAAAAATACCAAAAATCACGACATTGGCAAAACCCGAGCCCCAGGCCCATATTCTGAAAAATTACGAAATTTATATTTCTGGAGTCCTCGTCTTGCCGCGAGTCCGTACATACCAAGAACTCTCAATTCGGACCACAAATGGCCCTTCAAATCATAAGTTTAAGATTTTTTACTCCAAGCCCTATTATCTTGATTTTTAGCCATAAATTCATGAATTCCATGGATTATTCTTGTATAAAAACATGTAATTAACTCATAAAACTTACCTCCAACGATTCCCAGTCGAAACCCCTTGATTTCCCATCCAAAAGCTCTCAAGAGTGACCAAAAATGGTGAAAAAGTGGGTTATTTTCGCGACTGGAATGTTTTAAAACATTCTGCCCAGGCATTTTGTTCATCGCGATCGCGGGAAATGCTTCGCGATCGCGGAGAACAATTTTCTGGCCCAAAAATTACCCTTCGCGATCGCGGGAAAGGCTTCGCGATCGCGGTGCATAAATTCCGGTTCTTCCGGACAGGCTTCAGTATAATGGTCATAACTCTTTGCACACAACTCCAAATGACAAATGGTTTGATGTTCTGGAAACTAAACACATAGGGCTATGACTTTAATGTGTTGCTCATTTCCTGAATCCTTATAAATGTTGAGATATATGCTTCCCAATGCATGCATTTGTATTAAAGATCCTCCTCGGACAGCCAATAGTGTAATATCCATAACTTTTTACACAGACATCCAAATCACTATTTCTTTATCTTTATGAAAACTAGACAAGATGGGCTACAACTTGAATTTTTGAATCACCTCAAAATTCCTTGTAGATAAAATGATATGAGCTTCCGAAGTAGGACCTGGCGACAGAAATTCCTTCTTCGCGATCGCAAAGAGCTTTACGCGATCGCGATTCAGTAAGGTTTTTCTAAGATTTTACTCACCGCGATCGCGACCAAATCCCCGCGATCGCATAGAGAACTGCTGTAGCCAAAAACCAGCAGTTAAAAATGGCTTAGAAATGGTCCGAAACCACCCCGAAACTCACCCGAGGCCCCCGGGACCTCAAACAAAAGTACCAACACGTCCTATAACCTTATTCAAACTTGTTCCAATCATAATAACTCTATCGTTAACATCAAAATCGTCCGTTTTCAACAAATTCAAGCTTATGTTTAACTTTAACTTTCAAAATTCACATTCAATCCGAAACCCAACCAAATGACGTCCGAATGACCTGAAATTTTGCGGACAAGTCCAAAATCACCTAACGAAGCTACTACAACTCTCAGAATTCCATTTTGACTCCCGGGTCAAAATATCACCTATCAACCGAAATTCGCCAAAATACAAACTTCACCAAAATATGCTAACTTCTTCATCGGACCTCCAAAATTACTTTTGATTGCGCTCCTAAGTCACATTTCATCATCCGGAGCTAACCTAATCATCAGAATTCGATTCCGAGTACTCTAACTCATAAGTCAACATCCGGTTGACTTTTCCAACTTAAGTCTTCTTAAAAGAGACCAAGTTTCTCACTTCTTAACATAATTACTCCAATTTAATTCTAACGCACCCAAAACTGATAATGAAACATAAGTCAACACAATGTGGGAAACATGGGGCGGTTACACCTGAGACGACGGGTCGGGTCGTCACATTCTCCCCAACTTAAACAAACGCTCGTCCTCGAGCGGACCCAGAGTTGTTCTAGAAATTCACCAATAGTTGAATAACTTTACCTCGCATATAACCCGCGGTGATCCCACGTCACCCTATCTCATATAGGTCCGACAACACAATTTAGCTAAAATTACTCAATCCATCTGATCCATAAACTATAGAACTACATTTCACCTTCTGTAATCTTACACAAGATCAGAACCTCACATTTTTACTCAGAATAAACTCGAATCAGTTGTAATAATCCATACCTACAACCTCAGGTGAAATCATATATTATACCGCATAACTCAAACACATGCAGCAATTTCCTCCATTCAAAACAGCTGCCCACGATAACCAGATGTCGATGGAAAACCCTTTTATTAGCTAGAGACTTATTCCAACACTTTCATATATTGCCAATGGTAAATAAAACACGCGATAAACCATATCCATTCCTCGGGTCACCCATTCATGAGGTCATTTATCCTCTAGCAAGTACTATAACAAAATTTTGAACCGAAATCTCGATATTTTTCCATCAAACATGCTGAAATCAAATCTGTTTATATTCATTAATGATCCTCACGATCTCCTTTGACCAAACACACCATTCTGGTGACATGACACAATCAATACGACCTAACCACAACCTGCATAATACATGCACCATTAAGAAACGCATTCAAAAATTCCCTCCATACCGGGATAGGATCAATGATAGAAACCTCCGCACTGACATCCATCTCAAATACCCAATTAAGAAAATGGTCCTTCCCAACTGTCCGCTGATTCTTTAAAATATAAATCATTTTGCTAAAATGTATTCTAACGCACTTCACCACTTAACCCGTGGCATTTATGACGTTGCCCTTAATGCAATAGTTCAAAATCACCCAACACTAAGACAATCAGTCCGAATTCCAATATCACCACATAGCATGTACATCAGAACTCCATATAATACACCAATCATCATTCCTAATCCAATTTCCACCGTGCAATACACGCACATATTTGATAATCATTCATCCCATGACAGATGCTCAATGTTTACCTGCCGAGCAGACCCGAATACCACCAATGGACCCAACTAGAACATGCCGCAATACTAGTGATATATAATCAGTTTAATCACATTACCCTTTTCTGAGACATATACTCTCATCAAATCACTTCCACTTAGTAATATCATTTTCCTTAATCATCCGAAGATTCTTTAACTAATCACTTGGAAGGAATCACTATACATCACATGATTTGTATGACATACACAGGTCTTGTTCAAATTCTTACAATGTTGACACAACGGACGAGACCTGAACACATTCATAACTACTACTGAAACAACAACTTATTAGTTCTATACTCTTTACAAGAACTATCAACTCATTCTGAGCCAAACAATGGTCTTAGTACTATAATTTCACTTCACATACTCAGATTGCATTGATCTCAACTTCAATGATCTCGTCTTTCCAAGTACGAACTGTCTGGGCAATAAGCCACTCCAGATATGACTATAAATCGTATATGATGCCCCAAAGTGCCAATAGGCTACCGATTCTAACGCAATACAAAAGAAAACGAACTCTGGAATGAATTATCAATTCTACGCATTAATGGGGAATTTCTTTAGAAAACAAAGAACAAGGCATACGAAATAGTATATATAAAATTATACTCAATATCACATTGTTGCGGCGTGCAACCCGATCCAGTTAACATACCCATGGCGGCGTGCCACCCGATCCAAACACAGATCTCACATAAGGAGATACACATCGAGCCAAATGTGCTCATCATAACCAAATACCAAATATCGATCATAAGCATGCTAAATGCATAATATCATCCCTGAGGGGTATTTAGCGTTATAGCTACAAAACCAAGCACAACTGATGTGCGATATACGAAATTGAATTTCAATAGCCAAGCTGCTCAGGTAACATCATCCCTACGAGGATTCTCAACACATAACAATTTCTTGAGCCTTTCCACAAATCACACGGCGTAAGGCATCACTACGCGAGATATCTGACAATAAAGCATTAACCTAACTACTCCTTCATGAGGACTGCATTACAAAATGCACACATCTGGCCTGATATAGAGCCATTATTCACATTAAATCTATCCATCGACTTCAAGCCGATTCTGATCACATTGAACTTAGTCTGATAACCTTTCAAAGGTCCATAATAACTCCCATTTTTTTAACGCACAAGAGCAACCATCACAACTTTCATATTTGGTTTACATCATTATTTTGATTTTTCTCTCTTGTTATAGCATTACAATGCATCAATTCAGGCTCACCACAGGAGATTCAAACATAAGGCCACATTCTTTAATACTCATAGACCACTGAATACTTTCTCCAATGTCTCCCAGAAATATCATCTTCCATAATACTTTGTTTTGAAACACTTCTTGCGAATCTGAATTCGTTACTACTACTTTCCTGATACTGATACTTAGAGTCTCGTAGTTATCACAATATACCACAAGTCTTGATCTTTTCTAATGAAGACACTATCTTTAGTCACATACACCATCTTAGAACACATTATAACATTCCCAAGAGTCATCCACTCTTATCGAAACTGCAAATTACCAGACTTAACGAACAGAACCACACGTGCCTTATTAGCACCCTGACACCACAGGATATGATCTCAGTCAAATACCAACAAACATCCTTCTCCTCAATTCACTAAGCATTCCTTACCAACAACAGCTCAAGGCATATTATTATTTTCTCACATCTACGAAAGCACCGTATAACTTTTGTCAAAATCTGTCACGACCCGGATTTTTCCCCAACATCGGGATCGTGATGGCGCCTACTCGTGGTAGCTAGGCAAGCCACTGTATTCATACTATCCTGTTTTTAACACAATTTTAATTAAATAAATGCGGAATACTTTATCGAAATAGAAATAACTAATTACAAGATGAAAATCATACCGAAATCCTCTACCCAAGACGTGGAGTCACCAACTCACGAACTACTGCTGAATACTACACATAAGAGTTTGAAAGAAATATAACATAATTCTGTTTGTCTCGGAATAAAGAGACTACAGCTAGTAACATAAATAAAGAGAGAGACGCCGGGCCTACGGACGTTTGCAAGCTACCTCGGTCTCAAATGTGATCAACTCCCACACAATCGATTTACTACCGCTGCTGCTCCCGATCGTAACCCGGACCTGTGCAAAAACGCACGAAGTGTAGTATCGGCACAACCGACCCCATGTGCTGGTAAGTGCCTGGCCTATCCCGGCGAAGTAGTGACAAGCCTAGGACCAGACACCCACATAAACCTGTGCAATTCAATATATATGTATACCACAGAATAACAAGAAATAACCAGGTATTAACACCATAAGGAATATCTCAAAGAATTCAACAATTAACCACAGTTAATAAATTCACAAGGAAAAACAAAGTATAATGTAAACACAAGTAATATCAAGTCAAGAAATAGCAAGCAGGTTGCACGGCATCACCCTTCGTGCTTTTACTCTCATCCTCACCAAATAAGCAAATAAAGTACACGGCATCACCCTTCGTGCTTTTACTCTCATCCTCACCAAATAAGCAAATAAAGTACACGGCATCACCCTTCGTGCTTTTACTCTCATCCTCACATCCATAGTACGGCATGATCCTTCGTACATGGTTCAATAACAGAGGGCACGGCATGATCCTTCGTGCATAATCAATAAAATATGGCACGACATTAACCTTCGTGCATAAATAAATAAACATGGCACGGCATCACCCTTCGTGCATTATCACTCTTCCTCACCCAAATAACAATCACAGTTAAGGGCAAAGAAAGAAGCAGTAATTCATAAACTGTCCCAACAAGGGCAATCAATAATCATCTTCACAACAAGGCCCGACAAGGGAGAACAATAACAATTCATCTGTAATATATCTCAAAATAATCATTTTCCAACGACTCATGGTCATACTAGACGCCAGTGTATGGATGCTCGTCACCACAACCCATACATCGCACTCGATCACATAACACATAACACATAATCCTATTCCCTCAAGCTAGGATAGAACAAACACTTACCTCGAATGTTTATGAACAATTCAATCCGTGGAAATGTCTTTTTCTTTCAACTTTGGCTCCAATCCAATCGTATCTATACACAATTGATTTAATATCATCAATACTACTCAACAAACTAATTCTTAAGATCAAATACAACTTTTACAACATTCTGTCCGGAATAGTGAATTTCAACCCCGGGCCCACATGGTCGGAACTCGGGGTTAGGACTAAAATCCGGTTACCCATCCCCCACGAGTTCATGTATATGATTTGTTTCAAAATCGGACCTCAATTCGAGGTCCAATTTCCCAATTTATGAAAAACCCTATATTCTAACAAAAACAAGAAATTCTACCATGAAAACCTTTGATTTCTAATGAAAAACATGTTTAATGATGTTAGGAATTGAAAGAATTAAGTAAAAAGTGACTTACAATTGTTTTGATGAAGAAGGAATCCGTGAAGAATCGCAAATAGGTGTTTTTGTTTTGTAAAAAGTGAAGAAATGAACTGAAAATCATGTTTTACAGGTCTCCGTGTTCGCATTTGCGAACATGGGTTCGCAATTGCGAACCCCGACCAATTTCTGGAGTTTGAAAAATAAGCTAAGGCTGGGAAGTTCGCATTTGCGAACAAGGCTGGGTCAATGGGGCTTCGCATTTGCGATCAGGGTTCGCATTTGCGAGCCCTGCCTTGTACTGCCCCCTTCGCAATTGCGAGAAATACTTCGTAATTGCGAAGCCAACAGCTGGGTGAAAAACCAGCAGTGCAACATTTCAGAATTTAATCCAATGGCCTATCAAATCTTTACCCGAGCCCCCCGGGCTCCAAACCAAACATGTACACAACCTCTAAAACACATTATGAACTTGTTCGTGCGATCACATCGCCAATATCACCTCGTTTTCATCAAATCAAGCCTCAAATTCATGATTTTCATACCTTTGGTTTTTTCAAAACTTTCAAACTTGGGACTCAAGGTCCAAAACATCGCAAACGACATCCGAATGTCACCAAACTTTGCAGAAATCACAAATATAATATTTAAGACTTGTACCGGGCCTCGGAACCAAAATACGAGCTCGATACCAAGGTCAATTAATTCATTTTCCTTTAACAATTACACTAAAAACAATTTCATAGAAAAATTCATAACTTGGGCTCTAGGCCTCAGAATTCGACTCCGGACGCATGTCCAAGTTCCATATTTTCCTACGGACCTCTCGGGACCATCCAATCTTGGGTCCGGATCCGTTTACCAAAAATGTTGACCGAAGTCAACCATATCAATATTAATATCATTTTTATCCAAATTTCTCATAGAATTCATATTTTCTATCACAAAATCTTTCCGGCTACACGCTCGGATTGTGCACGTAAATCGAGGCAACATGGAATAAGGTTTTCAAGGCCTCAGAAGCTCGAAATGAATAATAAAACAAGTGATGACCCTTTGGGTCGTCACAATCTCCACCTCTAAAATAACCGTTCGTCCTCGAACGGACAAAAGAAAGAAGTACCGTAGTCAGGAAACAAATGTGAGTAGCGGCTCCGCATATTAGACTCGGACTCCCAGGTCGATGCCTCAGGAGGCTGACCTCTCCACTGAACACGCACAGGAAGGATAACTCTTCGACCTCAACTGTCGAACCTGCCGGTCTAGAATAGCCACCGGCTCCTCCTCGTAAGATGGATCATTGTCCAATTGGACAGTACTGAAGTCTAACACATGTGTGGGATCGCCGTGGTATCTCCGAAGCATAGATACGTGAAAAACTGGATGCACGGCTGATAAGCTAGGCGGCAAAGCTAATCTGTAAGCCACCCCTCCCACTCTGTCTAAAATCTCAAATGGACCAATATACCTAGGGCTGAGCTTGCCCTTCTTTCCGAACCTCATCACGCCCTTCATAGGCGACACTCGGAGCAATACTCGTTCACCAACCATGAAATCTACATCTCGAACCTTACGATCCGCATAAGTCTTCCGCTTGGACTGAGCTGAACGCAATCTCTCCTGAATAGTATTGACCTTATCCAAGGCCTCCCGAACTAAGTCTGTACCCGACAACCGAGCCTCTCCCGGTTCAAACCATCCAACCGGTGATCGACATCGCCTACCATACAACGCCTCATACGGAGCCATCCGGATGCTAGATTGGTAACTCGTTATTATAGGCGAACTCTGCTAATGGTAGAAACCGGTCCCAAGAGCCTCCGAAATCAATAACACGGAGCTCGAAGCATGTCCTCGAGAATCCGAATAGTCCTCTCGGACCGGCCATCCGTCCGAGGATGAAATGTCGTACTCAACCGAACCCGGGTGCCTAACTCCTACCGGACCGCTCTCCATAACCGCGAGGTAAACTGCGTTCCCCGATCGGAGATAATAGATACCGGCACCCCATGGAGACGAACAATCTCCCTAATGTAAACCTCCGCTAACCTCTCCGACGAGTAGGAGACAGACATTGGAATAAAGTGTGCTGACTTGGTCGGCCTATCAACAATGACCCAAATAGCATCAAATTTCCTCCGAGTCAAAGGAAGTCCAGTAACGAAGTCCATAGTGATCCGCTCCCATTTCCATTCGGGAATTCCAATCTTCTGGAATACACCACCAGGTCTCTGGTGCTCATATTTCACCTGCCGACAATTTAGACACCGAGCGACATACGCAACGATATCTTTCTTCATTCTGCGCCACCAATAGTGCTGCCGTAAGTCCCGGTACATCTTCGCGGCGCCCGGGTGAATAGAATACCGCGAACTGTAGGCCTCTGCTAAGATCAACTCTCGAATTCCTTCGACATTGGGCACACAAACTCGACCCTGCAATTTCAATACCCCATCATCATCTAGATTTACCCGTGTGGCACCTCCCCGCTGTACTGTATCTCTCAACTCACGCAAATGAGGATCATCAAATTGCCTCTCACGGATACGCTCTAATAAGGAAGAACGAGCGACCGTGCAGGCTAACACTCTGCTAGGCTCAGAAATGTCTAATCTCACGAACCGGTTGGCTAAGGCCTGGACATCTAGAGCTAATGGTCTCTGATTGACCGGAATATATGCAAGACTACCCATGCTGGCATACTTTCTACTCAATGCATCGGCCACCACATTGGCCTTACCCGGGTGATATAATATAGTAACATCATAGTCTTTTAGCAACTCTAACCATCTCCGCTGTCGTAGATTCAACTCCTTCTGTTTGAACAAGTACTGTAGGCTTTTGTGATCAGTGTACACCTCACATGTCACACCATATAGATAATGCCTCCGGATCTTTAAGGCATGAACCACTGCTGCTAATTCAAGATCATGAACTGGATAATTCTTCTCATGTATCTTTAACTGCCTCGAAGCATAAGCGATAACCTTACCATCCCGCATCAATACCGCTCCAAGCCCTGTACGAGATGCGTCACAATAAACTGTATAAGGCCCTGTACCCGTAGGTAGTATCAACACCGGTGCGGTGGTCAAGGCTGTCTTGAGCTTCTGAAAGCTCGCCTCACACTCCTCTGACCACTGAAACTGGACACCCTTCTGGGTCAACCTGGTCATCGGGGCCGCAATAGAAGAAAACCCCTCTACAAAACGACGGTAGTAACCTGCTAATCCCAAGAAACTCCGAATCTCAGTCACTGAAGCTGGTCGAGGCCAATTCTGGGCTGCCTCAATCTTCTTTGGGTCTACCTGAATACCTTCCACTGATACAATGTGACCCAGAAATGCTACCGAACTCAGCCAGAACTCACATTTAGAAAATTTGGCATATAGTCGGTTATCTTTCAGAGTCTGAAGAACCACTTTGAGGTGCTGCCCGTGCTCTTCCTAGCTGCGGGAGTACACCAGGATGTCATCTATGAAGACTATCACGAACAGATCTAAGTAAGGCCTGAATACCCGATTCATCAACTCCATGAATGCTGCTGGGGCATTGGTCAACCCGAAGGACATGACCAAGAACTCATAATGCCCATATCTAGAGCGAAAGGCAGTCTTAGGAATGTCAGCCGCCCTGATCTTCAGCTGATGGTAGCCTGACCTCAAGTCTATCTTAGAGAATACCCTCGCTCCCTGGAGCTGGTCAAACAAATCATCAATCCTCGGCAGTGGATATTTATTTTTGATAGTCACCTTGTTTAACTACCGGTAATCAATACACATCCGCATCGAGCCATCCTTCTTCTTTACAAATAACACAGGTGCTCCCCAGGGGGAAACACTGGGCCTGATAAAGCCCTTCTCAAGAAGGTCCTGCAACTGATCTTTCAACTCTTTTAGTTCCGGTGGGGCCATACGATAGGGTGGAATAGAGATGGGCTGGGTACCCGGTGCCAGATCAATACAGAAATCAATATCCCTGTCGGGTGGCATGCCCGGCAGGTCTGAAAGAAAAACCTCAGGAAACTCCCATCCAATAGGGACCGACTCAATGGAAGGAAACTCGACATTGGGCACACAAACTCGACCCTGCAATTTCAATACCCCATCATCATCTAGATTTACCTGTGTGGCACCTCCCCGCTGTACTGTATCTCTCAACTCACGCAAATGAGGATCATCAAATTGCCTCTCACCGATACGCTCTAATAAAGAAGAACGAGCGACCGTGCAGGCTAACACCCTGCTAGGCTCAGAAATGTCTAATCTCACGAACCGGTTGGCTAAGGCCTGGACATCTAGAGCTAATGGTCTCTGACTGACCGGAATGTATGCAAGACTACCCATGCTGGCATACTTTCTACTCAAAGCATCGGCCACCACATTGGCCTTACCTGGGTGATATAAGATAGTAAAATCATAGTCTTTTAGCAACTCTAACCATCTCCGCTGTCGTAGATTCAACTCCTTCTGCTTGAACAAGTACTGTAGGCTTTTGTGATCAGTGTACACCTCACATGTCACACCATATAGATAATGCCTCCGGATCTTTAAGGCATGAACCACTGCTGTTAACTCAAGATCATGAACTGGATAATTCTTCTCATGTATTTTTAACTGCCTCGAAGCATAAGCAATAACTTTACCGCCTTGCATCAATACCGCTCCAAGTCCAATACGGGATGCTTCACAGTGAACTATGTAAGGCCCTGCACCTGTAGGTAATATCAACACTGGTGCGGTGGTCAAGGCTGTCTTGAGCTTCTGAAAGCTAGCCTCACACTCCTCTGACCACTGGAACTGGACACCCTTCTGGGTCAACCTGGTCATCGGGGCTGCAATAGAAAAAAACTCCTCTACAAATCGACGGTAGTAACCTGCTAATCCCAAGAAACTCCGGATCTCAGTCACTGAAGCTGGTCGAGGCCAATTCTGGACTGCCTCAATCTTCTTTGGGTCTACCCGAATACCTTCCACCGATACAATGTGACCCAGAAATGCTACCGAACTCAGCTAGAACTCACATTTAGAAAATTTGGCATATAGCTGGTTATCTTTCAGAGTCTGAAGAACCACTCTGAGGTGCTGCTCGTGCTCTTCCCGGCTGCGGGAGTACACCAGGATGTCATCTATGAAGACTATCACGAACAGATCTAAGTAAGGCCTGAATACCCGATTCATCAACTCCATGAATGCTGTTGGGGCATTGGTCAACCCGAAGGACATGACCAAGAACTCATAATGCCCATATCTAGAGCGAAAGGCTATCTTAGGAATGTCAGCCGCTCTGATCTTCAGCTGATGGTAGCCTGACCTCAAGTCTATCTTAGAGAATACCCTCGCTCCCTGGAGCTGGTCAAACAAATCATCAATCCTTGGCAGTGGATACTTATTCTTTATTGTCACCTTGTTTAACTGCCGGTAATCTATACACATCCGCATCGAGCCATCCTTCTTCTTTACAAATAATACAGGTGCTCCCCAGGGGGAAACACTGGGCCTGATAAAGCCCTTCTCAAGAAGGTCCTGCAACTGGTCTTTCAACTCTTTTAGCTCCGGTGGGGCCATACGATAAGGTGGAATAGAGATGGGCTGAGTGCCCGGTGCCAGATCAATACAGAAATCAATATCCCTGTCGGGTGGCATGCCCGGCAGGTCTGAAGGAAAAACCTCGGGAAACTCCCGTGCAATAGGGACCGACTCAATGGAAGGAACTTCTGCACTGGAATCACGAACATAAGCCAGATAAGCTAGACACCCTTTCTCGACCATACGTCGAGCCTTAACATAGGAAATAACAGTGCGGACGGAGTGGCTTGAGGTACCTTTCCACTCCAGTCGGGGTGATTCTGGCAAGGCTAAAGTCACCGTCTTAGCATGGCAATCAAGAATAGCATGGTATGGGGACAACCAGTCCATCCCCAATATGACATCAAAATCTACCATATCCAAAAGCAACAGATCAACACGGGTCTCAAGACCCCCAAATATAACTACGCACGAATGATGCACCCGATCGACTACAATGGAGTCACCCACTAGTGTAGCCACATAAACTGGAATATCCAGAGCATAGCTGGGCACGGCCAAATACGGTGCGAAGTAGGAAGACACATAGGAATATGTAGATCCATGGTCAAATAATACTAAAGCACCTCTGCCACACACAAGAATAGTACCTGTAATCACGGCATCTGATGCCTCTGCCTCTGGCCTGGCCGGTAAAGCATAGAATCGGGGATCTGCACCTCCCCTCTGAGCTGCGTCTCTAGGACGACCATCAACTGGCTGACCTCTACCTCTCGCCGGACGGTCTCCACCTCTACGGTCTCGACCTCCACCTCTATAATCTCTACCCCCGCCTCCGGCTGGCTGGGCAGGCTGAGGTCAGCTGGGGCCTGAATCATAGGACGAGGACCCCGCTGCTGAGAGTTGCCCGCTGCTCGAGGGCAATACCTGATAAAATGACCTGGGTCACCACAACCGTAGCAACTCTTAGACTGATAGGGCTGCTGGCCCTGACGACCTGAATGGCCTCCACGAACACTCTGAAGAGGCTGAGCATTAATAGGAGGCTGGTCTGAATAATGCCCACGAAAACCGCGATCACCCGGTCCACCCTGTGAAGCCTGAAGGGCGGAATGAAAAGGCCTGGAGGACTGGCCTCTATCAAAGGATTCTCTGCCACCAGAGGAAGAACCACCAAACCTACCTGAATGACGAGGCCTCTTATCCGAAGAATAACCGCCTCCCCTAGCAAGAGCCATCTCAACTCTGCGTGCTGCATTGGCTGCCTCCTGAAATGATATGTCACTCCCTACGCCCATAGCCATCTAGAGTCTAATTGGCTGATTAAGCCCATCTATAAACCTGCGGACCCTCTCCCGCTCTGTGGGAAGTACCACCACTGCATGACGAGCCAAATCAACAAACCTCGTCTCGTACTGTGTGACCGTCATAGTGCCCTGATGGAGGCGCTCAAACTGCCTCCGAAGTACATCCCGCCGAGTAGCAGGGAGAAACTTCTCCATAAATAGTTCCGCAAACTGATCCCATGATAAAGCTGGGGACCCTGCTGGTCGAGTCAAGCAATAATCTCTCCACCAAGTCTTGGCGGATCCTGCAAGCCTGAAGGTACAGAAATCAACTCCATTTGCCTCCACGATTCCCATAGTCTTGAGAATCTCATGGCAACTGAATAAGAAGTCCTGAGGATCCTCTGATGTGGCTCCACTGAATGTGGTGGTAAATAGCTTGGAGAACCGATCAAGCCTCCATAACGAATCAGAAGTCATGGCCGATCCATCACCTCCATGAGCTGTGGTACCTGACTGAGTGGCCACAGCTGGCTGAACCACTGGTGCCTGAGGCTGAGGAGCTACTGGCTCCGGAGTACGAGCAATAGGAGTCCGGGCTCCTCCTCCAGCCTGAGAAGCGGCTGGGGCAACTGATAATAAACCCGCTCTGGCAATGCTGTCCATGAATCCCGCTATTCTGACCAAAGCATCCCGGAGATCCGGGGTAAATAAAGCCTCTCCTGGGACCTGAGCTGGGCCCACTGGAGCTGCTGGGACTGGAACCTCCTCGTCAATCTCAATATGAGGCTCCACCTCTGGAGTAGCTGCCTGGGGCTGAGCTCTACCCCTACCAAGGCCTCTGATACGGCCTTGGCCCCTGCCCCTCACGGGAGCTGTCTGGGGCTCGGGCTGCTGGTCAGCGGACGAAGAAGCGCGTGTCCTCACCATCCGCGAAAGGACAGAATAGAAATTCAATCAATAATTGAGGAACAAGTCGCACGACAAGAAAGAACAAATGAGAGACTCTTTCCTAACTCAATAGACTCTGGA
This sequence comes from Nicotiana noctiflora, assembly GCA_032618575.1. Classification (NCBI taxonomy): domain Eukaryota; kingdom Viridiplantae; phylum Streptophyta; class Magnoliopsida; order Solanales; family Solanaceae; genus Nicotiana; species Nicotiana noctiflora. The sequence goes on along the minus strand of JASVEL010000769.1, from coordinate 49,526 downwards.
GGACAAGTACAGACGTCTCGTACCTACCTCTCAAACTCTACTAAGCTTGTTCGTGAGTGGTGAGACCTATGTAACCTAGAGCTCTAATACCAACTTGTCACGACCCGAATTTTTCCCCAACATCGGGATCGTGATAGCGCCTACTCGTGGTAGCTAGGTAAGCCACTGTATTCATACTATCTTGTTTTTAACACAATTTTAATTAAATAAATGCGGAATACTTTATCGAAATAGAAATAACTAATTACAAGATGAAAATCATACCGAAATCCTCTACCCAAGACGTGGAGTCACCAACTCACGAACTACTGCTGAATACTACACATAAAAGTCTGAAGGAAATATAACATAATTCTGTTTGTCTCGGAACAAAGGGACTACAACTAATAACATAAATAAAGAGAGAGACGTCGGGCCTGCGGACGTCTGCAAGCTACCTCGGTCTCAAATATGATCAACTCCCACGCAATCGATTTACTACTGCTGCTGCTCCTGATCGTAACCTGGACCTGTGCAAAAACGCACGAAGTGTAGTATCAGCACAACCGACCCCATGTGTCGGTAAGTGCCTGGCCTATCCCGGCGAAGTAGTGACAAGCCTAGGACCAGACACCCACATAAACCTGTGCAATTCAATATATATGTATACCACAGAATAACAAGAAATAACCAGGTATTAACACCATAAGGAATATCTCAAAGAATTCAACAATTAACCACAGTTAATAAATTCACAAGGAAAAACAAAGTATAATGTAAACACAAGTAATATCAAGTCAAGAAATAGCAAGCAGTTGCACGGCATCACCCTTCGTGCTTTTACTCTCATCCTCACCAAATAAGCAAATAAAGTACACGGCATCACCCTTCGTGCTTTTACTCTCATCCTCACATCCATAGTACGGCATGATCCTTCATACATGGTTCAATAACAGGGCACGGCATGATCCTTCGTGCATAATCAATAAAACATAGCACGGCATTAACCTTCGTGCATAAATAAATAAACATGGCACGGCATCACCCTTCGTGCATTATCACTCTTTCTCACCCAAATAACAATCACAGTTAAGGGCAAAGAAAGAAGCAGTAATTCATAAATTGTCCCAACAAGGGCAATCAATATTCATCTTCACAACAAGTCCCGACAAGGGAGAACAATAACAATTCACCTGTAATATATCTCAAAATAATCATTTTCCAACGACTCACGGTCATACTAGACGCCAGTGTATGGATGCTCGTCACCACAACCCATACACCGCACTCGATCACATAACACATAACACATAATCCTATTCCCTCAAGCTAGGATAGAACAAACACTTACCTCGAATGTTTATGAACAATTCAATCCGTGGAAATGTCTTTTTCTTTCAACTTTGGCTCCAATCCAATCGTATCTATACACAATTGATTTAATATCATCAATACTACTCAACAAACTAATTCTTAAGATCAAATACAACTTTTACAACATTCCGCCCGGAATAGTGAATTTCAACCCCGGGCCCACATGGTCGGAACTCGGGGTTAGGACCAAAATCCAGTTACCCATCCCCCACGAGTTCATGTATATGATTTGTTTCAAAATCGGACCTCAATTCGAGGTCCAATTTCCCAATTTATGAAAAACCCTATATTCTAACAAAAACAAGAAATTCTACCATGAAAACCTTTGATTTCTAATGAAAAACATGTTTAATGATGTTAGGAATTGAAAGAATTAAGTAAAAAGTGACTTACAATTGTTTTGATGAAGAAGGAATCCGTGAAGAATTGCAAATGGGTGTTTTTGTTTTGTAAAAAGTGAAGAAATGAACTGAAAATCATGTTTTACAGGTCTCTGTGTTCGCATTTGCGAACATGGGTTCGCAATTGCGAACCCCGACCAATTTCTGGAGTTTGAAAAATAAGCTAAGGCTGGGAAGTTCGCATTTGCGAACATTTGTTCGCAATGGGGCTTCGCATTTGCGATCATGGTTCGCATTTGCGAGCCCTGCCTTGTACTGCCCCCTTCGCAATTGCGAGAAATACTTCGCAATTGCGAAGCCAACAGCTGGGTGAAAAACCAGCAGTGCAACATTTTAGAATTTAATCCAACGGCCTATCAAATCTTTACCCGAGCCCCCGGGCTCCAAACCAAACATGTACACAACCTCTAAAACACATTATGAACTTGTTCGTGCGATCACATCGCCAATATCACCTCGTTTTCATCAAATAAAGCCTCAAATTCACGATTTTCATACCTTTGGTTTTTTCAAAACTTTCAAACTTGGGACTCAAGGTCCAAAACATCTCAAACGACATCCGAATGTCACCAAACTTTACGAAATCACATATATAATATTTAAGACTTGTACCGGGCGTCGGAACCAAAATACGAGCCCGATACCAAGGTCAATTAATTCATTTCCTTTAACAATTACATCAAAAACAATTTCATAGAAAAATTCATAACTTGGGCTCTAGGCCTCAGAATTCGACTCCGGACGCATATCCAAGTCCCATATTTTCCTACGGACCTCTCGGGACCATCCAATCTCGGGTCCGGATCCGTTTACCAAAAATGTTGACCGAAGTCAACCATATCAATATTAATATCATTTTTATCCAAATTTCTCATAGAATTCATATTTTCTATCACAAAATCTTTCCGGCTACACGCTCGGATTGTGCACGTAAATTGAGTCAACATGGAATGAGGTTTTCAAGGCCTCAGAAGCTCGAAATGATTAATAAAATAAGTGATGACACTTTGGGTCGTCACAAAATCTTGCTTCACTCGTGCTATTCTCAGCTCAATTTCTGCAACCAGAACTGGTTCGTCAGTGTACTTTAAGACATAACCAACGTAGCATACAACTGCGCAATCAGTTAATCAATGGAAACCTCCCCAACTTAGCTCGAAGCCATATTTATCAGAACACATATACTTTATTGTTGTCGTAATATCATGGTGAGATTAAACTCACTCTTTCACCAGCTTGCAGAGACACGAATCATCAAAAATTCTAACTCTTCCCTAATTCTTGCATTCATTCACACTACAGTTAAGCCCACTCTTTAGGCGACAAAATTTTTACTAAGTCCCAAATTTTTCAAAAATTTCGGCAGAGTTTCCTTTGTAATTGGGCCTATCCACCTGCCAGAGAATCACCAAAACCATCCTCACAACACGTCCACAACTCGACAAGACATCACAATGTATATCAACAACATTAATCTCAATACTACATGAATTATATTATCAAAATTGATATACTGACATGCGTTGCACCTGCTCGAATCATAACACATATCAAATACCTTTCAATTACACTTAAGAATTAGCTCACCTAAGGGCACTCCGCAAGAGATAACCCACATGCTTCGCCTCAATTTAGTATCTCAGCACACCTTCCACCATGATACACATCACTTGGCTATCTAGCCGACATTCCCACAATTAGGGACAATACGGAACATATAAGTTCATAATACCAGCTCGCAAAATCAGCACCTTGGTGCTCAAGCCATAGGCGAAGATTCGACCTCAAGTCCTTCAGACTGGCCAATCATGAAATCACGGAGATTATATCTCGCCTTCGATCGGGGATTCACAAGCCATCAAGGCAAATTTATTACTAAGCGCTCGAGTGCGCATACAAACATGTGGAAGGAATTTCAAGAATAACATCTCAAGCTGAATCAAGTACGCACGATAAGAATTCCAAAAAAGTGAAGTGTTTCCTAAAGGTTCTGCAGCCTCTCGAGGATAAATACAGACGTCTCCGTACCGATCCGCGAGACTCTACTAACCGGCTCATGACTCATGAGGCCTAGTAACCTAGGCTCTGATGCCAACTTGTCACGACCCCAAAACCCGGTCGTGATGGCGCCCAACATATTGCTAGGCTAGCCCGACCAACCATTCATAACACAGAGCTATCCGCTCTCACTTTACTCTTTGTAGGCATAAACAACAATAATATAATGAAATGACGTCTAGTACATCGGGGATAGATATCCCAAAACCAGTATAAACCTCCCACCGAATCATGAGTCATAAGTCATGAGCCTCTACCAGAATTTATAAACTGTGATGGTGTATACAACTGTGCACAAGTGTGGCATAGACAGAACAAAATAAGGATAAACTGGAGAGTCAGGTCCTGCGGACGCTGGCAGCTACCTCGACTGTCCAAATGCACTCCCGAGCAGCCATAGAATCAGCTCTACTGTGATGTACCTGGATCTGCACACAAGGTGCAGGGAGTCGGGTGTGAGTACTTCCAACTCAGCGGTAATAAAAGTAAATAATGCTGAAGGAAAGGAAACCACGCAAAGCACTATCTCATGCTACACAATACAGAACTACCTTTAAACTTCAACATACTATCATTTTATCCCCTTTCAGCATATGTGAGTAAATTATTTAGAAATCTCATTTTTAGCTTCTTTCTTTCATGATAACATACCAATACCTGGGTACAAACTCAAGCAGTGTAGGTCAACACTCAAATCAGCCCCTCGGGCTCAGCACTCCTTAAAAAATACCACCAGGAGATCTGGTCAATAAGGCAAATAATGCATGTGTTCCAGTAATGTATGAGTGATAAATGTTATGCCACGTAGTACACGTAAACCAATGTATGTATGACATGCAATGCATATGACGCTGTGGCGTACAACCCGATCCATGCAAAGGCGCCCGCGCTCACTGTGGGGGTTCAGACTCCGGAGGGGCTCCTACAGCCCAAGCGCAATATCATATCACACCTGCTGCGGCGCGCAGCCCGATCCATATACCACTGCGGCGTGCAGTCCGAACCATGCATGTGTATGCATATGCTCACATAAATTGTCATGCCCTAACATATGGCCCTCGGTCCCAATCAGTCTAACAAATAATCAAGAAAGCCCTTCGGGCAACAATATCATATTAGCTCACAACTAGAAATGCCATTAAGACCATGTTCAAGTTTTTCATAATTTTATAAAAAAAATGCTGAGTAGCAAAATACCATTTGAAACTTTAAATTGAGATAAAAATATGCATAGTGTTATCAAGACAATGATACCAATCCCTGAAGGATTCAAATAATCGGCGCGAAGCCCAAGCATGATAATTAGTCCAATTCATGATAATTAATATCTTTATTGAGGCGTAAATTTCATTTCAAATAATTAGGTGTTATTATTTATTATGCGGGACGGACCAAGTCACAATCCCCATTGGTGCTCTACCCCACGCCCGTTATGCGGCATGCAAGTCACCTCAACACAACACTAAGATGTGCAAGTCCGGGGTTTACTAACCCTTAGGACATCATTTACAAGTATTACCCACCTCGAACCGGCGAAAACTCATGCCCGCGGAGTCTTTTCTCCTCAAACCGGCCTCCACGCGCATCGAAACTAGCCAAAATGAGTACACAAATATATCATAATAGGCTAATGGAACATAACCCAATCGAAAGAACTCGAAAAATACCAAAAATCACGAAATTGGCAAAACCCGAGCCCCGGGCCCACATTCCGAAAAATTACAAAATTCATATTTCTGGAATCCTCGTCTCGCCACGAGTCCGTACATACCAAGAACTCTTAATTCGGACCACAAATGGCCCTTCAAATCATAAATTTAAGATTTTTTACTCCAAGCCCTATTTTCTTGATTTTTAGCCATAAATTCATGAATTCCCTGGATTATTCTTGTATAAAAACATGTAATTAACTCATAAAACTTACCTCCAACGATTCCCAGTCGAAACCCCTTCATTTCCCGTCCAAAAGCTCTCAAGAGTGACCAAAAATGGTGGAAAAGTGGGTTATTTTCGCGACTGGAATGTTTTAAAACATTCTGCCCAGGCATTTTGTTCATCGCGATCGCGGGAAATGCTTCGCGATCGCGGAGAACAATTTTCTGGCCCAAAAATTACCCTTCGCGATCGCGGGAAAGGCTTCGCGATCGCGGTGCATAAATTCCGGTTCTTCCGGACATGCTTCAGTATAATGATCATATCCTTTTGCACACAACTCCAAATGACCAATGGTTTGATGTTATGGAAACTAGACACATAGGGCTATGACTTTCATTTGTTGCTCATTTCCTGAATCCTTATAAAGTTTGAGATATATGCTTCCCAATGCATGCGTTTGTATTAAAGATCCTCCTCGGACAGCCAATAGTGTAACATCCATAACTTTTTACAAAACACCCAAATCACTATTTCTTTATCTTTATGAAAGGTAGATAAGATGAGCTACAACTTTCATTTTTGAATCACCTCAAAATTCCTTGTATATAAAAAGATATGAGCTTCCGAATTAGGACCTGCGCGACAGAAATTCCTTCTTCGCGATCGCAAAGAGCTTTACGCGATCGCGATTCAGTAAGGTTTTTCTAAGATTTTACTCACCGCGATCGCGACCAAATCCCCGCGATCGCATAGAGTACTGCTGTAGCCAAAAACCCACAGTTAAAAATGGCTTAGAAATGGTCCGAAACCACCCCGAAACTCACCCGAGGCCCCCGGGACCTCAATCAAAAGTACCAACACGTCCTATAACCCTATTCAAACTTGTTCCAATCATCAAAACTCTATCGTTAACATGAAAATCGTCCGTTTACAACAAATTCAAGCTTATGTTTAACTTTAACTTTCAAAATTCACATTCAATCCGAAACCCAACCAAATGACGCCCGAATGACCTGAAATTTTGCGGACAAGTCCAAAATCACCTAACGAAGCTACTACAACTCTCAGAATTCCATTTCGACTCCCGGATCAAAATATCACCTATCAATCGGAATTCGCCAAAATACTAACTTCGCCAAAATATGCTAACTTCTTCATCGGACCTACAAAATTACTTTTGATTGCGCTCCTAAGTCACATTTCATCATCCGGAGCTAACCGAATCATTAGAATTCGATTACGAGTACTCTAACTCATAAGTCAACATTCGGTTGACTTTTCCAACTTAAGTCTTCTTAAAAGAGACCAAGTTTCTCATTTCTTAACAAAATTACTCCAATTTAATTCTAACGCACCCAAAACTGATAATGAAACATAAGTCAACACAATGTGGGAAACACGGGGCGGTTACACCTGAGACGACGGGTCGGGTCGTCACATTCCTTCTTGTCTCAGTAAAGAGCAACACCAGCCTTATATGAGGTCCCCACTTCCGCCCCCTCGCCATACGGATGCCCTGCAACGCCACCTTGCCCCACCCATGAATGAACGAGGTACGCCCCCTTTACTTTCTTCACATAACTTTTGTGTATCTCCTTCAGAAGTAATGTACGCAATGGAAAAGTTTGGCACCAAGGTGTAGTGGCCCTAAAAGATGAAATCAAACCCCGCCACCAGGAAATCAAACGTCTTGTGCGAGTTCCACCAGGAACGAGGGCACAGGACAGAAGACTGCATCGGCCTACGACAAGAAGTCGTCAGGATGGTGGAGATAGGGGTACCTGAAGGAGCTGCTCAGCGACAAAGGGAAAGCCAATTTTGCGCGCGGACGAGAGCACTCCCGGGGACCTCCAAAACCACCCTCTCCGACATGCACGGTAAACATGATCGTCGGAGAAGGGAATGACGTTGCCATTAATCACATCAAGTTCGCCAACACGCACAGACTAAAGAGGACCATCTCCCACGAACAGTACGATGACCTCGAAGGAAGTATCACCTTCGATTAGTTTGACGCCGACAATTTGTGTTTCCCTCACTATGATGCTTTAGTTATTACTTTACGTATCGTTGATACGGATGTCAAGAGAGTCATGATCGACGGCGGAAGCAGCGCCTACATCATCCATCCGAGAGTCCTCTCGCAGATGGGTCTTGAGGGCAGGATAACCCCTCGCTGCATAACTCTAACTGGTTTTAATAATGCAGTAGAGCGCACGTCATAGAAGTGACCCTACCCGTCCTCGCAGGAGGAGTCACCCTAGAGACTACATTCCATGTGATGAACCAAGAGATAGCCTACAACGTCATCATTGGGCGCCCATGGATACATGCAATGCAAGTGGTCCCCTCAAGCTTATACCAAGTGTGAGCACGTGATTTTTAACCTACATATGAGTTATTGCCATAAAATTCAAATAAATAATTTTTCCTTATTTTTTACAAATTATGTGAATTTTGTGTTAATTGTTTGCATGTTATTTGCGCATGTTAAGTCAAATAAAAAATACAAAATATGCTTTTTGCATTTAGGAAATTATTTTTTTCATTTAGTAAGTATTAATTCATTTAGAACAAATATGAAGAAAATAACAAAAATAGTTCATTTTGTGTCTAAATTGAAATAATTTCCAAAAGAAGTTAATTAGTTTAACAAATTTTAATAAATTCCAAATTAAATACAAAATAGAAAAAATACAGAAAATATAAAGGAAAACTGAAATACAAAATACAAAAATACAAAGGAAAATAACTGTAAAAATACAAAAGAAGGAGAAAAATCAAAGAAATACCCCATTTGCCCAGGCCCAAACGGACAAACAACCCCATCCCAAAACGCCCAAGCCCAATAGAGATACCTAGTCCAGCTGTCCCACCCCTCCCCTGAAACGATGCCGTTTAAGGCATCTTGATCTCAGTCGTTCATAATATTTAATCCAACGGTTCCTATCCAATATCATTTAATTAATAAAATAGAACTAACAAACGCTAAAATCAGACTTCTTCTCACAATCTCTCTAAACAGCCGCTAGCCGCCCCCTCGTCCTCTCATTAATCCCGTCGGAACCCCACCAGCGAGAGACCTATGTTCCACCAATCACCACCAAAAATACACCCCGGAATCGCGTGAACCTCCTCTTCACACCCCTTTACACTGTTTTCCTCAAAACACCCCAGAATCGTTCGAATACCCAAATCAAACTCGCCAGAACCCTACCACCGGCGAGTAACACTTCATCCAAACAACCCTGTTTTATACCATAACATCCTCAAACACTGTTTTAAATCTGCAAGTACTAGAAGTCTCTGGAAAGCTCAAACATTCAAGAAATGATAGACAGTGACGAAAGCTTTCAAGAAAAGGTTAAAAAAAGATACGAGGAGAAGATAACAAAAAGGAAAAAAGCTAAGTCTTCTTTTGCTTATTTTTATTCGCCTCTGTATATGCATGTTTATTTAGCTGAGTTCTTCTTTCTTCTTCCAATTTCTGATTTCTTTCTTTGCTCGAATTAGAGTAATTAGGAAATTATGAATTATATTCATTTGTTGTTAGTTCTAAGACTGTTAGATTCTTTAGTTGTTTAGTTAATTAGCTTGCTTAATAGGTTAATCTTAATTAGTTAGTTCATCTCTGTTTTCCATGTTCTTTTCCTGCTTCATTTTGGTCCACTTATGGTTATTAGGAAATTGTAGGGTTAAATGTAGATTAAGGTTCCCGGTATTTTTGATGGAATTAATTCATAGTAGTTTGACATTTACTATCCTGATGAATGATTTCTGTGATTCTGTTTATTTTGATAAACCATTAGTCTAGTATTTCTTCTTTATTTGCTGTTTATATTTCTGAAAGTTGTTCTTTAGATTCAGTATTCAATTAGTAAAACCAACACTTAGGGTCTGATTGGTTATAGCTGATTCTTTGATTAAAACTGAGTTATGGCCTTTCAAGTGTAATGGGTTGAGTAAAGATCAGAATTAATCAATTAGATAGGTAATTATATTTTTGGTTAAAACCAGTTAGTATTAGGACAAAAAATGTTAAAAGGCAGTAAGTGATATTAAATATAGAGAAGTAAGGGTATTCTGGGTATAAGAAATGGGAATGCTGTAATAAGACTAAGGAAGTAGGGGCATAACTGGAAATATAGAAAATAGGGTAAGGGTAATAAGAATTGGGCAGTAGGGGTACAATTGGGAGGTAAAATTGGAATAATGGTAATAAATATAGAGGATTAAGGGTATTTTGGGCAGTAAAAAAAATAATTCAGTGAATATTAAAGAGAAGTGAGGGTATAATAGGAAATCTAAGGAAATAGAATATGGTAAAGCTAGCTAGAGTATTCTAGAAGGGGCTGTAGTGTAAACTTTAAATAAACATTTGCACTAACTTGTGCAACAAACTAGAAATTAGAGGGTTAATAAAGAAATAATTCAAATCTCAAATTCCCTCCCATTTATGCCTATAAATATGCAGTAATTCTGCAGAATTGGTGTGCTTTTGAACCTTAAGAGAACTTTTGAATCTTAGAAGAATTTTTAGAACCTTAGAGAGAACCCTTTTGAAACCCTAGAGATTTTGGAATCTATAAGCTCAAAAAGTCCAGAAAAATCACAAAAATATATGTTATTTTTCGAAATCTGAAATAATATAATTTCAGATTCAATTTCCTTCTTTCACACTTCAAATTCAAATCAAAAATCTAAAAAAACAATAAGTAAATCAATCACGGATCAGTAGAAAACTGTTATTACAATGATTTGAGATTGAAATTTGGTTTTGAAAACTTGAGTGAATGAACTCAAATAAGTGTGGTCTGAACTATTGGATTCGAAGATCAAAAGATGTCTCTGATCTGTTTCTGCTGCAAAAAATGTTTTCCTGGGTTGTTGCTTTCTACTCACTGTTGAATCTCTTATACTGCTGCTGCTGTAATTGTTATTGTTTAACTGCTTGTTGAATCACATTCTATTGATATGTTTGCTAAATCTAATGGATCTGCCTTGATTTCAGGTACACATCCCTATCAATGTAAACTCTATTGAATGAAAATGAAGCTGGAATTTGCATGTTTTGACGTGTTAAACTTTAGATTAATTTTGTAGTATCATTAATCATAGTGTGATTTGTAGTAAACTTTGGATGAATGTATAATTGGACTATTATTTCTTAATTATTAGTAGTACTTGGACTGTTAAGATGAATAAACCGTAACTGTTGATTTATAGTTTAGCAATCAGTTATATCGATAGTTTATAAATAGTTTTGTCGCATTTAAGTAAAAATGTTCAGGTGTATCTAATGTCGAACCCATTAGCTCATTTAAAACATCTCAAATATGGCTTGGCTATAAAAAAAGGTTTAACTGAAGTAGATAGTATTGTAGCGTTGGGTTTGGTAGCAGCAATTTGCTTTAAAAACAGTCATTTGAGAATCACCTTAGTAATATTAGTTCAAATCTATCTAACTTAGTAATAACTTGTTAGCTATTCATCTTCTAAGGAATTCACAAGACGAGGTAATAACAAATAATTGGAGTTTTAAAGGAGAATTCAAAGGGGATCAATATCATGTATGTAAGAATAGAATGACTTGTGATAATTATCACTACTATACATTATTTCAGCACCTAAAAAATATAATTAACTGTGTAAACTGAACTGTTGCAATTCTTCAGTAACTTAACTTTGTGCCCAGTTGTGTATTTAACAGGCCCATTCAGATAAAAGTTCGGGTATTGTTTTTCTCCATTCGGGCCATCCTATAGTTTGGGTCTCAGTAAATTTGCGTCTGATAATATGCTAGTTTGGGCCTGCTTAATTCCTTTGTCAATTCCATTTGGAACTCTATAGCAATGAACCTAATAATAATAACATCAATTAGGACTTTCTTTCTTTTTTGATACAAAAACAAAATAATAGAAAATCTAGTCATAATAGATATGACCTTTAAATAAAATAATGAGACGAGCCTCATTATATAACAAATGCACGGGGCCCTCAATCAATTGATATAAAAAATTTAGATTTGGAAGGATCGTTTAGTAAATTTCACGGTCTTTCCCGAAGATTAACAAGACGTAGATACTTTAGGTGCGATTAATAATATTACATTCTCAAATACGTGTGCGCATTTATGTGACCCAAATCTTACTCTCAACGAAGTCGGAATGTGTTAAAGGCCATAGGCGTACCGGTACGGTGTGGCCCGAAATGCATTTCCACGACATTGCAATTCTTTTAAAAAAATTGAAAAGCGGAATATTAAAGCACATAATTAAAATATATAAATAAATCAGATAAAAACAAATACGGCGGTTGAGCGACCGTGCTAGAACTACAGAATCTGGGAGTGCATAACACCTTCCGGGTTAACATGATTCCTTATCCGGATTTCTAGTTTCGCAGACTATAAAACAGAGTCATAATTTCCTCGGTTCGGGATTAAACCGGTGACTTGGGACACCATTATTTTCCCACGTGGCGACTCTGAAAATTAAATAAATTGATCTCGTTCCGACTGTCCTTAAAGTGGAAAAACTCCTTCCCTGATTATTATTATATCCCTTCCCGGGGTGTAGTAGTAAACAACGGTATATGTAAAAAGGGAGGTGTGACACCAAGTTGTCAAATTCTCTTCCCCATGAGGAGTATTTAGCATTAAAGGGGAGCCGCGCACAGCGCAGGAGTGCTATAAAATAACTCAAGACTGCGCCCACACCCGGCAATTGAACGGGGCGAGCGTAGAAGCATAGCAATCAGCCATGTCGGGCACCCAAGCGGACCTGACAGCCAATACCATAAGAGACCCAGACGTCGTGGAAGCCTGCAAAGCTATGGTCGAAGATCTCGACCCGGTTCAACTAGATCACGATGACCCCGAAAAGAAGGCATACATCGGTCACGGGCTCGCCGACCCGGGTAAGTATCATGAATTTTTAACTAAACATGCAGACACGTTCGCTTTTTCTGATGTAGACATGCCAGGGATCTCGCCAAATATCACCACCCACCGGCTTAACGTGGACCCGTTACATCCGTCGGTAAAGTAAATCAGGAGAAAATTAAACGTCGCTATCAATGATGCGGTCCGCAAAGAAGTAGACAAGTTACTAGCCAACGACTCCGTCAGGGAGTCGAAATACCCGCAATAGGTCGCCAACGTGTTGATGGTCAAAAAGAAGAGGGGAAAATGGAGGATGTGCGTGGACTTCACTGACCTGAACAAGGCCTGCCCTAAGGATTCCTTCCCCCTACCCCACATCGACTAACTGATCAACGCCACCGCCGGACATGAGCTACTAAGTTTCTTGGATGCGTACTCTGGCTATAACCAAATCTTAATGGCCGAGGAAGATCAAGAGAAAACCACATTCATCACCCACCAAGGCACCTAATGTTATAAAGTGATGCCCTTCGGGCTAAAGAATGCGGGGGCTACTTACCAAAGGCTAGTAGATGTTCAAGGAGCAACATGGGAAAACTATGGAGGTTTACATCGACGACATGCTAGTGAAATCAGTAAGGAATGAGGATCATATCGATCATTTGCGAGAAGCCTTCGAGATATTGAACAAATACGGAATGAAGCTGAACCCCGAGAAATGCGCCTTTGGCGTGGCGTTAGGAAAATTCCTTGGCTTTATCGTATCCCAAAAAGGGATCGAAGTCAACCCCGACCAGATTAAGGTGATCGCCTCGATACCTGAAGCACTCAACAGTAAGAAACAGATTCAGAAGTTGACAGGCCGAATAGCCGCCCTCTCTTGCTTCATCTCCCGATCGTCAGATAGATGCCAACAATTCTTCAGTGTGTTGAGAAAAGACAATGGATTCCACTGGAATGACGAATGCGTCAAAGCCCTCCAAGAATTGAAAGCATATCTGTTGTTGACACCATTGTTGATGAAAGCAAAGCCGGATGAACCTCTACTGACATATCTGGCCGTATCAGAGGTCGCGGTCAGCAAAGTGCTCGTCCATGAAGAAAAGGGTACGCAATCACCTATCTATAACATTAGCAAAACTCTAGTGGACGCCGAGACCCGTTATCCATACCTCGTGAAATTGGCGTTGGCACTGGTCACGGCTTCCAAAAAGCTGAGACCCTATTTCCGGTGCCATCCCATCCGAGTAGTGACCACTTTCCCTCTGAGAAGTATCCTGCACAAGCCTGAACTATTGGGCCGTCTCGCCAGGTGGGCCATAGAGCTCAGCGAGCACGACATCATCTATATCCCCATAACTGCCTTCAAGTCACAGGTCCTCGCCAACTTCATGGCCGATTTCAATGTCAAAATCTCGCCTGAGGCAGAGAAGGAGTCCCTTCAAACAACTCCAAACACTGACCCATGGATACTCCACACTGATAGGGCCGCGAACGCCTCGGGATCGGGACTGGGACTCATCCTCGAAGTCCCTACTGGCGAAGTCATTCGACAGTCCATACGGTGCCCCGAGATGATTAATAACGAGGCAGAGTACGAAGCTGTTATTTCAGGTTTAAAACTAGCCGCCAGGTATGGGGCCCTCCGGCTGGTCCTATATTGCGACTCGAAACTTGTGGTAAATCAAGCCACCGGGACTTATCAAGTCAAGAAGCAGATTTTGCAAAAATACCGAGCAGAGATCTGCAAGCTGATGGCTCAATTCAACGAATGCCGCTCCGAACAAGTTCGTAGGGTACACAACGCTGAAGCAGACGGATTGGCTAAATTGTCCGCGGAAGCCACCAACCTGAATAAAGAAAGCACCGTCACCTTTCTGCACTCCGCAATTGACCACAATGAGGTACTTTCCCTACATCTAACTTGGGACTGGCGCAATCAATTTGTATCATATTTGCAGGATGGAAACCTACCACACGACAAAAAAGAAGCGATAAATTTTCGCACACAAGCATCGAGGTAGTGTTTAGTAAATAACGATATCTACAAAAAAACTTTTGGAGGACCCCTGGCTAAGTACCTAGGCCCCAACCAGATGATGTCGGTGTTAGAAGAGGCCCACGAGGGCCATTGCGGCGCCCATATAGGAAACCGAGCACTCGTGCGATGTCTAATATGAGTCGGATACTACTGGCCCACCATGAAAAAAGATGCGGCAAAATACATCCACCAATGCGAAAAATGTCAAAAGTTTGCCCCCTGATACATCAGCCAGGAGAACCCCTCCACTCGGTCACATCTCCATGGCCCTTCATTAAATGGGGAATGGACATAGTCGGACCACTACCTATCGGACGAGGGAAGGTACGCTTTTTATTAGTTTTAACTGACTATTTCTCTATGTGGGTGGAAACAGGTGCCTACGCCCAGATCCGCGAGCAAGAGGTCATAGCCTTCATCTGGAAAAACAACATATGTCGCTTTGGCATCCCCAAAGAGATAACGTGTGACAATGGACGACAGTTCATGAGACAAAAGACAACTGACTTCTTCGATAAATGGCGTATCAAAAGAATACTCTCAACGCCATATCATCCAGCCGCTAACAGTCAAGCAGAGTCATCCAACAAGACCTTACTAAACATCTTGAAGAAAAAACTCGAAGACGCCAAGGGATTGTGGCCCGAGCTACTGCCAGAAGTACTATGGGCACATAGGACCATCCCCAAATAAGAGGTTTTTAATGAGGCGACGAAGGAGATACCCGAAAACATTTACAAGGTTATTCTGATACCCCAAGCGTACGGCCGATTGGCACGAATGGTGTATCACATGGACTAGGGCTACGGCCATCTCAAATGTATGAAATCTATGACCATCTCCAATATATGAAGAGCTACCGCCATCTCAAATGTAAGAAAGGCTACGGCCATCTCCAATGTAAGAAAGGCTACAACCATTTCCAATGTATGAAAGGCTACGACCATCTCCAATATATGAAGGGCTACAACCATCTCAAATGTAAGAAAGGCTACGTCCATCTCCAATGTAAGGAAGGCTACGACCATCTCAAATGTAAGAAAGGCTACGACCATCTCAAATGTAAGAAAGGCTAAGCTACGGCCATCTCCGATATATGAAGGTCTACGGCCATCTCAAATGTAAGAAAGGCTACAGCCATCTCCAATGTAAAAGCGAAAGGAAAGACTACGGTCTCCTCCACTGAAAACAAAAGGCTAAGGCCTTAACGGCGAAAAGAGAGACTACGGTCTCCTCCATTAAAAACAAGAGGCTAAGGCCTTAACGGTGAAAGAAGCTCCTCCATTGAAAACAAAAGGCTAATGCCTTAACGGCGAAAAGAGAGACTACGATCTCTTCCATTAAAAACAAGAGGCAAAGGCCTTAACGGCGAAAGGAAAGACCATGGTCTCCTCCATTGAAAACAAAAGGCTAAGGCCTTAACGGCGAAAGGAGAGACTACGGTCTTCTCCATTAAAAACAAAAGGCTAAGGCCTTAACGACGAAAGGAGAGACTACGGTCTCCTTCATTGAAAACAAAAGGCTGAGGCCTTAACGGCTAAAGGAGAGACTACGGTCTCCTCCATTAAAAACAAAAGGCTAAGGCCTTAACGGCAAACGAGAAACTACAATCTCCTCCATTAAAAACAAAAGGCTAAGGTCATACCGGCGAAAGGAAAGACTACGGTCTCCTCCATTAAAAACAAAAGGCTAAGGCCATAACGGCTAAAAGAGAGACTACGATCTCCTCCATTAAAAACAAAAGGCTTAGGCCTTAATGGCGAAAGGAGAGACTACGGTCTCCTCTATTAAAAACAAAAGTCTAAGGTCTTAACAGCGAAAGGAGAGACTACGTTCTCCTCCATTAAAAACAAAAGGCTAAGGCCTTAATGGCGAAAGGAGAGACTACGGTCTCCTCCATTGATAACAAAAGGCTGAGGCCTTAACGGCGAAAGGAGAGACTACGGTCTTCTCCATTAAAAACAAAAGGCTAAGGCCTTAACAGTGAGAGGAGAGACTACGGTCTCCTCCATTAAAAACAAAAGTATAATGCCTTAACGGTGAAAAGAGAGACTTCGGTCTCCCCCATTAAAAGCGAAAGGCTAATGCCTTAACGACGCAAGAAGAAACCACAATAAATAAAGGGCTACGCCCCGAGCAGTATAGAAATAAAAAAAGAGGGGACGCAAAGAAGGCATAAATAGTTCTCGAGAAATCGCCAAAAGTCTTATTAATAAATCACAAGATTACAAAAGAGTCTTGATTACAAAGAAGAAAGAAAAAAAAAGTCCTAGCTAACCACCATGACCCCCGTCGCCCTCCTCCGCACCGGCCGCACCATCCTCACCTTCGCCCTGGAATACCCTATCGATCAAGGATTCGGTGCCCAGCTGGTCTGCATCCGCAAAGGAACTGCCTGTTTGGCCCGGAGAGTCGGGGTCATACCTACAAGCCTCACGAGCGACCCTGACCAGGCAACGCTGAGCTTTAACCTCCACCTCGGTGGCTCTACCAGCGTCTAGCAACTCCTCAAACACGGTCCACCTCACCTTAGCATACACGAGCATGTCATGAGCCTCGCGGGATGTGTCGCCAGCCAGGGCAACGGTCTCCACCTGCTGAGGAACGACCACCTTGACCGTGGGTGTCTTGAGATCGACTGATAGGGCGTCACCCTTGGCACACAATTCCGCCGCCTCCATCATTGTCACGCGACCAAGGTCCAAATCCCCCTCCCACTGCTGGAGAAGACTCTCCAACTCAGCGTTCCGGGTCACAACGGCCAGCAAGTTTGTGTCTGCCTTCTCCAGTTGGGCCGTACGCTTTTGCAGCTGCTCCTCCGCTGCCTTCAAGTCCTCACGAAAGACTTAGAACTGGGGGTCTTGAGTGTAGACATCTGCCAGTGTCTTATGCTTGTCCCGGACCTCTCGGTATTTTTTCGATGCCTTTCGGAGGGCAGCAGCCTTCTTCCGCTCCCTCCTACTCTGCTCTACCTCCAAGATAAGGGTCTGTAAAAAAAGGGTGAAAAGAGAAGACAAGTCAAAATGGTTAAAAAAAAACCTTGGAATTCAAAAGAAAACAATGCGAAGTAACGACCGAATCATACGTGTAAGGTGGCACCAGCAACTCGACGAGACATGTCTATGTCGCTTACAGACTTCAGAGACTCCGCCTTGGCAGCCCCGCACATCAAGGACATGTCCGTTGCGGCCTGCTCACTCTCCAGCAACAAGTTATATCCCGTGGGAATCATAATCCAGCGGTTAGGACCCGTCATTGCCTTGTCCACCCGGGCATAATCCTGTCGCGGCACGTCTGCAGGTTCAGGGGTCTGCTCAGCAGCGGCCTCCTCCCCGTCAATAGCTTCACCGGCGATAGCCGATGCGCTATCGTCCTCGACACGCGGGGGAGCGATGTTTTCTACGACTGCCCTCAAGAGGGTCGCCCTCTCCAACGGGATGGCATCAGCCATGAAGACCGGTCTCGACTCAGGGCGGCAAGTAACCACCTCCCTCTGTTTTACGGCCACCCTTTTTCCAAGGAGTAGCCTACACCTCTTCCGCTCCAACGACTCATCGTCCGATGGAGCGCCCTCTTCAACAGGAAGAAGTGAAGTTGCAACGTCTGCTCTGGACGCCAGGTCAATCAGCGGCTCAGTTGCAGGACGAGAAGTCCTGGGAACGTCAGCAAAGACTGACTCCCGGATTATAGTGTCACCCTCCAAACGGGTAATGTCGGCAACATCGTCACCAGACACTCCCATGTCCGCTCGGTCACCCTCAGGCTAAACACCTCAGGGAGACCCTCCCTCCCGAGGAATATGGGCTCAGAATCCGACGATGAGGAATTGGAGGCACGGCGTCTCCGTCTCCGCGGCACATTCCGAGCTGCCAAACATAAATGAATAAGTATGTTAGATATAACACCGACGGTGTCCTAATGGAAAACAAGTTCGCCAAATCAAAATAACCGCCATACCTGGAAGGCCGTATTTTGTAGTGAAGGTGACCCACATCCTACACTCCTCAGCGAAGGGGATGAACCGCCCCACCCAGACTTTTAGGTCCGGCATGGATTGGGGCTTGTGCGCCCTCGTTGCATCCATAAAAAAATAATAAATATAAATATCTTAAGATGACAAAAAGCCGAACAGACGTAAAGACACTAAATGCAAGGAATGATACTTACGGTTGTCGTTCCACGCCTCAGGAAATCCGGTCGGGCCCGATACCAAGTCCGAGGTGTGGATGAAAAAGTACTTCAGCCAAAATTGACGGCTAGGCTTATCGCCCGCCTCGATGACTAGGCCTTTTGTCCCTCGATTTTTTAGCTGAAGCATTGTCCCTCTCATGAAGACAGGGTTGAACAGCTGCAACATGTGGTATACGGTGACGTCCAAGCCAGCTCTCTAGGCGTATGTCATCAGTATTTGACATATCTTCTACGTATAGGGAGTAAGCTGAGCTGGGCATACATTGTAAAACCGGCACAGCTCCTCAGCCAACAGGTAGATAGGGAGTTTGCACCCCATTATGAAAAGATACTCATAAAAGGCACATAATCCTGGCCTATGAACATTGTCTAGGTCACTTCCAGCCACCCGCATAACGGCTGCCTCCGAAATCTGGCAAGACGCTCGGAGGTCATTTAAGAGAGTTTCGGTGTAAGTAGACCTCTCCCATGCAAGGGTGTTTACTTTCGTCGGGAAATCCCTCCGAACATATAGTTCACGAGGGAGGAGATTGTCCACAGATAAGGGGACGAGGGGTTTGCGAACCTTCTTGCCATCCTTTGACGGCCGGGAGACTCTAGAGGTAGCCTCACCCTCTTCTGCTCCCCGGCGGCGATTACCCTTGGCCATTTTAGAGGTTTTTTATACTAAAAATATGGTAAGAACACCAGGTCAACGTGAAAAGTTGCAGTTCTATCAGGGAAAGCTGAGAAATGAAAATATCGGAAAACTTTCTGATGATCCAAAGAGTGGAAGGTCTTGAAACTGTCCACTATTTATAATAAGTCGTTACACGAGATTCGAAGAGTTTTGCACCAGAAAAGAGGCGGGAAACCAAAACATCAAATCGCCTTTATGTCCTGCATCGAGGACAACAACAATTATAACACACGCCGTCAACAAACGACGGTTCACAAGAACATGCCATGTGTATGCGTATAGATAGATCCAGTACAGGTCGACTTTATCCACCCATTGCAGATGCACTTTGAGTACATCTCAAATAGGCAGAGGGACTAACTGTATGGGGGTGACTCGGATGGAATACGGGTTGAGCACGCCCCCTTACACAACCGCTGATATCGGGTGGCATCCTCCTTCGTGTCCGTACGGTGAAGAGGATATGCCCTCATCCATAGTAGCATATCAGCAGGCTCGCCCGAGTAGACGTTCCAACTCCCCCTCCCCTGTACTTTCGTTGTAATTGCGATAGCCTTGGGACGATGTAATATGTCGGTGAGGGGGTCATCCTTCTATATAAGGAAGGCCCCCCCTCATTTGTAACACAGGTATTATTGACCATTAATAATACAACTCTTTCTCTCTACCATTTTCTCTATATTGTTATCTTTTTATTGCTTACTTGTTCAAACACTTGATTAAGCTCCATCACATTTTTACAAGAAAAACATATACACGAATCTAAGGTCGATCTTTAAGATATATTACCATTGATTCTGATTTACCCTTCATTTATTCTTTGATTGTCCCTAACTCTTAAAGCAACCGATGGCTTTTGGGTCAAATAATCGATAAGGGTCAAAATCGAGTCGATAAATCGAATGCACGCCCCTAGCGAGATCTTAGTGCCACGGGTTGGTATCTAAGTCAGCTTGCGCACGTCTCGATTATTTTACCGAATACTTATTATCTTCCTCCATCTTAAGTATCGTATAACTCTTCCCACCAATGCTTAATAATGTGTATTTTACTTATATCGTGTGTGTTGGTTTTGTATTCTTGTATTTATGAATGCTCTGAAATTTCATGATCCTCCCATTAACTGCTCTTCTCATTCATATTTAATGTAGAATCCGGAACCAAAGTGTTGTTAATTATAAAAAAAAGAACGTTTTTATGTTTTAAAAAAAATGACATATGTATATACAACGCCACTTTATGTGGCATTGAATACTAACGGTAACGGCTCCGTTAGTGTACAACGCCACATAAAGTGGCGTTGTGTAATGGAGTTTACATACAACGCCACCTATTCAGGCGTTGTACGTTCTTCATTCACTGAACAGTACAACGCCTGAATAGGTTGCGTTGTATAACCACCCTGGCCTAAATTCTACTGCATTTCTCACCACTCGGGCCTAAATTCTACAGCATTTCTCACCACCCCGAGCGAATTATAAGAACGTTTTGATATTGCCCGCTAAGTGTCATATTAAACAACAATTGCTTGAACAATTTAAGTGGTTAGAACGTAGAGTAAATGGAAGTGTGGAATAAATAATTCCTACTATGTGTTTAGTTCATTTATATGTTTGTCATTCTTATTAAGTTATGTTTGTGTTTGTGTTTGTGTTCTAATAATTTAAGTTTAAGTTACATATTATGTATTATACGAAATAATTAAATACGAAACAATAAACGAAATAATAAAACAAATGATGAACTAAAAAATGAAATAATAAAATAAATGATGAACTAAAAAATTTAATAGATATATTTAATTAAATATTGTTTTTACAAAAAATATTATTTACAACATATACAAGATAAAAAGTAACTATCTTGTATGTGTCCCGCAATGTGTGTGCTTCAAAGCAGCCGTCGGCCTCAGGCGCATCCCTGCCCGTCCAGGTACGCTATCAGGATCATCATCATCGAATTTCCTCCTAATAGCTGGATGTGGCTCAGGATGACATGCAGCATTTGGTGTTGTCAGGTCCAGCAGAATACTACATAATAAAGTAAAAATTAGTTTATAAAAGCACATAATAATTTATAATTAATATTTTTATTATCTTACCATCATAGCGTCTGGATCCTGTATGTAGTTATCTGCCGCATCGTCAACTGAAGCCTTAACAAGGAGATTATTATAATGTAATAAATAAAATAAGTTATAGTTAAAAGAAATTTCATATTCATAAGTAATAAACTCATACCCGAGCATGCGAAGAGCTCCCAAAACTTAGCCGGCGGCCACTGGATATACCCTCAGATGTGGTAGATGGGCCAGGGTAGTATGCACCCCAATCCGCTGCTTGAAAATCAGAGCCCGTGATCAATAATGGACCATGTGGGGTCATCTTTGAAGGGCCTGCAGTGTCATATATACCAAGGCTGTAAGACGGAATGTCCGTCTCATCACCGGGAGCATCACCGGCCTCATCGGGAGCATCCTGCTGGACACCACGTCCTCGGGCAGCACGACGTCGCCGGGCATCACCTGGTCGTTGGGCAGCAGGTCGTCTGGCACCAGCAGGTCGTGGAATACCACGACCTCGCTGGTATGTGGCTGGATCAACATAATCAGCCTCCTGTGCTAAGCGCTGATCCGATCTGGCATGCTCTAGTGTCTCGGCAGCCACTGCCATGACTCGACGACCATAATCTATAATGGCCACTGGATCGTCCGCATAATCCTGCATCTCCTGCCCCATACGGTGGACGGTATACAATCCAATGGCCTGCACAAAAGTAAATAATGTAAACTAGGTTTAACTCACAACATTATATGTACATTATTAAATATAACATAAAACTTACCAGAGCCTCGTGTCTCCCGGCGTATGAGACGTACCGCCCATCTACCCGATGCACTGGGTTGCCGACAAATAGACGGGACACTGTACGATACCATGCTAGATACCCTGCAATAGGATAGTACTGTGGAGGTGGGATCAAATCACCTCGAGTATCCCAAATGACCAGCTGAGTCTGGAGCGAGCCTAAAAAGGTGTCGTCCACCCTACTACGATCATCCCTCTCATAATGTGTGGGATGCCATGAAGGATGAGGCGGTATAGGCTGCAGCATGCCAAACTGACGATAAACTCGCTCTGAGGCATGATGCTCCACTATATCTAGGCATGTGAGAGGGACGGAAGACCTCCAAATAGCCCGGCCTAGAGTACAGTATCCTGGGAGGGTAGCTAGCAACTCCTCACTATAGGATGTCCAGATGAACTATCAAATAACAACACAAATGGTTAGTATTCGTAACACTAATTTAAACAATAACTAGTACGTTTAGTTAGATTTTTACCTGTGCATCCTCTAGGAAGTCTAACACTTCCCTGACGGCTGGAAGATTATGATGGGTATCAAATCCCCGCGTATATCCACGCCGCATGACCCAACTGGCAGCTAAAGGAAGGTCTGGTAATGCGACGTCAGCTGGTATCAGTGGAAAAGGTGGGCTGAGCTGCACAAATCGCTCCCAAACCCAAATCTAACATAGAAAGTTGATGTATACTGTGAGATAAACTATATTTAGGTAGATTTAATTGGGGCGGATATTTTCATTGAATATGTTCTCACCCGTAGAAGGGGTAGGAAGCCGCAGATATCTCTCTGTGTGCCCATAGAAGCCCGACACATTTGCCTGTACAGGAATACGAGGACAGCAGCACCCCAGCTATATGTAGCTGTATCCTCGAACTATGTAATGTGGTGGAGAAATCGGAGGCTAACAAGATTACCCGAAGTGTTCGGGAACAAGACACCCCCAAATAAAAGGAGCAGCAACAACCTAGTATAGTGGCTCACAACCTCCTCCTCTGAGTCATCAGTAGTATGAGGGTGGAGCTGGTCCAGACGCTGTCTAATAGGGGTTAACGGTACCCGGCTGATCCCAGCCCTATGATCAACGGCCTCCAGCCTCAAACCTGTCAGCATCTCTAGCAAATCCCAATACATCTCGCGGGGGAAATGCCTCATGCCCGAAGGAAAAAGAACAGGTAACCCATCGGCTGGCAGGCCGTATAAAACCTCTACGTCCTGCAACGTAATAGTGGCCTCGCCAATGGGAAGGTGGAAGGTGTGCGTCTCCGGTCGCCACCGCTCAATGATGGCCGTGATCAATGAGTAATCCAGTTGTATCCGGCCAATCCGAATAATCCTGTAGAATCCCATCACCTCCAAGTGATGGACGACTCTAGGATGTAAATCTCGGACACTAAGGAAATCCCACAATATATCGATTCGCCGACCCCGGAATGTGTCGGTCAATAACTGTCCGTCCCAAATATACTCAGATCTGTGTTGCGACTGTAGGCCTAATAGCTCTAAGCTCCTATGGCCAGGATGTATGGGCGCATCCATGTCGTCGACTGTAAAATTAAAAAATTTAATAACTTGTAAAAGTTACAGATTTAATAATTTAATTGTATAAATTACTGATAATTTTTAATAACTTAATTTTGAGGCCCAGCGGCACCAAACTATTATTAATAGCTATGTATTTTTTTTATAATTTAAAGTTATATTTTTAAATATTTTATTGTCTAAATTAAATATTTTTAAGCTCCCGCGCTCGATGTTTTTGAGCTCCCATGTTCGATAATCTTTAATGACTTAATTTTAAGGCCCAGCGGCACAAAACTATTATTAATAGTTATGTGTATGCATATAATTATAAAATATGTTTAGAATAATTGAATTGTCTAAATTAAATATTTTTGAGCTCCCGGGCTCGATGTTTTTTAGCTCACGGATTCGATAATTTTTAATAACTTAATTTTAAGGCCCAGCGGCACCAAACTATTATTAATAGCTATGTGTATGTATATAATTATAAAATACTTTTAGAATAATTAAATTATCTAAATTAAATATTTTTGAGCTCCCGGGCTCGATATTTTTGAGCTCCCGGGTTCGATAATTTTTAATAACTTAATTTTGGGGCCCAACGGCACCAAACTATTATTTATGGGTATGTATCCCGGACTCGATAATTTTTGAGCTCCCGGGTTCGATAATTTTTAATAACTTAATTTTGAGTATCAAAATTACAAGCTAAATACTACACATTACTACGCTACAAGGCTCTAAAATTTCCTAGCCTAAAAAGAGTCTATGTTTTACTACGCTAAAAAGGTCTCTATTTTACAACTAACAACTAATATAAATTACACAAATATAAATAAACAACTAACATTTCTAACAAGTAATCTAAAATACAAACTAGTTCGGAAAATAACATAAAATAACTAAAACTAACTAAAACTAAAACTAACAAGTAATCTAACAAGTTCGGAAACTAACAAGTAATTTAACAAGTTCGGAAACTAACAAGTAATCTAAAATACAAACTAGTTCGGAAACTAAAAAATAGTAGTATAAACATACCTTTTTACGGATGAAATATATTAATATAAAGCTTCCAAATTCGTCTACCCACGAAGCCAATAGCGTAAAACTATAGCGGGACTTATACGTATAACCCGGGGGGACCAAATTTTTTTTTTTTTTTTGATTTTGGTCGGCTGGTCGTGGTGTGGGGAGAGGGGGGGACCAACTGGTTTTTTAATTTTGAAGAAGAAGAAGAAGTGTGAGGAAGAAGACGTGAGTAGGGTTTAAGTAATGGGTTCAACGCCACCTACTATGGCGTTGAACGTGACAGATTCTTAAATACTGGTTCAACGCCACAGTAGATGGAGTTGTACATAACGGACGTTATGTACAACGCCACCTACTATGGCGTTGTATATACTTATGTTTTTTTTAACCTATTTACGATACAAATTTTAAATTTAAAAATACTTTGGTTCCGGATTCTTGATTGTCCCTAACCCTTAAAGCAAGCGATGGCTTTTGGGTCAAATAATCGATAAGGGTCAAAATCGAGTCGATAAATCAAATGCACACCCCTAGCGAGAGCTTAGTGCCACGGGGTGGTATCCAAATCAGCTTGCGCACGTCTCGATTATTTTACCGAATACTTATTATCTTCCTCCATCTTAAGTATCGTATAACTCTTCCCACCAATGCTTAATAATGTGTATTTTACTTATATCGTGTGTGTTGGTTTTGTATTCTTGAATTTATGAATGCTCTGAAATTTCATGATCCTCCCATTAACTGCTCTTCTCTTTCATATTTAATGTATCTCCTGTAGTTCTCTTTTTTTCAATCCTGTAAGTAAAGGGGTCCCAAGAATTTATGTTAGTAAATGTAGAGTCATTGCACCTGCTATTTTTCTGTGATAAAAATGGACTCAAGTTCAGTGTTTAATTGTAATTTTTCAAATATTTCCTTATATATGTAATTCAAGTCAAGGAAAGGAATCTTTTGCTTATTAGTTTGTCCATAGCAAGGGTAATAGATAACCATGATCCTAATACTTTTGTACCCCATAGTTAAACTGTTCATTGGGTGTCAAATGTACTGCTACATCCCCATATTCAAATTAGATGTCATTTTGATAGAATGATTTATCAACCGAGAGGTTGTGAGTTCGAGTCTCCCTAAGAGTAAGGTGGGAAGTTCTTGGAGGGAAGGATGTCAAGGGTCTATTCGGAAACAGCCTCTCTACTCCAGGGTAGGGTAAGGTTTGCGTACACACTACCCTTCCCAGACCCCACTAAGTAAGATTATATTGGGTTGTTAGTTATTGTTGTTACCTTCGTTTCATTCCATAAAGCATTGTTTGACTGAGATAAACTTTAAGAAAGAAAGGATCACTTTTGAAATATGTAATCTTACTGAAGTGGCTGATCAGAACATGATACATCTTCAACTTGCCGAGGACATGACCCTCGACGGGAGGATGTGGATGTCGAGGATTAAGATAGTAGATTAGTTAGTAGTCGAGCGTTTTTCTTTTCCATATCTATATCTCTTTCCCTCAAATATAGAACTAATGTTTGTTGGGTTTAATATTTAATTAAGAAAGAATTACAAAAAAATACATGTGACTTCACACAATAACAAAAAATAGCCCATATTTTTAAGTTTTACCCCACCTAGCCCATATTGTACATATTTTAAAAGCACTTGCAAATTCAAAATTTGTGTTCTTACAACCATTGCTTCTAAAACCTATGGAGTTAATTCTTTGTTCTCACAACCATTGCTTTCTCTCTTTTTTTCTCACATATTCTACATATGATTCAAGTGGCCGTGTATTTTTTGCTTATCCTCTTATGTCACATGCTTGCAATACAAGAAAATTGAAGAGTAGAAGTCCACCATTGAAGACTATTCAAAGCTTTGGTTTTGAACTTTTTTTAATTTGTTAGTTGTTTGGATTGGATGTTGTTCCAATTGATTGAAAATATCAAAAAGAGTTCAAAATTTAAATTGGAAGTGATTTGGGCAAGATTTAAGTTAAGTTTCAGAAAAAACGCAAGGAAGAAGACGGAGTTAGATTTTTATATAATTATGTATAATCTTGTATAATAGTGTATATGTATGTATAAACACACATTATACACTATTATACACTTTTATATATCTTTATACAAGCGCCTGTAGACGAACTTCTTTCACGATTTTCAGTTGTAATTTTTGTTCAAAACCAGTCCAAATCTCCATTAAATGACTTCAAATTTTATATACAACCTCCTTATATTATTTCTAACAAGTCTAAATGACATCAACTCCAAATTTCTCATAAAATCAATATCGGAATTTAAACCCACATATTTAAGCTTGTTAAAAATCTAATTTTTACCACCCAAATGAATTTGGTTTGTTTAATTAATAGTTGAGCTACAATTACTATTCGAAAATTAATTTAAAAGTTTGAGGAATCTATTTTAAAAGTTAAATAGTGAGTCTGAGAAACTATTAGAGTTGGATGTTAAATCTTAGCATATTATTTTTGGGTTAGTTGATTGTAAATTAAAATATGGGCTATAAAATTGAAAAGCATGGAGCTCAATTGTTCTAGAGTGAAATTTTCCCTTTAATTAATATATTAAATATTTAAATGAGAGTGAATGAGAAATGGAGGGAAATGAATTTTTGAGTGAAATTTCAAGTTCCCTCTCCTTGGTAAATGGGCATTGTCCCATATTGGAGGAGAAAGATGTTTTTTATCGCTATATAAGTAATTGCTCTTCTTCTAGCTCTTAAAGAGTTGAGAAGAAAGCAAGCCTCGCACCGTTTTCGTCGTCGCTTGCTCGTCTCGGCTTCGGCTACGGCTTCGGCTTCGGCGTCGGATTCGGATTTGGTCAAATGATCGATTGATTAACTTTTTGGACCAAATTTATTTGTTAAAAGTAAAATATTAACAGAAATGTTATTAAATATTTATTTTAATAATAGAATATTAATATTAAATTCAAATTTCAGTTTTTCTGTTTTTGTAACAGAAACTTAACTACCCATCAATTTTCCCTCTTTATTATTGAGTAAATAGCCATTTATGCAATGACATTTATGTTGTGGCAGTTTTGTAGAAACAGTCATTCTGAAGAGACTTTTCAGATTTCAACCCAACTTTTGGCTATAAATACAACACTATTCTGCTCAGAATTTCACTACGAATTTCTGAGTTTTTCCTCCTTTCTTCTACATACTTTTAGCATCAAACAAAGCAAAAAGTAAGTGTGATTTGCTACCGAACTTTGTGTTCGCTGAAACACTAGGGTTTGAGGTACCACTACACCAGTGTGTAATTCGTTTTATCCTGGGAGGAAATAATCCATAACCTTGGGTATTAGGAGGGGATTAAATTCCTTAAGGAAACACTGTGAACTCAGTGGGCTCGAATTGGTTTCTTCATTTCTGTTTATGCATATTCTTGTTTGTATTTATTTATATTTTCAGAATTATTTTACAAATATAGTGTAATAACAATTTCTCGTATTTTCCATTGTTAGATGTTAATATTACTTATTTATTTTACTTCGATTATCTTATTTTGCTGGTTGTTGTTACTGTTTCTCTTTCTATAGCTTCTTCACTTCTGTATTTCTTTGGTGTCTGTTGTGACCATGCTTTATTTGAGTCGAGGGTCTATCAAAAATAGTCTCTTTACCTTCGCAAAGTATCTTTTGGAGCAGACTAAAGAAAAGATTCATAAAACTGAACAAAGGTAACTTTTTATACAACTAGAAAGGTCAAAGAAGCTAAAGGCTTTCAGCTAAATTGGTGCTTACAATAGAAAGGGTAGCAAATGGCAACATTGGCATAGGAAGATTTGTTTATTTTTAATCTATGTTGGACGGACTCTCCAAAATACTGCCGCATTCATGTTAGATTCTCTAAAAATATACACTATTTTTGAGGATCCGACACACTCCCGACTGCATTTTCGAGCAGCATAGTTTTTAACCGGCTTGGCTTAATGAAGAGCCTATTCATGTGTAGTTAGATTCTATACCTTGACTCAAAGCAATTACAGTGTGGATAGATACACATGTAGTACTATAAGTTGTCTACGCATTTATTTCTGATACACTAGTGTCAATATAGACTTTCACAGACAAGATACTAGTACTTGTTGACCAATTGCTGCTTTTATTTCTCTGTTCTCAATCTAAAGACAGAGTTAAGTCTATGCTGATTTCAATTGGATTTAATGCTCACTATGCATTTTTGTGGGGTTTCTCTATATATATTTGTTTGTGCAGTGTGCATTTAACAAAAAGCTTTTGCTATCCAATACTATCTCAGATCAGATTCTCAAACCTCAAGAATTGAAGATTAGGCATGCATTCAATGCAACTTTCTTGTTCTATTGCATCAATCATGCAATTTTTCTTGTAGCATGTGACCTATGTATACATTTATTTACATTAATAATAGTAGTAGTATCTCTTTAGACATCATATCATGGCATTAAATGCATGGCCAGCTTAAGACCTGTTGATGCTTTTACCCTGTTGATACATGACCAACAATTTGTACTGCTACTCCATTTGACATGTCCATTTTCTTTTTTTCCCCTCACTCATAAAAAGACTTAAGGGAGCTAAGACTCCTGCTTTCATAGCTTAAAGACCTGTTTTTCAAGTTAAACATAGAGAAACAAATACAAAGGACTTGGGTGTGTGTCTGTGTGAGAGAGAGAGAGATGGGAAGAACACCATGTTGTGATAAGAAAGGATTAAAGAAAGGACCATGGACACCTGAGGAAGATGAAAAGCTTGTTGAATATATCAAGAAACATGGTCATGGTAGCTGGCGTTCTCTTCCAAATCTTGCAGGTTTCTTCACCACTCTTCTCTTTTTGTATGTGTATTCTTAGTTCTGTTCTGTAGAAAAACAAAAACCGTTTGTACATAACTACTGCTCAACTGATCTACTATGGTTGATTAAAGTATAAAAAGAGGAAGGAGACATATTATTATAGTGGTAACTTCCTTTGGACTATCTTGTTTATGTCAGTGTTTATGTGGTAAGAAGAAGGGAAGTGAGGAAATACTTGGATTTCCAACTTTGGATGAAGTGAACTAAAAGAGGAAAGTGAAGCAGCCATTTGTTTCTCTACCCTATTATGGGCATTGGAGTTGTCTTTTCATGTAAATGGTGAGGAGGAGAGGGTGAATTTAGTATCCATGTTCAAATATTTAGACATTGCAAGTATCATGTTCACTCATTGGAAAAATAGGATATTTATTTCTCAAACACATTATGGTAACTATTTTGAAGAAAAATCAGCTCTCCGATTGGATAACTAGCTAGCTTTAAGATGGTGTGTAAAGGGAATATACACTTTTTCGGATGAATTGGCATATGGTGTTTACATGTTCAGATTATCAAATGGCCATTGATTAAGTTATGTAACATGTCTAAACTGCTAAATTGCTGGATCTTGGTCAGTAATACATAGTATGGTATTCTGTGTTGCAAATACTGATTCATTTTACTTCATTCTTGTTTTACGGTTTAATTTTTTATTTCTTTTACTAGAACGCATCGACAAGAAATTACTGATGTCTGAGATTAAATGTTTTCTTTTAGGTCTTCTTCGTTGTGGGAAGAGTTGTCGTCTTAGATGGACAAATTATCTCAGGCCAGACATTAAAAGAGGTCCCTTTAGCCCTGAAGAAGAAAAGCTTGTCATACAGTTACATGGCATTCTTGGCAACAGGTGATAGTCTGAAACTTTCAACTTAATACATCTATACAAATGATATTTTCATTGGTTTTCAATCTTTGCCCCTTTGTCTGCTTGAAAAAGTTTGTTGTAGTATTCTCTGAAAAAAATGATAAGCTACTGAAATCAATTTGGAGTTTCTTGTTATCTAATTTCTCAGAGTTTCTGCAACAAATAGAACATCAATTTGATCCATGTATGCCAAGTTCGTCCAGTATTAGGAACCTAGTCAAGCATTGTTCATCAGAATCTGTAGCTGAACATTTACTTGTATAACTATGAATAACCATAATCTCTATCCAGATGGGCTGCAATCGCATCGCAGCTTCCGGGAAGGACAGACAATGAGATCAAGAACTTATGGAATACTCACCTGAAGAAACGCCTATTTTCTATGGGCATTGATCCTCTGACTCATGAACCCTATAATGGGCTGCTGAGAAGACCACCTACGTCAAATTCAGCTCGTCACATGGCACAATGGGAAAGTGCTAGGCTCCAAGCTGAAGCTCGGCTCTCCAGGGAATCACAACTCTTGGTTCCATCATCAGGAAAAAGGTCTGAGACCGACTACTTTTTACGCATATGGAATTCAGAGATAGGAGAAGCATTTAGGAAATTCAAGAATGAAGACAAGTGTGAAAGTCCAGCCTCTCAAGTATCTTCATCTACAAAATATGGATCTGCTTCAGGCATCACAACTGAGATGGACCTTACTTTTGCTGAAGATACCGAGTGTAAGGACAGCCAACCATATACTGAAGAGATCTTGCAAGGTTCCGACACCTCTAGCTCCAGTGAATTGGAGGATTCATCTGAATCAGCACTGCAACTTCTATTGGATTTCCCGAGTAACAATGACATGAGCTTTCTTGGCTTTTTGAGTGAGAGTTCCTTGAACTGCTCCTTAGCAGAACATAGAGTTGGCTTTCTTTAAATATGGTGGTTCTGAAAGCCTAAACTGTCGAAAAATTTCTCCTGTAGTAGGTCAGATGCAGAAAAGGATTGTATTTCGACTCCATTATGT
Source organism: Nicotiana noctiflora (assembly GCA_032618575.1). Lineage (NCBI taxonomy): Eukaryota > Viridiplantae > Streptophyta > Magnoliopsida > Solanales > Solanaceae > Nicotiana > Nicotiana noctiflora. Next base: position 17,890 of record JASVEL010000769.1, on the reverse strand, counting down.
ATTAATGTTATAGTAATAGAGCCATCTTATGTGTTATGTTTTAGGTCCAGTGGCATGTTTCACCATGTTTGAATCATATTTTCCGTAAGTAAGTAAATCTTTTGAGTAGCTAAAAACACGGGAGAAAATTCTAGCTTTTGTGAAATTATTATCATTGAATTCTTCAGAGCACAAGAGTGTTTTTCCTATGCAGACTAGTAGGTTCCTGTACAGACTAGGAAGCATACAACAAAACTGCACAAGGCATGAGAATATACAAAAGGGAAAAGCTTTAATCATCCAACACATCCAAGTAACTTCTTAGGAGTTTGTCCTGTGGCGCGATATTTGGCAGCCATCTCTTCTGTTTTAAGCATTTGTTCCCCTCGTTTAGCTTCAACCATCGCTTTCTTCTCCTCTGCCTCTTTGTGTATTAAAGCTGCCCTATTTTTCATCTTTTCTGCATATTCTGCTTTCTTTTGCTCTAATCTTTCCTGCACATTCCACATTGCTCAAAACTCTATCTTTTCAAAAGCATTTGACTCAATGCTATCCTAAACTATACATTGTTCCATGCCATGCAACAATAAACTCAATGAATTCCCACAAGCGGGTCTGGGAGGTTAGTAGGTACGCAGACCTTACCTAGACCTTACCTCAACCCTGGGAACGCAAAGAGGTTGACCATGCCATGCATTTCCCGAAAATGACTTTCGTCATATCAAACACAGTAAAATTCCTTATAAAGCGCTTGTATTTTAAGAGGCACTTCAGAACAATTTCAAACATATAGGGTGTGTTTGGTACGAAGGAAAACATTTTCTGGAAAATGTTTTCCTTTTTTTCTATAATTTTAAATTTCTGTTTTCTTATTTTTCTGCACCACCCACCCCCAACTCCCCACCCCGCACAAAAAAAATTACTTTTTTTTGTAATTTAAATTTTTATTTTTTTTTTCGATTTACTGCCCCCCGCCCCAGCCCCCACCCCCACCCCCACCCCCCCCCCTCCCCCCCCCCCCCCGAAAAAATTTTAAAATATATTTTTCAGTTTTTAATTTTATTATTTATCATTTAAAGACTCGATATTTTACAAGTTCCAAAATTATGAGTTCGGAAGTTTACGGGTTTAGAAATTATAAATTTACCGATTCGAAAATACGCGATTTTTGCGTTAAAAAGTAAAGCATCACATTAGTTCCTTTAGATTGTGTCAATTTTTAGAGACTTCCGGAAGGGGAGGGGTGGGGGGTGGGAGGGGGAGGGGTAGGAGAGTTGCAAAAAAAATATTTTTCTAAAAAAACTATTTTTTACTCTCTAACCAAACATAAAAAATATTTTCCGGAAAATATTTTCCACTTACCAACCAAACAAGAAAAAATAAGTGATAAAATCACTCATTTTCTAGGAAAATATTTTCCATGGAAAACATTTTCCATTCGTACCAAACACGTACCAAACACAAAAATTTGTTGAAAATGCGAATACTAGACTTTGTGCATATTTACCTCAAGTTTTTTCAGTTTAGCTTCAAGATGTGCTTTCTTGCTATTTTCCCATGCTGCAACTTTAGATAGCTTCTTTTGGGCCCTTTTCAATCACACAAACAATGTTAAGATGAATTTGTGCAATTAAATTGCTAGACAGCTTTTATACAATTAAAAGAGTATACAAAAATTATATTGGTCTACATAAGCAAGAATTAATTGTATGATAACATATATAGGAAGTTAGAAATCCTACTTGTTATCCACTCTGCTTTTTTCACTCTCTTCCCATGCCTTGATAAAAGCAGACTTCTTGTCATTATTAAGCTGCGCAAGAGCAGTATCTAAGGAAAATAAACAAGAATCAGGACACTTGTTAGCTTCTGAGATGTGAATAAAATCATTCAGTTGGAGAATTTGGTAACTAAACACTAGACCATCAAACTGAACTTCCAAAAACCAGATAGGACAGCCCGGTGCATTAACCTTCCGCTATGCGCGGGGTGCAGGGAAGGGCTGGGCATATCTATAAAATGTTATTTACACGGCTCATATCCGTAACCTCCTGGTCACATTGCAACAACTTTAATAGTTATTGATGCCACGGCTCCCGTCAACTTCCAAAAATCAGATATTCAAAGAAATTTAAAACTTTTCGCGCCATAAGTTTTGACTCCTTAGGACAATATAGCAAAAGTAGAAGCACGTCCTACTATTGTATTGTGTTACAATGTTGTAAAAAGTGGTTAAGGTCTAGTCCGCGATATATACATACCTCTGTCGAGGGAACCTTTTGAGTTTTTCGTTGATGGATTCGTCTCTGTCAAGAAAAAGAAATGAAAACATGTTTAGATTTCTCAAAATTTTGGTAATTATATAATCGATTAAACACCTCTACACAGAATATGGTCCTAGATGTGACATTCTTGCATTTTTTTTGTATGTTCCTATTTTAACCTTCTGATCACTCATTCCTAAATTTGGAAATCATAACTAGAAAAAAAAAAAGCAGCCTAGTGCACTAAGCTCGGTTCGGAAAAGGATCGGGCCATAAGGCTCTATTGTATGCAACCTTACTTTGCATTCATACCAGAGACTGTTTCTATGACTCGAACATGTGACATCTTAGTCATGTGGCAACAACTTTATCCATTAGGCCATTGGAATTCATAACTAAGAACACAAGAAAATCACGTGTTTTCCTTTGTCGTAATAATGCATGCAGAAAACAACAACCCAATATATTTTCACAAGCAGGGTCTAGCGCAATTATTTTCCCCTGTATATCCCGGGACAAAGAAATTGTTTCAGGCAGAAACTCGAAAATTGAAATCAAGAAACATAAAACACATGCAGATATGCATAGAGAGAAAGAGTATTAAATGATTTACTTTGAGGTGGTGGCATGGTGGTGACAGCTTTAGAATTGTTGGTGGCCATTGCTATTGCTGTTGAGTGGCTTCCATTTTGGTCAATTATATAGATAACAAAAAAGGTGATTTCCAAAAGAATTAATATTTGGGAAATCGAATTCACTATTACAATTTTCAAAAAAGAAGGAAAAGGAGAAAAAGAATTAAAGTGCTTTATGATCTTTGTATTGCATGCAAAAAGAAATTAAAGAAGGTGAAGAAGGAGCTTTTCTTCTCCAAAGCCTAAAGATGGTAATTTGTTTTCTTTATAAGATATTATTCAGTGTTCACAACTTTATGGTTCCATTTATTTAGGGGTAGAGAACGTGTATTTTTATGATCAAATGAATATTATCAATTTTTAGTTCCTCCATTCTCAAAGAATGGCTTATGGCTGGGCGTAAATTACGAGAGTCAAAGTTAGTTTTGTTGTCAATTCATATTCTTTTATATTTTTTTTTTAAAAAAATCTTTGTTTTTAAGTTACTACTATATACTTGTGGTTATAGTTTAACATGTGATTGGTGGTTAGTTATCAGTTTTATCAAATTACCTATAAATGTTTTGTTATAGAATTTTGTATGTAACATATTTTTCTTTTGCACAAAAGCTTCTTAAAAATATAAATTAAAAAATTTAAAGAACTTTTTTCCAAAAGATATGTTCTATATACACCTTTTTCATGTTGACTCTCGTCTTTTCCTTTTCAATTTTTTTTTTTTGTTTTGCTAATTCATCGTGTTTACTTTTAGAAAAATAGTGAGGTGATGGAAAACAATTAATTCCTTTTATATTATTATAATTTTGCTAAGTGCTAGTGGTGCTGTAAAGGAGTTGAAAATCCCTTCTGCGGATGCTCAACTCTTTCCTTCTTTATCTCTTCCATTTAAAATGAAAAACAAGATAAATAATCTCTGCCTTCTGATATACATACTAATGTTTATGATTAATCATCTCCTCGTTAAGATCACATTCAAAAACATGTAAATGAAAAGCCGAGTCATTTGTTTAGTCTTTCTTTAGAAAAAAAGCGAGGATCTTAATAGGGCAATTAAAGGAAATATTTAATATATATTATTAATCGTGTCTAACAGTAACTTGCGTGTTTATGAATTCGTAAGTTTGAGATTACTATAGAGTTGTGAGGTACGAATTTATTATGGAATTATTGCTTGACACGTGCGTTGCGCGTGTATTTTATGTAAGTTGTACAGATTGTATAAATTATATTTAAATTGCATTGTTATTAGTAAAAGAAAATATAATTTATTTAATATAAGTTTACAAGGAGTAAAAATCGGCCTATTATATATTTTCTGATCCTGCAAAATTGAACAAATAAAATTTGTCAGGAATGGTATATTTGTAGCATCAATATTTTGATGTTAGTATGTTAGTAGATATATACAAATAACTATCTTACCTAAAACTTCCTTGTAGACGATGTTTTTGGTGTATGTTTCACTTTTACATTTCGGTTACTCTGTCATGATCAAAGTTCTTGTTGTGGATATTGATATCCCTCCTTGAAATAGCTAAATTAATTGGGACTTAGGCCATGCGCCTTCGCCAATAAATTCAACTACGGTTGAACTGGGACTCAGGCCATGCGCCTTCGCTAATAAATTCAACTACGGTAGAAATGAGACTCAGGTCATGCGTCTTCGCCAACAAATTCAATTACAGTTGAACTCGGACTCGGGCCATGCACCCTCGCCTTCAAAATAATTAAGTAAGTTCAACAATAGTTGAACGGGGACTCAGACCACGTGCCTTTGCTGGCAAATTCAAGTACAAACCCAAATGGATCCCCTTCATTGATAAACTCAGCAAAAAATCAATCAGATTAAGGCACGGGTCAAGCACTCTTACCGTCCAATTAAGTATGTCCAACTCTAAATAAAGTCAGAGGCATGTAAAGTCCGGCCTCGGTCGAGCTACCAGGGTGCGTTCTCATCCTCACGACCAATAGTTCGACCGCTCCCAAACTGGGACTAAGGCTAAACAGCATCTCCCCCAAAAGGATGGCCCCGACTCAGTCGCCCCGAGTCGAGAAGGAAGAGTTGCCGACTTCCGAAAATTAACATACCTACCGAAGTCGAATAATGAAATCAAACCACCCGGGCAAAACAAACACAAAGCAAATGACGAAAGGCAAATTCTTTCTTATTCATAAAACAATCGCGGGTTATACCTCTTTACATCTCGCCGAGAACTGGCCAACAAAAAAAAACAACTAACAAGGCAACAAAGGCCAAACGGCAAAGAGAGATAGGGGAAAGAGGAAAACTCTATTCTCCATTCGACGCCATCTACACCGCCACTTGCGCCATCCGTACCGTCGTCAGCACCCCCCGTGCTCCTGCGGACACCATCATCAATCCCCAGTATTGCGGCGTCAAATCCACACTCCATACGGGCCTCCCAAGTGCTTTGGTGTGCCCCCTAGAAAGTGGTTTCGGACACAATAAGAGTCTTAAACAAATTCTTACACACATCCCGCTGGGCCTCGGCATAAAACCAAGTCTCGCGGGTCTGACCAGAAAAAGAAGACTGCTCTTAGAGACGATGGTTCTCTTCCTCTAAGATCGCAATTGATAACTAGGAATTTTGCATGCTTTTGAACCCCTTCTTACCTTAGCTTTGTGCATAAAATGTGATTAAATGACTTTGAATTACTTACAAGTGCGCTATTTTGCAGGTTTGAGCGAAAAAAAGATGAATATCGTCAAAGCGGCTCAAAAAGGAGTGAAACCGGCAAAGCTCCAAAGAAGAGAAGAAGGACTTCAAGGAAGCCTGTGCGGACCGCACTGTTTTGTTGTGCGGCCGCACAAGATGATTCAGAGACACTCAAGTCCAAGCTCTATATGCGCAGACCGCATTGATTTGGTGTGCAGCCGCGCAGGAGAAGATCAGAGAAGCCAAAATTGTAGACAAAACCCATGCAGACCGCGTCCAATACTGTGCGGTCCGCAATGAAGAAGACCAGAGCAGGAAATATCTAAGGAAAAAGTCCCACGTGGTTGCGTGCCATATCAGTGCGGCCCGCGTGGGTATAGGATGAGAGAGCTGTTTTCAATCAGTTTTATACAGTGCGGCCGCATGACAAATATATGCGGTCCGCGCTACTGTACATGCGCAGCCGCGTGCCAATTGTATGCGGTCCGCGTGACCTGTTCTAACAGTAGACCTTCAGTAGCCCAATTACCCTACGTGGCCGCACAGAAAAAGTGTGTGGTCCGCGTGAGTCCCGTAGGGGCATTTTTGTCCGGAATTTTCAGGGTAGTATAAATAGCTTCTTTTTCTTTTTTAGGTTATATTAGACACTACATAGTGACAGCTGAGCTCGTGAGATACTTGGATACGCCTATTTTGGGAAATTTTATGTTGTTTTAACATTAGATTTCAATTCCAATTAATTACCATGTCAATTTTATCTTCAATTTCTTCATCTTCTTATGGCTAGCTAAACCCATAACTAGGGTTGTAGCCCAACCCTAGTATGGGTAATTAATGGGTTAGATTACTAATTGCAAGAAAGATGGTGGAGATTGGAACAATCAAGGAAGCAATTGGAATAATCAAAGAAATAGTGGTGGCAATTGGAGTGGCAACAATAACAATTGGGGGAACAATAACAATCAAGGAGGATGGAACAATGGTGGCAATCATAATAATCGGGGGCAAGGTTTTCAAAGAGCTCCTATGTACCAACAACCCAACAATCCACCCCCTTTCCATTCATAAGGATCAAGTTCTTCGGGCAATGATATGGGTCGCATTGAAATCATGTTCGAGAAAATGATGAAAAAGAATCAAGATTCGGATGCCCAGCTAGCTTCTCATAATTTTGGAAGTGCAAATCGGCCAACTCTCTCAATCTTTGAACTCTCGACCTAAAGGTGCACTACCAAGTGACACGGTGGTGAACCTGAAGGGAGGGAACAATCATGTGATGGTCGTGACAACTAGGACTGGAAGAGGCAGTGTTGTAAATGCCTCAAATGAGAATTAAGTTGTGGATGCGGAAGCCTATTTGAATGATGATGACATGCAAATAAATGATGACCGTGTGGTTGAACCTATTGCAACAAATGATGTGAGGATTGAAATTAAGGATGAGGCCAGGATTGAGTCCCAAGATACCGTGAACCCGTCTAGGGAACACATCATTGATATTCCCGAGCCATCTATTCCAAAGGACAAGGCACCCTTGCCAAGACCTCCTCCACCGTATCCTCAAAGATTGGCAAAGCAAAAAGGAGATAATCAATTTAAGAAGTTCATAGAGATGATGAAGAGCTTGACCATTAATGTGCCCTTGGTGGAGGCACTTGAACAAATGCCCGGGTATGCGAAATTTATGAAGGATTTGGTGACGAAGAAGAGGTCGATGGATTGTAAAATGATAACGATGACTCACCAAGTGAGTGCCATAGTTCATTCCATGGTTCCTAAGCTAGAAGACCCCGGAGCCTTCACCATTCCTTGTACTATCGGAAGTGCAAATTTTGCCAAAGCACTTTGTGATTTGGGTGCTAGTATCAATCTCATGCCATACTTCGTATTTAAAACCTTGGGTATTGGACAAACCCGTCCAACGTCAATGAGGTTGCAAATGGCGGATCGTTCTATGAAGAGGCCTTTGGAAATTATTGACGATGTGCTAGTGAGAGTTGACAAGTTTATTCTACCGGCCGATTTTGTCATTCTTGATTGTGAAGTTGATTTCGAAGTGCCTATCATTCTTGGTAGGCCATTCTTGGATACCAGGAAAGCTCTTGTGGATGTTGAAGCGGGAGAATTGACATTTAGGGTCGGTGATGAAAAGGTGGTTTTTCATGTGTGCAAATCCATGCGCCAACCAAATAGCACCGAAGTGTGCTCGTTTGTGGACATTGTCACGGCGGTGATAATGGATGACACAAGCACCATGATCAATGTTGAGGATCCGCTTGAGGCGGTACTTTTAAACATGGAGACTATTGAAGATGCCGAACGTGTGGAATGTGTAAATGCCTTGCATGGTATGGGCTCATACTCTTATGAGCCAATGAAGCTATCATTGGAACTTGAGAACCGCAAGACTCCTCCTACAAAGCCATCTATTGAAGAGCCACCAGTGTTGGAGTTGAAACCACTTCCTCCTCACCTCAGGTATGAGTACTTGGGTCCCAATTTCACTTTGCCAGTTATTCTTTCTTCTTGCTTGACTAACATGTAGGTTGACGCCACTTTGGTGGTCTTACAAAACCGGAAGTGAGCGATTGGATGGACTTTGGCGGACATTCGGGGAATAAGCCCCGCTTTTTCATGCACAAAATAATATTGGAGGAGAATGCTCGACCATCATTAGAGCACCAAAGAAGATTGAACGAGGCTATGCAAGAGGTTGTCAAGAAGGAGATTATAAAATGGTTGGATGGCGGGGTGGTCTACCCCATCTCGGATAGTTCTTGGACCTCTCCGGTCCAATGTGTTCCTAAGAAGGTGGCATGACGGTTGTCACCAATGCAAAGAATGAGCTAATTCCTACTCGTACTGTTATGGGTTGGAGAGTTTGTATGGATTATAGAAAGCTTAACAAGGTGACAAGGAAGAATCATTTTCCATTGCCGTTCTTGGACCAAATGTTGGACCGATTGGCGGGTAGAGCTTATTATTGCTTCTTGGATGGTTATTCAGGGTATAATCAAATGCTCATTGCCCCGAAGATCAGGAGAAGAAAACCTTTACATGTCCCTATGGCACATTCGCTTTCTCTTGAATGCCATTCGGATTGTGTAATGCCCCAGCCACTTTTCAGAGATGCATGATGGCGATCTTCACCGACATGGTGGAAGACATTCTCGAGATATTTATGGATGATTTCAGTGTAGTTGGAGATTCCTTTGATGATTGCTTGGCAAATTTGGACCGTGTATTGGCTAGATGTGAAGATACAAACCTGGTGCTTAATTGGGAAAAGTGCCACTTTATGGTGAAAGAAGGAATTGTCTTGGGGCACAAAGTTTTGAAAGATGGTATTGAGGTCGACAAGGCAAAGATTGAAGTCATTTCAAGGCTCCCTCCCCCTAACTCTGTCAAAGGGGTGAGGAGTTTCCTAGGGCACGCCAGGTTCTATCGGTGATTCATCAAAGATTTTTCCAAGATTGTGAACCCTTTGTGTAAACTTTTGGAGAAGGATGCAAAGTTTGTTTTTTATGAGAGATGCATGGAGTCTTTTGAGTTGTTGAAGCATAAATTGACAACCACCCCCATCATTACCGCACCCAACTGGAATTTGCCCTTTGAATTAATGTGCGATGCGAGTGATGTGGCGGTAGGTGCGGTACTTGGTCAAAGGCTCAACAAGATGTTCCACCCAGTGTACTTTTCAAGTAAAACGATGAATGAGGCTCAGCGAAATTATACTGTCATAGAGAAGGAGTTGTTAGCCATTGTATTTTCCATGGAGAAATTTCGTCCTTATCTTATGGGGGCTAAGGTGATAATCCACACCGATCATGCCGCCCTTCGGTACTTGATGACAAAGAAGGACTCCAAAGCAAGATTGATGAGATGGGTACTTCTCCTTCAAGAATTTGATCTTGAGATTATTGACCGAAAAGGTAGTGAGAATCAAGTGGCGGACCACTTATCTCGTCTAGAGGAGGAGGGGAGGCCATCCAATGGCCTTGAAATTAATGATTCTTTTCCGGATGAGCAACTCCTTGCAGTGTCAATGAATGATATGCCATGGTTCGCCGATATAGCCAACTACCTTGTGTCCGGTGTGGTTCCATGTGAGCTCTCTTCCAACCAAAGAAAAAAGCTAAAGTGGGATAGTTTGGACTTTTATTGCGATGATCCGTACCTTTTCAAAATTTGCACAGATGGAGTGATTAGAAGGTGTGTCCGGGAGAGCGAACAAATGAGCATCTTGGAGGCTTGGCACTCCTCTTCCTATGGTGGTCATCATGGGGGAGTGAGGACGACCTCCAATGTCTTGAGCTGTGGATTCTATTGGTCGACAATTTTCAAGGATTCTAGTGATTTAGTGAAGAGCTGTGATGCATGTCAAAGAGTTGGTGGAATTTCAAAGAGAGATGAGATGCCCCTAAACACCATTCTAGAAGTTAACATTTTTGATGTGTGGGGCATTGACTTCGTGGGACCGTTCGTGAGTTCTTGTGGAAACACATATATTTTGGTAGCAGTGGAGTATGTTTCGAAGTGGGTAGAAGCCGTGTCTCTTCCTAACAACGAAGCCTGGAGTGTTGTGAACTTTTTGAAGAAATACATCTTTACAAGATTTGGGACCCCTCGTGCTATTATTAGTGATGGGGGCTCCCATTTTTGTAACAAGGCTTTCGATTCATTGTTGACCAAGTATGGTGTTAATCACAAAGTCACTACTCTATACCATCCCTAAGCAAGCGGTCAAGTTGAAGTTTCAAATCGGTAAATCAAAAGCATCTTGTCTAGGACGGTCAATGCAAATAGGACTGATTGGTCCAAGAAACTAGATGATGCGTTATGGGATTATAGGACGGCCTACAAAATGCCAATTGGTATGTCTCCCTACCGATTGGTGTTTGATAAGGATTTTCATCTTCCGGTAGAGCTTGAACATAAAGCGATGTAGGCCTTGAAGAAGCTGGACTTAGAATGCGATGTAATGGCTAATCTTCGGGTTGATCATTTGAATGAGCTTGACGAGTTTAGATTTCATGCATATTCCAGCTCGTCCTTATACAAGGATAAGATAAAGTACCTTCACGATAAATATGCTCGAAGCAAGGAGTTCAAGGTTGATGACATGGTTCTTCTCTTCAATTCCTGGTTGAGATTGTTTCCGGGAAAGCTCAAGTCAAAGTGGAGTGGCCCTTTTGAGGTAGTAGGTGTGACCCCGTTTGGAGCTCTAGACTTAAAGAACAAGAATGGTGAAATATTTCGAGTAAATGGGCATCGGGTGAAGCACTATTGGGGGAAGCCGGATGACAGCCAGGTTGTGGCACTTTTGCACTTAAAGTGATGGGATGGTAACTTGTGTCGTGTCGCGACGTTAAATCAGGCACTTCTTGGGAGGCAACCCATGTCTTTTTCTTTTTATTTATATTCTTCATCAGTAGGATAGGATTTTTGAGCTAATAGTGTGTGAAGTGTTGCAGGGAGTATGTTGAAATAATGCAGGAAAATACAAGAATGAACAGTTCTCTGAAGTTTGGGCCACGCGACCGCACAACAAATCAGTGCGTTCCGCGTGGATTGATAAAAGTAATGATCTGAGCCTAAGGAGACCCATGCAGTCCGCGTACCAAAAGTGTGCGATCCGCGTGGGGTGGACAAGAGAAAATGAAATTCAACAGGTCTCTGAAGATTGGCCACGCGGCCGCACACCATATCAGTGCAGCCCGCGTGGAAATTGGTCACTTGAGCAGTTCTCTGAAGTTCGCCATGCGGCCGCATCCCAAATCAGTGCGGTCTGCGTGGAAACTCATCACTCAAGAAGGTTTTTGAAGATTGTCACGCGGCCGCAAAACAAAATAGTGCGGTCCGCGTGACTTGCTGGGCAAAATGAACACCGGTTAAATCCTGTGCGGTCCGCGTGTGTGAGCACGTGATTTTTGCCTTACTCGAGAAGTACTCCCAGAAAATTCAAAATAAAAAAAAATAGTTTCGTGTTGGGCATGATTTGTGTGATTTTGTGTTAATTTCATCTTTTGTGTGCACGTTTATTTATTTAAATTAAAAATACAAAATATATGCTAGGCTTTGCATTTTTCAGTGTTTGATATCGAAGTCATGTGATTTACATTTTTTCGGGTAATATGTAATTGTGTGCGTTAATTGTAGTAAAAGCAGCGGTGTTATAGGTTGGTATATACATATGTGTGTATATATATATATATATATGTATACATACATATATATATATATATATATATATACACATACACATATAATACATCATGAAGATCCGATCTGGGCCAAATCCAGTCTAAAAGCCAGGCCCAAACGGATTTCTTCTAATCCAGCCCAAAATACCCGTCCGGCTTCAGCCTGTGTAACACTTGATCCGGACCGTTGGATTTTATTATCCAACGGCCCAGATTAATCCTTTAATTCTAATATACATTCAGCCTATGACTTGACCAAACGACGTCGTTTGGTTTAAGTGAGGGGATCCTGATCGTTGATCGTAAATGATCCAACGATCAGGATTCAATCTCATCTCTGGTATATATTCCTCATTTCATACCCCGCCCCCCCAAGCCAGAACCCCCCCTCTCCCTTCATCTCCCTCAGAGCTCTCAAACACCCGGTGTAACGCCGCCCTCCTCCGCCTGCCGGAAATCGCCTCACGGCGGTTCCGGTAGGCCAATCAAACCCAAACCAACGCCAAAACCTTCCCCTTACCTCCCCCATCACGATCCCGGCTTCCATTAACCTCGAATCTTGCCGGAGCTCCTCGAATCTTCATTTGAAGATTCGAGTCAAACTCGAACTTATGCCAAATTACCCCAAATTCACACCACGGTCTCCCCACACCTCCCTCGTAACCCCGCCGGCATTGGTTTGCTTCGAATCTAACCAAAAATACAAAAGCCCCAAATCCGAGCCCAAGAACCCTAATTTTGAAGAAATCCAATTCGAGCCGTTTTAGCCACAATTGAAGTCCAAGGGACTTTAGTCTAGGTGTTCTCAATCGAGAACATCCCGATTAAAGCCCGTTTGGCTTCAATAAGTCCGAGTTTTAGTTCGAAGTTTGGTCGGCAGTCTTCTTTTGAGGTATTCACTCCTTCTTTGGTCGTTTTAAGTCGATTGGTGTGAATATGTGTGTTTGTTTCATTCATTATTTCAGTTTCTCATGTTTTTAATTTCCCATACCCGTTTGGTCTGTTTCTTCTCATTTGAGGCCCTTTATTTGGCCAATTCTTCTGTTTTAGTAGTTAAAACGAATCATGAGTCCAATGTGATTAAAGCCGTCAATGAATTAGTTTGTAACATCGATCCCTTGAATCTGCCTGATGCAATTCACTGGTATAGGGTTGGTTACTGTTTAATTCAGATTAAAGGGATAATTGGGTGTAGTTAATAGTATAATTGTTTAATCATACACCCATACAAAGGGCTAGTGGAACTGAGCACAGCAGGGTATCCACTGAACACTGCCAAGCTTATTGTTTAAGGCTTGAGTCCATCTTTGGACAGTAGTTAGTGGGGTGTGCAGGGAATATGATGGGTTGGGAAGCCAGGGTAGGGGGTAACCTTAGGGGCAGGTGTTCTGGAGGGGCTGTGAGCTATAAATATAGCATCAGATAGAGACATTGGGGGGGATACACAGACACACATTATAGAGACAGACTTGAGAGCATCCGTGATAAGCAAAATACCTGGAGATATACATTGATAGGCATTCATTCATATAGACACTGATAAGATATAGATACACTTGAGACAGAACACTTGAGAGCATCTGTGATAAGCAAAAATACCTGGAGAGTACACTGAGAGTGACAAAAGGTCACTGTTTTCCTTAGTTTGGAGTCACTGTTTCATCGAATCTCTTGGCTACTGTTTCATTGCTTTGATTTCAATAGCTGAGTCGTTGTGGTCGTTTGGTTGCTGCACTCGTTTGGTTGCTGCATTGGTTTGGTTGTTGTTGTTATTACACTGCTGTGTTGCTGTTGGTCAGTGGTTTGTTGCCTTGGTCGATTGATATTGCTGGCTTGGTTTGGTTGCTGGTTGGTCTGTTGGTTTGCTGCCTGGCAGTGTTGTTGTTACTGCTTGGTTCAATTGCTGCTGTTAGTCCTTATTGTTGTTGTTGTGGTGTTCAATTGAGGCTGTTGGTCAGTGTGTTGTTACTGCTTGGTTCAAAGATAGCTATTAGTCCTTATTGTTGTTGCTGCTTGTCTTGGTCGTAGCTGTTACATCTGACTTGGTGCTCGTTTGAGACTGTTTGGTCGCTGGTTGGTCTATTTGGTTGCTGCTGGTTGTTGGTGTTGTTTCATTAGTTTGTCACTGGTTTTGGTCTAAGTGAGGTTGGTCCAGTATTGTTTCTTCTTGGTTCATTTGATACTGTTGGTTTGATTTGGTGCTGTTAGTTCATTATTTTGCTGGCTGTTGGTCTATTTGGTTGCGGTCTATTGGTTATTGGTTTACTGTTGCTGTTACTGTTCCTGCTACTGTCACTGCATTACCATTGCTCACTCTTCCTTGTTCTTCCGCATTCCAGGTACACACCTCTTTTATTGTAATTCCTTGGTTCGACAAGAATGAAATTTGAAGCTTATGCATAAAGTCTATTGAAACATGTAGTCGTCTTATGTTCAATTACATTCTGTTAGTCTCCAATTAAGCTTGTATTGTTAGCCTTGGTTATGGAAAAGCGTAGCTAGGCCAAAGTTACATTGTCGTTAGATAAGCATGTAAACCTGAATTAGTCTTCGTATCTCTATTCAATCTTCCCTACTCATGTGCGTAATCTCCAAACCTGTTAAATGATAGACCTTGTGTTGAGAGCAAGATTAGCTAAGGAGTTGTTACTTAACGGAATGACGTAGTTAGATTAAAAAGAGTCGGGGGTGCATTTCATGTGACCCGACCCCAATTTCGGGCAAGAGTAAACAAAGCATGTTAAGAACCACAGGCGCATTTCATGTGATGTGGTTCGTAGCAAGTTTTAAGTAATTTGGAATCAACTCTTAAGTAAGATACAGTGAGATGTAGTTCGCTTTAGATTTGGATCAAAGGTACACCTCGCCCAATAGTTACATTAATCACATAGCCGTCATAAATGTACATATAAATACTTAGGTTCCGAGATGCGTCGTTTCTTAACGAATATCACGCCTTTCTCAACAAATGTAAATAAGTAGTCAACCCAGGCGCATATTTTAGTTTTACCTTTTTAAATACGGGTGTGCATTTCATGTGACCCAAATCCAAACCCCGAAATGTTGAATAAGAATATGTTGAGGATCCGGGTGCATTTCATGTGACGCGATTCGAAAGCATATTTTTAAACAACTTTCTCTTTCGTAAATCATAACCAATAATAAAAGCGGTAAAGGGGTATTAACTTGCACTAAGTACATAATTGTAAAAAACAGGATAGATAAGCCAAACACGACAGTTGAGCGACCGTGCTAGAACCACGGAATTCGGGAATGCCTAATACCTTCTCCGGGTTAATAGAATTCCTTATCCGGATTTCTGGTTCGCGGACTGTTAAATAGAGTCATTCTTTTCCTCGATTCGGGATTTAACCGGTGACTTGGGACACCATTGTTTTCCCAAGTGGCGACTCTGAATTTAATAAATTGATCCCGTCTCGATTGTCCTTTAATTGGAAAAACTCTCTCGCGCTCTCGCGTGCGCGTAAAAAGGAGGTGTGACAGCTCTGGCGACTCTGCTGGGGATATTTTTGGAACCCAGAACTTCGGTTCAGGGCTTAAGAATTCGAGCTCAGTTAAATTATCTGATTTTTTTTACATGTTGGCATCAATGTGCAAAATGTTGTTTTTACTGCTTTGATATTGTGTGAACTGTACATATAGATTGTGCCGGAACCAATCTCCTCTCTGAGTCTTCTAAATCATGAAGAAGGGTGCACTTCGTGTGACTTCTTTTCTGTATAGTGTCTAATTCCCATTTTAGAACGAGGTTTGGACAAGTTGCAAAACCGGTGAAGCTTCTGTATTCCCGGGTTGCTGCCTCCTCCTCGGCTCGAGCTGTCCGCTCGGGTAAGCCAAGTCTAGAACAGATAAACCCAGGCTTTAAACCTAGAATAACAAAGCTTCATGCCGGATCCCTAGTAGGAAACGTTTATTTGCATCATGTCGCATTTGGCTTAGGGGACTCAACACAGGGGTTGGGTCCGTCTAGGACAGGTGACCTGAAATGAACAGACTATCCTGCTGCATCCTGTTTGTCTTGCGCATTTATCTGTTATAGACTTGCAAGCAAAAAAAAAAAAAAAAAAAAAAAAAAAAAAAAAAAAAAAAAAAGAAAAAAAATGTGTTTTGTTCTTAAGATAGAAATAGCTTATTTGTTTTCCTTTAGTAAAATGAATAAATAATGCCGCTTGTTTCGTCAAAACCGAACTACGGGGGTTTGATTCTCATCGGATATGAGATACGTAGGCAACCTCCATCGGGTCCAACTTCACCTTGTGAAAAATTAATTTTGGTACTAAATAAGTCGGTGACGCTGTTTTCAAAAATAGCCGAATGTTCCCGGAAGGGACGCCGGAAGGCTAATTTCGTATAAACGGCCACCTTTGGGTCAATTTTGATTTCGATCAACTTACCCCACAGCCTTAAAAGCCTTCGTCCCCGAGACGTTGAAAGGCCGTGATTGAAAACTGATTTTTTATTGTTTAGCAAAACAAAGTTGTTTTCTTATTCAAATCACCTTAATAAATGTGCAGGATGAGCACGAATCAGAATAAATCATTTTCAATCTTTAGTGAGGTCCCTCAGCAGCTCCGTATATGGTGGAACGATTTGGAAGACAGTAGCAAAAAGGTCGTAGGGAGAATTTTGGGAGGTTTGGTTGATATGTTGAATATTGAGCCAAGGGAAGACATCATCAAGGCACTGGTATCTTTCTGGGATCCGACCCGCAATGTGTTCCGTTTTGTTGACTTTGAATTGACGCCCACATTAGAGGAAATTGCGGGCTATGCGGGACTTAATGGGAAATTAAGAGGGCAATACCTACTCTCACCAAGACCGGTATCTCCACATGGGTTTCTGGATCTGCTGAGCATTAGTCGGAAGGTGAAAAACGATGATCTGCTGAAAGGGTGTTGCGACCTCCAATTCTTATATCAACGGTACGGCACTCCTCGGGGTTTTGAAGAGTCAAACCTTGGACTGACTCACGCAGGGAATAGAGCCAAATGGGAGGCCAGACGAACTCTAGCATTCATAACGACATTCTTGGGGATTGTGATTTGTCCGCGTGAAGACAAGAAAATAGAGATAAGTCTGGTAGGAATAGCCGATGTTGCAATCAAAAAGGCTACCAGCACTGTGGTCCCTTTGGTTTTGTCCGAAATCTATCGAGCTTTGACTGTATGCCGAGAAGGGGGCAATTTCTTCCAAGGTTGCAATCTGTTACTTAACCTGTGGATGCAAGAACACCTCCATCACCGAACACAATACATGAACCATGGGTTGACCGGGAAAAACTGTATCAGGGGTTTCGAAGAACGGATGATGGGTGCCGTATTCCCTGAAGGCGTCGAGGCATGGCTTGCACGACTAAGCTCAATAGAAGCCGATCAGATTGAATGGGCATTCGGGTGGTTACCCGATACTGAAGTAATATATATGGCAGCCGAGGAGTGTTATATCCTTCTGATGGGGATCCGCAGTGTCCAACCATATGTCCCTCACCGTGTATTACGTCAACTGGGAAGGTTTCAGGTTATTCCTACCGATCAAGACCTAAGAAAGTACGCCATTGAGTTGAGCCCGGGAGTTGTCTTCCCCGAAGAGAAGGTTAGAAGGCTATGGCACGAATGTCGGTTCCTTGAGCCTAAAACCATGGTCCGGGAACTATCTAAGGGAGAGGTGGATCCAAAGTACGACGTGTGGTTCAGGAAAAGATTTCAGATTCGTCGGAAATGTTCTAAAAGAGCCCATGTCCAACAATTCACGGAAGATTCACGGAACAATGGGATTGGTTAGCAAAGGAGGAGGGGTACAGGACGAAGATTGGCAGGATAGAACAACAGGTCCGGGACCTTCAGTTCGAGAAGAACATGCAAGCCGCCACCGACGAAGGAGACAAAAGAAGTTGGCACAAGAAAATGACTTCTTGAGAGCTCAAATCCAGCAAATGAAAAGAGATGCTGACAGACAGTCGAGGAGTCGGGCCGACGAAAAATTGATAAGGGGTTTGAGAAGTCAAGTCACCGACATCCAAAGAGAATTGGACGAGTCAAAAGCCCAAATAACGAGGATCCGTGCTAGCTGGAAAAAGGAGGCACATCAACATGCACTTCACCTAAAGCGGG
>JASVEL010000768.1:0-60640 GCA_032618575.1 Nicotiana noctiflora | reverse complement strand
GACAGTCAATGAACCAGTGATGATAGTGAAACAAGAACCTGTTAAAGTGACAATACCCGGAGCAGTTGTTAAGCCTGTGTTGGTTTTAAAGGGCGCTCGTACAAAATCGGTTATTATTAAACCGATGACTCAGTTGACTGTGGTAAGTGAAAAGGCTGTACAGTGAAATTATGACCGGGTGATTGTGATATACATGGGACAGAAGTTAAAGAAGAAGTATGCGAAACTCATGGGTTGACTAGATCAGGGAGGTGCTTTGCCCCTAAAGAATTGAGAAAGGTTAAAATAGCTAAAGACAATCCGACACCGTTGAAGAGAGCTGCTACTGAAGAAGAAGCTGAGAGTTCTTGAAAAAGATGAAAGCACAAGAATTCAATCGTGGAACAATTAAGGAAAACCCCAGCGCAAATCTCATTACTGTCTCTATTAATCCATTCGCATGAACACCGCGGGGCGTTGATGACAATTCTAAATGAAGCCCATGTGCTAGATAAGATCACTGTGAATCATCTTGAGAAGATTGCAAACAAAATTTTCGAGGTTAACAAGGTAACATTCTCCGATGATGAGTTGCCGTTGGAAGGAACTGAACATAATATAGCCCTTTACCTCATAGTGAAGTGTGAAGATTCCGTGGTTACTCGGGTGTTAATTGATAATGGGTCTAGTGCAAATATTTGCCCTCTCTCCACTCTAGAAAAGTTGAAAGTTGACAATGAAATAATTCAAAAGAACAGTATCTGTGTACCTGGATCTGATGGCGGAGGGAAGGATACATTGGGAGATATTGTGTTAGAGCTAACAATAGGACATGTGTAATTCACTATGGAGTTTCAAGTGCTCGATGTTGCTGTGTCCTACTATCTATTATTGGGACGGACTTGTATTCATGCCGCAAAGGCAGTGGCGTGTACTTTGCATCAAATGGTTAAGTTTGAATGGGATTGACAAGAGATCGTGGTCCATGGGGAGGACAATTTTTGTAATGCTATTACACCCTTCGAGGAAGTTGATGATGACAAAGGTCCATTGGTGTACCAAGTTTTGGACATAGTACCGGTTGCTAAAATCCCGGAAGGGGAGTGTGTTCCTACACCCAAGGTAGCTTCCGCATCTGTCATGGTGGAAACCGAGATAATAAGGAATGGATTTTTGCTCGGAAAGGGTTTGGGAGCTTCATTACAGGGGATTATACAACCAATGTCTCTTCCGGGAAATATAGACACTTTCGGGTTAGGTTTCAAACCCACTGTTGCTGACATAAGGAGAGCCAAAAAGATGAAGAAGGGAGTGTGGACCCTTCCAAAACCTATCCCTCGCCTTTCCCGTTCTTGGTACTAAAAGGTGCCCAGCAACATCAATGCTCAATTTCCTGGTAATAGAACCTAACAAGGAGTTGATTGAAAGGTTCAAAAGGTTGTTCGATGAAGTGAATATGGTGGAGGCAGGCGAAGGTCCGAGTAAAATTGATGTGCAGTTTGTGGGGTCTTGGTCCAAACTTAATAACTGGAAGCTACCCCTCTTCCAACTCGGAATAAGTCGTGGTAGTTATTTTTTGATTTTCTTTTGAGTATGAAATTTGGATTATTTCCAAGGTTTTAATTCGTATTTCTATGTTCCGTCCATTTGTATGAGTTAAACCTTGTTATCTTACAGTTTTAATGAAATGTAATTACCTTTTCCCTTTATTCCTGATAGCCTTATTTTTCTTTTTTCTCTTGTACAGTCCCTTTTATGCTGGTTTCAATGATGTGTCATGCATGAGGAGTTCCCGGCCCAGTCTTGATAATCAATGTGAAATAATAATACAAGAAAGTGAATGTGATGATGAGGTAAAATATGATGACGATGAAGCATTGAAAGAAATCAGTAAAGAATTAAGTCAATTTGAGGAAAAACCCAAACCTAGCTTGAATGACACAAAGGCAATCAATCTAGGGGATCGGATGAATGTTCGGGAAACGAAAATAAGTGTCCATTTGGAAGCCTCGCTCAGGGAAGAGATAATCAAGTTGTTGTTTGAGTACAAAGATATTTTTGCATGGTCAAATGATGATATGCCAGGTTTAAGTACCGATCTGGTGGTCCACAAGTTGCCCATTTATTCGGAATTCCCTCCTGTCAAGCAAAAGCTGAGGAAATTTAAAACAAATATCAGTGTGAAAATCAAAGAAAAAGTCAACAAGCAGTTTGAGGCGAAGGTCATACGAGTTACCCGATATGCCACTTGGTTAGCCAATGTCATGCCCTTGCCAAAGAAAGATAGAATGACTAGAGTATGTGCTGATTATCGTGATCTCAATAAGGCGAGTCCAATAGACAACTTCCCATTGCCAAACATCCATATATTGGTTGACAATTGTGCCAAACATAAGATTGGTTCTTTCATGGATTTTTATACGGGCTATCACCAGATTTTGATGAATGAGAAAGACACAGAAAATATGACATTCATTACGCCTTGGGGAGCCTATTGTTATAGGGTTATGCCATTTGTACTGAAGAATGCATGGGCAACATACATGAGGGTGATGACCACTATGTTCCATAATATGATACATCGGGAAATTGAAGTCTATGTGGATGATGTAATTATAAAGTCAAAGAGGCAGTGTGATCATGCTAGAGACCTGAGGAAGTTTTTCCAGAGGCTTTGCAGGTACAATCTCAAATTCAATCCAGCAAAGTGTGCATTTGGAGTCCCACCAGGAAAGTTGTTGGGGTTTGTGGTAAGTCGGTGTGGTATTGAATTAGACCCGTCCTAAATCATAGTCATTTAGGAGTTACCACCGCCAAAGAGCAAGAAAAAAGTGATGAGTTTGCTCGGCAGGTTGAATTATATTAGCATGTGCATTACTCAATTTACAACGACTTGCGAGCCTATCTTTAAGCTGCTAAAGAAAGATGTTGTGGTCAGATGGACGGATGAGTGTCAGGCAACATTTGACAAAATTAAGGAGTATTTGTCCAGTCCACCTGTATTGGTTCCGCCAGAGCCGGGAAGACCTTTGATCCTTTATCTGGCAGTGTTAGATAATTATTTTGGCTGTGTATTGGGGCAGCATGATGTTACGGGAAAGAAAGAGCAGGCAATTTACTACCTCAGCAAGAAGTTCACATCTTATGAGGTGAATTATACTCAGCTTGAGAGGACGTGCTGTGCTTTAAATTGGGTAGCACATAAGTTGAAACATTACTTGTCAGCATATACTACTTATCTCATGTGGCGGTTGGATCCATTGAAGTACTTTTTCAGAAGCCCATGCCCATAGGGAGGCTCACAAAGTGGAAAATCTTGCTCACAGAGTTTGATATCGTCTATGTGAAGCAGTGGCCAATCACCTAGCGGAGAATCCAGTTGATGATGAATATGAAACTTTAAAAACATACCTTCCTGACGAGGAGACAATGCATATCGAGGAGTCGGAATTAGATGAAAAACCAGGGTGGAAGTTGTTATTTGATGGGGCTGCTAATGCCAAAGGCGTTGGGATAGGAGCAGTACTTATTTCTGAGGCAGGGCAACACTACCTTGTTACAGCTCAGCTTTGCTTTTACTGCACCAATAACATGGTTGAATACGAGGCATGTATTTTGGGTTTGAGGATGGCTATAGACATGGGTGTCTAGGAGATCTTGATCATAGGAGACTCGGATCTTTTGGTACACCAAATTCAGGGAGAATGGGAAATACGAGACTTAAAGATAATACCGTACCAGCAATGTTTGCATGAACTTTGTCAACAATTTTAGTCAATAGATTTCAGGAACATTCCAAGGATTCATAATGAAGTTGATGACGCTTGGGCCACTTTGGCGTCAATGTGGCATCATCTAGATAAGGCTTATGTGGACCCATTACAGATTCAGGTTCGAGATCAACACGCATATTGTAATATGGTAGAAGAAGAAGAACTTGATGGTGAAACGTGGTTTCATGATATTAAAGAATACTTCAGGATGAGAGTATCATGCACAAGCCACAGAGGACCAAAAGAGAGCTTTTAGACGCTTGGCAAGCGGATTTTTCTTCAGTGGAGGGGTCTTGTACAAACGAACTCCAGATCTTGGTTTATTGAGGTACATGGATGCTAAGCAAGCTACAACTATAATGACCGAGGTACATGCTGGGGTTTGTGGACCTCATATGAGTGGATATATATTGGCAAAGAAGATTCTCTGAGAAGATTATTATTGGCTTACTATGGAACGAGATTGTATCAGTTTTGTGCGCAAGTGTCATCACTGCCAAGTACATGGAGATTTGATCCATTCTCCACCATCTGAATTGCATACAATGTACCATGGCCCTTCGTTGCTTGGGAAATGAATGTCATTGGGTTGATCGAGCCAACATCATCTAATGGGCACACGTTTTGTGCTAGTAGCCATTGATTACTTCACTGAATGGGTTGAGGTGAAAACTTTCAAATCGGTGACCAAGAAGGCAGTGGTCGATTTTGTGCATTCAAATATCATTTGTCGGTTCAGAATTCCAAAGGCGATTATCACAGATAATGGTACCAATCTCAATAGCCATTTGATGGCGGAAACATGTCAGCAGTTTAAGATCACGCACTGCAATTCCACCCCATAAGGAGAATGGAGCAGTTGAGGCAGCTAATAAGAATATCAAGAAAATACTTCAGAAGATAGTGGAAGGATCCAGGCAGTGGCATGAGAAATTACCTTTTGCTTTATTAGGCTATCTCACTACTGTTCGCACTTCAGTAGGAGTAACTCCTTATTCATTGGTGTACGGTACGGAGGTAGTAATACCTACAGAAGTTGAAATACCATTCCTTACGATTATTGTCGAGGCAGAAATTGATGATGACGAGTGGGTCAAAGCCCGTTTGGAACAATTGAGCTTGATTGATGAAAAAAGATTGGCAGGAGATGTCATGGACAGTTGTACCAATAGAGAATGGCAATAGCATATAACAAGAAAGTGCGTCCGCGAAAGTTCGAAGTAGGGCAATTGGTGTTGTGGCGTATCCTACCTCATTGGGCTGAAGTAAAAGGAAAGTTCGCCCCCAACTGGTAGGGGCCATTTGTTGTAACCCGAGTGTTATCCAATGGTGCATTGTATCTAACATATGTGGAAGGAAATGTATAGAAATGGCTATCAATTCTGATGTAGTCAAGAGATATTATGTATGATTTCTTTATCTTTATGTACCTAATTGTATTTGACATGTTTGGAGATTGAAATGACAAAGGCATTTTGTTCTTCTATCCAAACACTTTATCATTTGTTATCCCTTTGAGCCTCATTATATTTTCTTTTGTATCCCTCTTTCAGAATTAACAACAAAACCCAAGAACCGGAGCAGGGAAATTAAGTGGAGAAACAGGAGAAAAACAATAAAAAAGAAATGAAGAGAAAAGAAAAAGAAAGAAGAGAAAAGAAAAAGAAAGAAAAGAAAAGAAAAGGAAAAGAAAAGAAAAAGAAAAGAAAGAAAAGAAAAATGGAAGAAAGGAAACATCACAACAATGAAGCGATTTTATGACCTGAACTACGTTTGACTTGATCCCAAGAGGGTACGTAGGCAGCCTCACTAAGGTTCAATCATAACAAAAGAAAAGTCCAAAAATCCCCATAAAGAAAACTGGGGCAGAAGTTGTGTTTGTTGCGAGAAATATGATTTCGAAAGTTGTAATTTTTGAACCACGTTGAATTATTTTGATCCTTTATACCCTTCTTTTTAAAACCCATCCAAAAGCCACATTACGGTCCAAAAAAAGACCTTCTGGTCAATTTTAAGAAATGTCAATACGAGCAGGTAAAGTGATTCATGTTGGGGACTGTCACACCTCCCTTTTTACTACCCCGACCTTTCGAGAATAGGGTATACCTCAATGTTCAAATGCCCGAAAATGATATAATAACGAAGAGGAAGGAGTTTTTCCAAATAAAGGACAATCGGTTCGGGATTTTATTTAATTTTCAGAGTCGCCACTTGGGAAGATAATGGTGTCCCAAGTCACCGGTTAATCCCGAATCCGAGAAAATTGACTCTGTATTACAGTCCGCGAAACTATAAACCTGGATAAGGAATTCTGTTATATGCCTTTTACAATATGTACATGTTTCCAACTTTAATATTTTTTACAAATTGCGACGTCGCGAAAGTATATTTCGAGTCACACCGCAACCAGTACTCATGTGACCTTTAATATATTTCGGCTTCGCCGGGATTTAAGATTTGAGTCGCACCAAGTGCACGCTCATATTAAGAAGGGTATATTTATTAAATCGTGCCTAATAATCGTCTAACAACTTTAAATCTTTGGGAAAGGTTGTGGAATTTTCTATCAACCTTCCCGAATCTATTATATACTCATCATTTGTTTATATGGGGGCCCCGCTATTTTTGTTGCCATGTGAAGCTCATCCCATTCGTTTTTACAGTTCAAACATAATGTGTCACTATATTTTCTATCACTGTTTTTTCCCTTAATCAATTTAATTATCTTACATTTCCAGGAAATGAGTCCAGGCCTTATTATTTTGTTGTTACTGGGCTTGGACTTCTGGGCTCGTATTCAACAAGTTGCTGTTGGTATCCGGGTCTCAATAACCCAGATTA
Source organism: Nicotiana noctiflora (assembly GCA_032618575.1). Classification (NCBI taxonomy): domain Eukaryota; kingdom Viridiplantae; phylum Streptophyta; class Magnoliopsida; order Solanales; family Solanaceae; genus Nicotiana; species Nicotiana noctiflora. Next base: position 54,047 of record JASVEL010000768.1, on the reverse strand, counting down.
TGTTGAGGCATCCATTCAGAAGCCCAACTGATGCTCGAACACAATCCAGGCCTGCGTTACACATTAGGCCCAGACCAAAACTAAAAGAAGAGAATGAAAACAGAAACTGGAAACTCATAATATGAACAAGTATTTGAAACCAAAAGGAAATAATTCAAATTATACTTTATTCATTAAGAGAGAATTATCGTACAAAGCTAACAATATCAATTCTGATTGATAATTGTCTAATATGCATAAAACCTAATTAACAAACTACTTTTCAATTTGTTCTTCAATGACTAATTCATACTACTGATCCGAGTTCTTTACTAGCTAAGTGACAGGAGGATATTTAACCATACGAAACGTGATTAAACTAATATGATTCCCTTACTTAGAGCTCAATTGCAGATGCTAATTATACTTATCACTATGTTTACTGTGAGTCTGGTTCATTTGATATTACAAAGTCAGTCTTAATTAAACTATTACTTCATTTGGTTGTTGCCGTTTTAAAACTTGTTTAAATCCAACAACGGGTACCCGATTAAACTATCTACATAGGTTGATTAAAATCATTACTGTGAACTTATTGTTATAGGTTTACGTCGAGATTAATTGGTCTGGTTTTATGGTTTTACCCTATTTTAACTAAGTGATTTTAGCTACTATAACTACATTACCTCTACTTACTACTTATTACATTGTCTCGTTTGAGCTTCTACATATACACACGATATCCTAATGAATTACAAATTCAAACTATTTAAATAGCTAAAAAACAGAAATGTAAAATAACAAAAGGCTTTAAACTCGCAACTTCATTTCATCATCATAGCTTCAAATTACATAGCCTGAACAAGGATGTGTACCTGATTCAGCAAAGAAATATCGATGAGTTCAAAGGGATGGAATAGGTACAACAATTAGAATCAACGCAGGCAATGCAACAGTGGCTAGAATGAATCCCAACGAGCAAATGAATCTTAACACAACAACAAAGCAATAGAGACCCAGTGAAGAGCAGAAATTCAAAACAGCTTCAAATATGAATTTCAACTAAAAACCCAAGCAGCTATCCACGGTATTGTGTGAAGTTTCTCTGAAAATTTTGATTTCCAAAATCCAGCCCTTAAACAAGCTCTAAATGAGGGTATTTATAGGTGGGAGATGGTGAAAATTTTAGGGGGGGGGGGGAGATAGAAAGTAATTCTAATTCCCTTCCCTCATTTTTTACCAAAACTCACACTTTAGTCCCAATTTCTGTTATGAGATGCCTTCCAGCATGTGCTGGAAGGTTCTATTTGATTCCTTATTGGAGCTTTTACTAGTGTGCCCCTACTTATTAGTGTTATTTACTAAGTTACCTTTTCTTTAGGACCATTGTGCCCTTAATCTTGTGCAAAATTGCAGAAATCATGAGCCTAAATGTCTTTAGTATCCCTATAGGCTCTATTAAATCCACAACTTTGCCATTTTCTATTCCCTATATGCCCTTAAGGGCATTCACTAATTACCCGACCTATCCAGGCCAGGTTTCCCTAAGTTCAGCTCTTATTTAGCTACTAGCCAACATTTATACTAATATTTAAGACCTGTCCAGATTAAACTTCAATTCATTTCAATTTTAGCCACTTTTGTTTCATTTTCTATTATTGAAGCTAGTTTGCAGGACTAGCTTGCTTAATTATTTAGAACTAACTTATTTAAGCCTTGGCCAGTCTAAAGTTTGGACTTAGCCTTGCAATTTGGGCCAATTAATGAACACAGGCTGGCTAAGACTTTGCAAGTCTAGCCAACTAGTGAACACAAGCCAATTGGGACTTTGCAAGTCTAGCCTATTGGACTTAACTCAATTTTATTACACACCTGGCCTATTTAACACTTAGCCAGTGTTTCAAAATTATTAGAGCCGGTCAGTTGCAAGACTGACCACTCTTTGTTATTCATTTCACTTATAACTTCTTTTTTGTGGTTTTCAATTTTAACCCATTTTAAACTACTTAACATGTTTTTAATTTTAACCACTTTTCAAGTTTCTACACTACTACAACTATAACTAATTCCACCTAGGCATACTAAGTATTAACAGTAATCAGCTTAACACAAAATTGTTGCAAACATAGCCATTTTCATACCAGATTGCATACATAGCCATGAAATCAGAATTACTTATCAATTAACCAAAACTCAGAGAAACAGATTGAATATAGTTGAATTTCAATCAAAGGCTTATAATTCAGATTCCACAACACAGTGTATCAATCAATCATGAAGCAGGCATAGTCAGAATTTTCTTATGTTTAGAAGGCTACTGAAAACCCTAGTCATGTTTAACATGTTCTTGACCAAGCACAGATGGGTAAAACTCATAAAAGAAACTTCAAAAGAAAGCATGGCTTAAACAGAATAACAGAAATTTTCTAGAAGATAAGAACTAATCTAAACAATGCGGAAAATCTAAGTAAAAGACATGATAGTAGACATGAAGAAGGATTAGTCAATGAAAGACAGATCTTAATAGAGAAACAGAACAAACAGAGATTTTTTCAAAGATGAAAACCCTAATCTATCATGCAATTGTTTAAACGTCTAACATACTAAAACATACTGGAATCAAAGAATCAAATGAAGACAAACAAAAATCACAGAAAAGATAAGCAAGAAAGGGAAAAGGGTGACTTAGCTCGTAGGATTTGACTCCTGAGCTTCCTTATTTCTTTTTCTTTTCTTCTTTTTCCTTTTCCAGTTTTTCTTTTCTTTTTCTTATTTTATTTTTTTTCCTGGTTTTCTTCTTTCAGATTCAAGACTTCAACTTTGAAGTCTTTTGTTTGGGGATCGGTGTTAGAAGTGGAAAAAGGTGGGATTTTTGGGTAATGGTTTGTTTGAGCCGCCGGAGTTAGGGTTCCGGCGACTTTCTTTCAAATATTCGAGGAGCTGGGGTGACATTCGAGGGAGGTGGTTTAGGTAGGGTGATAGATCAGGGGATGGTGGTTCTATGGTGTTAGTTTGGAGGCTGTTCTCATAGGTTTGGTCACCGGAGATGAACTCCGATGATCGGAGTTTCAAGAATATAGGGTTTTCAAGGTTTCCTTGGGGTTTTCATGCTGGTTTGGAGTGAAGAAGTAGAAGAGAGAAGAGAGGGAGATGGGAGGTGGCTGGAGACTGTCGTGGAGGGTGGACAGTCTCCATGGCCGGCGAGGCTTGAAGAAGAAGATGAAGAGAGAAGAAGGGATATGTCGGCTAGGGTTTGGGTAAATGGTGAAATGGCCGGCCGTCTCTTAGAGATGTGGTTTAAATACCCATCATGGTTGACTGGTCCTTGGCCGTTGGATCAAATGAGATCGATGGCCAGGATTGATTTTCCCATACAACGTCGTCTCAATTAAATGCGAGACCAATTTGTGCCCGTTAAATCTCACAGTATGAACGGTTCAGATTCGATCTTGAATCTAGCCAATTTAATTAATTTCGATTAAAGTCTCAGCCATTGGATTTGAAGTGATGAACGGCTGAGATCATTGTTATTTCAAGAGTGCTGGACCAGATCCTTTAATTGGTTTGGGCCAATGCATTGGGCTAGTACATTTGGCCCAAATTTTGTATTTTTGTGTATTTTCTTGGTATTTTTAATTATTTTGTGGTATTTTTATTTTGTATTTCATTTTTTCCTTTTTTGTATTATTTCAATTATTCAATTACTTTTAATTTCCTATTTTTTCCAATTTTTTTGATATTTTTGACAATTTTCTACTATTTTTTCTTAATTTTCGCTATTAATGCTCTTTTTTGTTACTTTTCTTTTTTAACTACTTAATTCAAAATGCATGTATTTAACCTTTTTTTTAATTTTCTAATTTTAATCTCTAATTATTCAATCACACAAATGCATCTAATTTCAATCAAAACATGTAATTGCACACAAAAATACTATTTATTTTAATTTTGGAACTTGTTGCTTAGGGCAAAAATCACGTGCTCACAGCTGCCCTTCTTTGCTCGGGTACACGAAGAGTTTCAGTGCAAAGACGAGTGAGCAGTAATGAGAGATTTTTGCCAATCGGCATATTCCGTGAGAAGTATTTTTTGAAAACCCTTTGAGCGCACCCCGCCTCAGAGGTTGCCTACATATCCTGGGCTAAACAGGAATCAGGTCAGTGTAGTTCGGGAAGGTCTGGCAGTTAAAAACTACCAGACTTACTGTTGCATTGACACTGTTATGACTTACTGACCTACTCCTTATTACACCAGGGGGTAAAATGTAAAATGAAGAAGCTATTCTAAGCTATAATTCTACGAGTTATAATTGTTCCTATCTAACTTCTTGTCTCTTTATTCTTCTTTGTCTCTGTTTCCTTGATTTTCTGTGCGGCTGTCTTTCTTTTTGTTGATTTTCTTTTCCCTGCTTCCCCTTTTTTTTTCGATGATGCTTCTCGCCTTCAAACTGATACCTGCTCAAAACAAAATAAAAACAACAAACTTTTCTTCTGCCCCAGTATGGGCTTTTTGTGTTACGGTGTTACTCATGTTAGCTAACACAAACCAAAATTGCAGAAATTAAAATTGCAGAAATGTATTCCCTTGTTATACAGGTGGGCGCCTGAACAAAAATTAAAATGCGAAAATGTATTCCCTTGTTATACGGTGGGCGCCTGAACAGAAATTAAAAATGCTGAAATGTATTCCCTTGTTATACAGGTAGGCGCCTGAACAAAAATTAAAAATGTTGAAAAGTATTCCCTTGTTATACAGGTGTGCGCCTGAACAGAAATTAAAAATGCTAAAAAGTATTCCTTTGTTATACGGGTGGGCGCCTGAACAGAAATTAAAATGCTTAAAAATATTCCCTCATTATCCAGTGGGCGCCTGATGCATGGAATGAAAAATGCAGAAAAATATTCCCTTATTATCCACGTGGGCGCATGATGCATGAAATAAAAATGCAGAAAAATATTCCCTCGTTATATAACTGGGGTGTGAATTTAAAAGATGATACCTCCCTGTTGTTTTTGGTATTTTCTTGATTGAGTGATTTTTCATCCATGGATTCCTCCATTTATTGCTGGACTTTCTTTTTAGTGTTTTCTATCTTTCCACATTGGTCACATTCACTTTAAAGTGATTAGTGACAATTTGTTCCTGCCTAAATCACAAAAACAAAATCTTATTATTTATAAGCTGCTGGCAACTGGCATATGCCGCTCCTGCCTTTTATTGCCTTCATCTTTTTGCTTTTCTTCTGCTATGCGGTCTTTCAGTTGACTATCCTTTGTAAACTCTTTTTATATTTTCTTGTTTTTCACCTTTTTGTTTTCTTTTCTTTCGGCTCTGATTGGCAACCTTCTTTATTTCTTTTCAACTTCTTTCTTTTCTTTATTTTCTGATCCAGTGTTATTTCAGCTCTTATCATCAAAAATTGGTAGTTAGCTTTCAAAGGACAAACAATGAAATGCAGAAACAAATGAATTTAAAAAGGGTAAGGGTGTTTCGGAGAAGTGATAGAACTTATCTGAGTATGTTGGCTGATTCTGTTAACCATGCCATGTATTTAAACTCCGACTCAGTTTGTTCAATCCATTATTCCAACTCCATCTTTTGTAACCCAAACCGATCCTATTTTTGTTGCTTTTCTATTTTTCCAAAATAATCCTCGCAATCGCCTTATGGTGCCGTGAAAGGTTCTCACCAATAATACTCTCTCATTTATTTCTCTCAACCTCACAATCGCCTTGTAGTGCCTATAAAGGTTTTCACTGACAAGACTCTCTCATTTTATTTCTCTCAACCTCACAATCACCTTGCAGTGCTGGTAAAGGTTTTCACTGACAAGACTCTCTCATTTTATTTCTCTCAGCCTCACGGTCGCCTCACGGTGCCGATTAAGGTTTTCACCGATGAGACTCTCTCATCATTTTTTATATATATTTTCTTTTGTCTTTTGTTTTTTCTGAACCACCGGTGTTGTCCGATTCCTCGTTCTTCCCTTATTCTCATTGTATTTGTTTTTTCCTGAAATTGATTATAAGGTCTTTCTTTGGACCGTAACGTGGCTTTTGGATGGGTTAAAAAAGAAGGATATAAAGGCTCAAAAAATTTTCGAGGGTTTAAAAATATTTACAACTCTCGGAATTATAAAACATGACTTCTGCCCCAATTTCAATATGTGGGGGATTTTTTGGATTTTTCTTTATTGTGACTGAACCTCAGTGAGGCTGCCTACGTACCCTTTCCGGATCAAGTCAAAACGTAGTTCGAACACGCCGATTAATTCATGGTTTTCTTTTGACTTTTCCCGATTTTTTTTGTCTTTTTCTTTTGTTTGCATTTTTTTTTACTTTTTACTTTTTTTTTGTATCATAAATGATTCCGAGAGAGGGGTATAAAAGAATAAATCGAACATAGCTCAAAGGGGATGTCAGCGGATAAAGTGTTTGGATAGAGAATAAAATGCCTTCATCATTTCAATTCCAAAATCACAACAAAATTCAATCATACAATTGGAAAGGAATCATATATAGTATCTTTTGACCGCATCTGAATTGATAGCAGTCTCTACGCATTTCCCTTCAATGTCTGTCAAATATAATGCCCCATTGGACAACACCTGTGATACCATAAATGGCCCCTGCCAATTCGGCGCGAATTTGCCCTTTGCTTCAGCCCAATGTGGTAAGATACGACTCAATACAAGTTGTCCAACTTCAAACTTCTGAGGATGCACCTTCTTATTATATGCTCTGGCCATTCTTTGTTGATATAATTGTCCATGGCAAACCGCAACTAACCTCTTCTCATCAATTAAATTTAACTGTTCCATTCGGGCTTTTACCCATTCATCATCATCAATCTCAGTTTCAGCTATGATTCGAAGTGACGGTATCTCAATTTTTGCGGGTATAACAGCCTCTGTCCCATACACCAATAAATACGGTATGGCGCTGATAGAAGTACGTATTTGTCACGCCCCAAATCGGGGAACATGACCGGCGCCTGACCAGGTTGCCCCATTCAAGCGGACCTGGGTGCCTTTCATTCCCACGCGTTACCCCTGTGTTGATTGTTTTTCATTTACCAAATATCTTACTAATCATGAATGAAGTCACATTAAACAAATAAAACCATACGAGTGATTCATTAACAAGTTTTCAATTTTTACAACGCCCGACATAACACAATACATATACATAAGACTGGAGTCCCACAGTTTACATGTCTACAGAGCCTCTAGGATACAAAAAGGGGAATACAATACTTGCCGGTAACAAGGCTCCGGCTATACCTTACAAAACCAAAATGAAATCTAAACAAAAGTGGCATGAACCACACAGGGCCCCAAGGAAGAAAGGGGCTCACCAAAACGGGCAGTGGAAGGAGAAGGATACTACTGCCGATGAGCTGAAGTGCCTGCTACTGATCCACCTACAATCATAACACGAATGTAGCGTCCCCGGCAAAAGGGACGTCAGTACACTTGAATTGTACTGGTATGTATGGACAAACTTTGTCCCAAGTAAACTCAAGCCATTAAATTACATTAAAACTAATCAAGCCAGCCAACCATGTTTTCCACCTTTTTCTCATTTCAGATAAGCCTCAACATAAGCACATTCAAGGTCAACAAATAGAACAACAACCAATTAACAACATAAATTGCAAGTAGTCAAACATAGGGGCAATCGGTGCCTCCCCAGGTTGCAAACTCTCCTGCTGTCTCCTTTCACAATTTCACATCATTGATTTTTGTATCAATTTTCAATAGCGATTTCGATCGCTTTCCATCCTTATTGCCCCTGACCACCCTTATTACCTCGACCACCCTTATCACCCCAACCCATACCTTATTTCCTCACGTTGCGACGCGCAACACGACCCCGCCTTACAGTTTAAAACACAACAATTTCAAACAGCAGATAAGGTACTACACACAATTTCAACAAGTTCAAATAAGCAACTTGCACATTATTTCATGTTCTCAATTACATTTCAAATTAATATCACAACCATGTTACAATATTTCCATAATCAAGAATATTCACACAAGTATGTTCAACAATTTTCCACAATAAACCAATTCTCGAGTGTTTCGTTTCCTTTCCACAAAGTGCCATATAGGCCATCATAAGTATTATTCACAATTCTTTACCCAATTCAACTCTCATTTAACTTTCGGTTCATATTCTATACCACATCACTCATATTTCAACCACAACTTTGAGAATTTCACACAATTTGTCAAATTAACATTAACCAAGCAATTTTCACACATATAGGCGATTTCACAAGAATCAAAATTAGCCATACATACCTAGTGATGAGTTTTCTTCCTACTTTATGCTTACCCAAGATATCCTACTCTTGCCAACCTTGTTCTTGAAGACTCTTACTTCTACTCACTTCTTTTTACTAGAAATCAAGTTCAATAATCGTGCATGAGTGTAAAAATTCTATTTTCAAAAGCTATTATATGCAAACCTCTCTTTACCCAATTAAAACTGAAAATCAAAGAAAATAGTTAGGGTTTTTACCTTGAAAAGATTGGGGAAGTTGAATCCTTGCCCTAGAATCCTTTGAACTAAGATGATTGGAACAATCTTTGAAGATGAAATATTTCTCTCTCTAAAAACCCTCTCTTCTCTCTCTAATTTTGGTAAGATGATATGATAAAATGAAGGAGAAAGGTGTTATATTAAAGAAGAGATCGGGTCAAAATGTTACAAAAATCTGGGCCGGGGCGAATCTGCGGTGCACTTTGCGACCGCAGAATCAACATGCGGTCCGCATAGTGACCGCAGAATGGCCTCAAAATTCACTCAAGTTTTGTTATAGAATGCGACCAATATGCGGTCCGCATTCTTGATCTGCGGTCGCAAAATGCACCGCAGATTCACTATGCGATCGCATATCGACCGCATTTTCGACACGATTTTGGGAAACTCTCTGGTACGCTTTGCGGCAAGAATGCGGTCCGCATAACAGGTTTGCGGTTGCATTCTTGACCGCATATTTGACACTTTTCTGGAAAACTTTATTCTCTACATTTTTGACACTTAAATCACTACCAAGGGTCCGAACCGCGGCGAGCTTGCGAGCCGCGAAGAATTCTACGCATTTCTAACACATTATTCGGACCATGACACCACAACTACTAGGTGTTATGCACAAAAATTTTACGGGGCCTTACAGTATTGTTGTGCGATAACCCATAAGAGCGAAAGGCAGCTTCTCATGCCATTGCCTAGACTCTTCCACCATTTTCCTAAGGATCTTCTTTATATTCTTATTTGCAGCTTCTACTGCTTCATTTGCCTTTGGCCTGTAAGGCGTAGAGTTACGATACAGGATCTTAAATCTCTGACATGCTTCTGCCATGAGGTGACTGTTCAGATTTGCCCCGTTATCTGTGGTAATTACCTTGGGAATTCCAAATCGGCATATAATATTTTCATGTACGAAATCTACCACGGCTTTCTTCGTCACTGCCTTGAATGTCTTTGCCTCCACCCACGTAGTAAAGTAGTCAATCGCAACCAAGATGAATCTATGTCCATTAGAAGCTGCAGGGTCTATTGGTCCAATAACATCCATACCCCAGGTGACAAATGGCCAAGGTGCAGACATCGTATGCAGTTCATAAGGTGGGGAGTGAATTAAATCTCCATGTACTTAGCATTGGTGGCATTTCTTCACATACATGATACAGTCCCGCTCCATGGTGAGCTAATAATATCCCGCTCTCAAAATCTTCTTTGCTAAGATATACCCGCTCATATGAGGTCCGCAAGATCCAGCGTGCACCTCAGTCATAATCATATCAGCTTGTTGCGCATTCACACATCTCAGAAAGCCCAAGTCTGGTGTTCTTTTATATATAATTCCTCCTCTGAGGAAGAAGCCATTCGATAAGCGCCTTACAGCTCTCTTCTGATCTCCGGTGGCTTGTTCCGGGTATTTTCCTGTCTTCAAGTATTCCTTGATATCGTGATACCACGATTCCCCATCTAACTCTCCTTCCACAGTAAAACAGTAAGCATTCTGATCATACACCTGTATCTGAAGTGGATCTATATAGGCTTTATCCGGATGATGTAACATAGAGGATAGTGTGGCCAGAGCATCTGCTACTTCATTGTGCATTCTTGGGATGTGTTTGAACTCTATGGATTGGAATCTTTGGGACTGTTCATGTAGACAATGCCGATAAGGTATCAATTTTAAATCTCGTGTCTCCCATTTTCCCTGAATTTGATGTATCAAAAGATCCGAGTCACCCATGACCAAAATATCTTGAACACCCATATCTATTTCCATCCTTAATCCCAATATACACGCGTCATAATCGACCATATTGTTGGTGCAGAAAAATTGAAGTTGAGCGGTAACGAGATAGTGTTGACCCATTTCTGAAATAAGCACTGCTCCAATCCCAACTCCTTTACTGTTGACGGCTCCGTCGAAGTGCATCTTCCATCCCGGCATATCACTTCGTTCCATTTCTTCGACATTCATTGCCTCCTCATCCGGAAAGTATGTTTTTTGTGGCTCATATTCATCATCCACTGGATTTTCTGCTAGGTGATCTGCAACTGCTTGTGCCTTCATCGCCGTACGTGTTACATAAATGATGTCAAATTCTATGAGCAAAATCTGCCATTTAGCAAGTCTCCCCATAGGCATGGGCTTCTGGAATATATACTTTAGAGGATCTAACCGTGATATCAGATATGTAGTGTATGCTGACAAATAATGCTTCATTTTCTGAGCCACCCAGGTTAATGCACAACATGTTCTCTCTAATTGAGTATATTTTACCTCGTAAGATGTGAATTTCTTACTAAGGTAATATATAGCTTGCTCTTTCTTGCCAGTCTCATCGTGCTGTCCCAGTACACAACCAAAGGAGTTATCAAGCACTGTCAAATATAAGATCAAAGGTCTTCCCGGCTCCGGAGGAACTAACACTAGAGGATTTGCCAAATATTCCTTGATTTTATCGAAGGCTTCCTGACATTCATCGGTCCATTTCACTGCTGCATCCTTCTTTAACAACTTAAAAATAGGCTCACATGTTGATGTCAACTGAGCGATGAACCGGCTAATATAATTTCAGCCTGCCTAGTAAGCTCATTTCTTTTTTCTTATTCTTCGGCGGAGGCAAACTCTGGATGGCTTTTATCTTTGATGGGTCTAATTCGATGCCTCACTGACTTACTATAAATCCCAATAGCTTCCCTGAAGGTACTCCAAAAGCACATTTTGCAGGATTGAGTTTAAGATTATACCTTCGGAGTCTTTGGAAAAACTTCCTCAAGTCCTTGACGTGATCATGTTGCTTCTTGGACTTTATGATGACGTCGTCCACATACACTTCAATTTCTCGATGCATCATATCATGAAACATTGTAGTCATTACCCTCATATAAGTAGCTCCGGCATTCTTTAACCAAAACAGCATCACTCTATAGCGGTATGTTCCCCAAGGCGTGATAAAAGCTGTTTTCTCCGCATCTTCTTCGTCCATTAGGATCTAGTGATAACCCGCATAGTAATCTACAAAAGAGCAAATTTCATGCTTGGCGCAATTGTCGATTAGTATGTGGATATTCGGCAATGGGAAGTCATCCTTTGGACTGGCCTTGTTGAGGACTCTGTAATCAACACACACCCTGGTTTTTCCGTCTTTCTTAGGAACTGGCACAACATTTGCTAACTAGGTGGGGTATTTGGTGACTCGTATGACATTTGCCTCAAACTGCTTATTCACCTTTTCTTTTATCTTTACGCTGATGTCCGTTTTGAACTTTCTCAACTTTTGCTTTACCGGCCGGCATTCGGGATAAATAAGAAATTTGTGTACCACCAAATCAGTGCTAAGTCCGGGCATGTCATCATAGGACCAGTCAAATATGTCCTTGTATTCATGCAACAGCTTTATTAGCTCTTCTCTGAGGGAAACTTCTAGGTGTACACTGATTTTTGTCTCCCGAACATTATCCTCATTCCCCAAGTTAATAGATTCTGTCTCACTTAAGTTCGGTTTGGGTTTTTCCTCATATTGATTCAAGTCTTTACTTATTTCTTCCAGCATTTCCTCATCTTCATATTATATTACACTCTCATTTTCAATTTCTTGTATATAATTCGATTGTCAAAACTAGGCCGGGAATCCTTCATGCATGACATATCATTAGAATCAGCGCATATTGAACTGTACAAAAGGAAGAAAGGAAAAATAATAAAAATAAGGAAAAAAATGAAGAAAGAAGAAGAAATTGCATTTCATTGATATTTTTTCAAAAAGATAATAGAAGTTGGATACATTTGATTTCAGTGGGGTGGGGGGAATTACAAAAATAAAATTGCTTTTGGGAAAGGATGATATATTTTGAAAGCTAACTACCAAGACTCCCTCCTGATTGGAAAAGGAGTGGCTTCCCAATTATTGAGTGCAACACTGGGCCCCACGAGCTGGATATCCATCTTACTGGCCCCCTCGCCCATCTCCACCATGTTCACATCCCCAAATAACATTTCAAACCTCGACCAGGAGTTCCGCATCTGGCCTTATCTCAGCATACCTTGACGCAGCAGTCATCAAATGTCGTTGTGTACCAGGCTTAGTGAAGGTGTCATATAATTTTGGGACTGGTTACGGGAGGGTTCAACTTTTCTTTTTGGTTCTTTTGGCTTTTTGGATGTCGGTGTAGGTAGGTTTAAAGCCCAAGCCAAAGGTGTCATTGTTTCCCAGTAGATGAACGGGCTGTGTTATTCCCTGTAAGGCTATCCCCAAACCTTTTCCCGGTGTGAACCCATTTCTGATCATCTCTTTAGCTACCATCACTGCGGTAGATGCCACTGCAGGGATTGGCAGGCTCTCTCCATCGGCTATCTTATTAAGTACCACAGTGTTTGTCACCTGATACACCCATGGGCCGTTGTTCCCCTCGGCTTCCTCAAAAGGCTTTATGGCATTACAAGCGTCTTCCTCTCCATGCACTATAATTTCTTGTTGTTCCCATTCGAACTTTACCATTTGGTGTAGGGAATATGGTACGACTTTGGCCGTATGGATCCATGGCCATCCCAGTAATAGATTATAAGACATAGTGACGTCCAACACCTGAAATTCCATAGTAAAGTCTACCGGCCCAATGGTGACTTCCAGCACAATATCTCCCAAGGTATTTTTGCTTCCTCCGTCAAACCCTCGAACACTCACACTATTTTGACGGATTTTATCAGGATTAATCTTCAACTTTCTGAGATTCGAGAGTGGACAAATGTTTGCACTCGACCCATTGTCTATTAGAACCCGAGTAACCACTGATTCTTCGCTTTTAACGGTAAGATAGAGTGCCTTGTTGTGTTCAGTCCCTTCGACAGGCAATTAATTGTCCGAGAATGTTATCTTGTTTGACTCAAAAGTTTTGTTGGTAATCTTTTCCAGATGGCAGACTGAGATTTTTGCGGGGACATGTGCTTCATTCAGTATTTTTAACAGCGCCTTTCTATGCTCCTCTGAGTGAATTAGCAATGAAAGCAATGAGATTTGTGCAGGCGTCTTTCTCAGTTGTTCTACTATTGAGTAGTCTTGAGCTCTTATCTTCTTCAAAAAATCTTCTGCCTCTTCTTCAGAGACCGGCTTCTTCACATGACTCTCCTTTACCACCTTCATTTTCATTAACTCTTCCGGGGCAAAGCACCGCCCGGAACGAGTTAGGCCGTGTTTTCATTGACCTCCCCTGTAACTTCTTTTCCCCTGTACATCACTGTGACCTTGTTTTAGTTCCAAGGTTTGGCTTTAGTATCTACCACCGGCATTTGCACCACCGGCTTTATGACCACTGGTTCCATGTACGCTCCTTTCACTGTCAACAACGGCTTAGCCCCTGGCACCACAATTTTCATAGTCTCAACCACTGGCTGCTTTTGCACTGGTAAATCAGCTGTTGCTTTCTCCTTCTCAACCTCTTTCTCCACTTTACTGTTGTCCTTTATCATCATTGCCGATTGGGACAACTTCCTGCTGCTCTCTTCTTGTTCTAACTCTATCATGTGTGTCTCATGATGAATTGGTAATGGATTCTGAGTAATGTTTGGAGTCTCCGGGGCTTGTACCTCAATCCTCCTACTGTCAATGAGCTCTTGTATAGCAGATTTCAAGTGCAAACACTTTTCAGTAGCGTGCCCCGGGGCAATATTCACATCTGACTGACTGGTCAATATTTTTGGGAGGTGGGTTTGGTAGTTTTGGTTCAATTGGGTTTAGCATCCCCAACTCTTTCAGACGATGATAGAGGCTGGTATAAGATTCCCCCAATGGGGGAAATGTTTTCTTTGTTTGGGCTCTGTTTCTCATTTCTGGATCAGGTCAAAAGCTGGGTCTATTTGGGTTCTTGTAAGTTCTGGAAGGAGGGTAGGTGTTCTGTGTATGATAGACGTTTTGTGGAGCTTGGGCTTGCCATACATGTGGAGGCGATGGGTAATGTTGGGCTTGTGGGATAGGGTAATGTGGAGTAGTGGGTGGGTAATATGGTGGAGGTGGGTTGTAAGGTGTTGTCGGGTATGATTGGTATGGGCGAGGTGGGTGATGGTGTGAGCACGTAATTTTTGCACTAGGCAATAAAATTCCAAAATTAAAATAAATAATATTTTTGAGTGCAATTGCATGTCTTGATTGAAATTAGATACATTTGTGTGTTTGAATAGTTAGAAATTAAAATTAGAAAATCAAAAAATATAGGTTAAATACATGTATTTTTGAATTAAAATAGTTAAAGGAAAAATCAACAAAAATAGCATTAATAACGGAAATTAGGGGGAAAATAGTAGAAAATTGCCAAAAAATATCAAAAAATTAGTAAAGGTAGGAAATTAGGTAATTTAAATAATACAAAAAGAAAAAAAATGAAATACAAAGAAGTTATCACAAAAAATAGTTGAATTACTAAGAAAATACAAAAATATAATAGGTTGGGCTAATTGAATTCAGAAATAACAGGCCAAATACATATTGGCCCAAATTAAAGAAGAAATCCGGTCTAGTTCTTTATATAACACTGATCTCAGCCGTCCATTTATCAAATTCAATGGCTGAGAATCAATCCGGAATTAATTAAATCAATAGAGTTTTTATGGTCAGATCTGAGCCGTCCATCTATGAGATCTGACGGATATGAATCAACCTTCATTTTAAGTGGAACGTTGTCGTTTTGAAGCAATCAATCCTGGCCATTTATCATCAATGATCCAACGGCCAGGAGTTTATCAAAAACCCCGAGTATATAAGGGCCCGATCTCTTCAGAGACCGACCATTCTCATGTATCACTAACCCTAGCCGCCCCCTTTCCTTCTTCTTCTTCTTCTTCTTCTTCTTCTTCTTCTTCTTCTTCTTCTTCTTCATCCTCTTCAAACACCGGCCGGCCATGGAGACTGTCACCTCCACGGCGGTCTCTGGCCACACCCCATCTCCACCTTCTACTCTTCTCTTTGTCTTTATCTCAAAACCCTACAAAAACTCGGTGAAAAACTGAAGCCCTTTCATCTTTCTTGAAACTCCGGTCATCGGAGTTCACCGCTGATGACCAAAACCATGCAAACCCCTCCCAAATTAACACCAAAGCATCCTCATAACTAGATCTATCACCTCCCATACCCGGTTCCCTCGAATATCCCTCTTCCTTCTCGAATATTCAAAAGAAGGTCGCCGGAAACCTAACTCCGGCGACTTTTAAACAAAACACCCCAAAGTTATTACCTTTTCCCCTTTGTAAAACACCTACCATAACCAGAAAACTACAAATCTGAGATATTGAGCCTGAAAGAAAACCATAAAAGAAAATAAAGAAAAAGAAAAGAGAAAAACCGGAAAAAAGAAAAGAAGAAAAGGAAAAGGAAAATGGGAAAGCTCAGGAGACACTTCCTGCAAGCTAAGTCCCTTTCCCTTCTTGTTTGCTTTCTTTATTGTTTTTTTGTTGTTATATTTGTTTATCTCTGTGTGTTTAACATGTTTCTTTTAATAGGCTAGTCGTATGAGAAAACTGAATAATAGGTTAGGGTTTAGTCTTTTAGTAATCTCTTTTTTCCTGTTTAAGATTTGTTTCTCCTCATTTTTATCTATCTTCTTCTGACATGTTAGTCATATGAACCACCGCATGTTTAGATTAGGGTTTTGGTCTTTGAGAAATTTTTGTTTGTTTGCTCTGTTTTTCTGTTTAAGATCTATTCTTCTTTATCTATCTTCATATCTTTCTTTTAGTACGTTAGACTGCATGTTTAGACTAGGGTTTTGATTTTGAGAAATTTGGTTTGTTTGTTCTGATTTTTCTTATCTTTATTTCATATCTTTCATTTATATGACTCGTATGTTTAGATTAGGGATTTTTGCCTTTAAAGAATGTCTGTTTGTTCTATTTCTCCATGTCTACTCTGCTTAAGGGTTACTATTATGTCTACTTTGTTTAAGCTTGGTTGTTCTCTGATTAACATCTCTTCATGCCTATCTTTGATCTTTGCAAACCATGCTCTCTTCTGAAATTGCTTTATGAATTTTGCCTGTATGTGTTTAGTCGAGAACATCTTAAGTATGACTTGGGGGTTTTCAGTAGTTCATTTAGTATAAGGAAATCTTGACTAAGCCTGTTTAATGACTAATTGACATTGTGTTGTGAAATTTGAGCTTGTAAGTCTATTGATTAAGATTCAACAATATTCAACCATTTTCTCTGAATTTTGATTAATTGATAAACAATTCTGATTTCATTGGCTATGTGTGCAATTATTTGTGAAACTGGCTATGTTTGCAACAACCTTGTGTTAAGTGAATACTGTTAATACCTATCATGCCTAGGTGGATTGGTTATAGCTGCAGTAGTGTTAAAACTTATAAGTGGTTGAAATTGAAACATGTGTTAAGTGTCTTAGAATAGGTTAAAATTGAAAACAAATCACAAATAGGCTATAAGTTAAATAAATGGCCAAGAGTGGTCAGTTTGGCAACTGACTTACTCTGATAGGCTGCACACACTGGCTAAGACTTACATAGGCTAGTGGTGTAATAAAAGTTGGTTCAAGTCTAATAGATAGACTCACCAAGGCCCAGCTAGACCCATGATCACAGATGGCTAGACTTGCAAAGGTCTCAGCCATGTCTGTGTTCAGTAATGGGCCTCAATGGCAAAGCCAAGTCCAATCTTTGGACTGGCTAAGTCTTAAATAGTGTAGTACAAAATAATAAGCAGGCTAATCCTGCAAATTAGTTTTAAATAACAGAAATGAAACAAAACTGGTTAAATTTGAAATAAGTCTTAAGTCTGATATGGTCTGTTCTTAAATATTGATACAAATGGTGGCCATCAGTTAAATAAGAGCTAAATCTCTGAAAATCTGACCTAGGTAGGTCGGGTAATTAACCAATGCCTTTAAGGGCATATAAGGAACATGAAATTGCAAAAATGTAGATTTAATAGAGCCTATAGGGATATATAAGATATTTGGGCTCCTGATTTCTGCAATTCTGCATAGAATTAAGGGTATATTGGTCTTAAGGAAAAGGTGATTCAGTAAAAAATACTAATAAGTAGGGGTACACTTGTAAAAGCCCCAAAATGGAATCAAATGGAACTTTCCAGCACATGCTGGAAGGGATCTTGTAACAAAATTAAGGTTTAAAGTGAAATATTTAGTAAAATAGGAGGGGAGGGAAATAGAATTATATTCTATCTTTTCCCCCCAAAAATTTCACCTCTCTACACCTATAAATATCCCCATTTAGGACTAGTTTAAGGGCTGGATTTTGGAAACAAATTTTCAGAAAGAATTATACACTAAAATAGCAAATAGTTGTCTGGTTTTCGAGTTGACATTGCTGTTTGGAGTCATTTGGAATTTCTGCTCATTTGTTGGGTTTTCTAATTGTTGTTGCTGTGTTATCATCTGTTCATTTGGGATTTCAATACTTCACTGTTGCATTGCTTGTCGAGTCTAATTGCTGTGCCTATTTCATCTCCCCCTAGAACTCATCGAGTTTGTCTGCTGAATCAGGTACACATTTTGTTCAAGGCTTTGTAATGAGGAGGCTATGATGAAAAATGAAGTTTCAAGTTTAAAACTCTCTGTTGTCTTCTACATTTTCTGTTTTCTAATTAGCTGTTTAGTATTAATTTAGATTTGTAATCGTTAGAATAGTATTGTATGTATAAGTGAAAGCTCGAACAAAACAATGTAATAATCTAGTAAGTAGACTAGTATAATAGTGGTAATCATAATCACTTAGATAATTAAAATAGGTTAATCATTAATCTGATAAAACAAATAAAAAAAGGCATACTAGTAGATAGTTATCAACATTAACATGCAATAGTTAGTTTAATTCAGTAAGAATAGGTTTAATCTGAATAGTGTTAGTAGTAAATGAAATACTGCCGTCAAATGATATTCTGAAATGATGTCACATATCGATAGTTGATATAGTTTATTTCTTAATACATTCAGTAGTTTCTCTGAAATTTGCAAGTAAACGAGATTAGCATCTTCAAATGATAATACTGATTAGCGTTAGATACTACATAATTAGATTTAGTAGTTTAGATGGCTGTCAAACATGAGAATGAAAACAACCTGTTAATTAGACTTAATTCACATTGAAAAGCTGAAGTCTGAGTTTATTTTTGTAATTCTGTATTTCTCTTTTTCTTATTGAATAAAATAGTTTGAGTTTTCTTATCTTCTCAGTATCGATCCTCCATGTACATATAATGAGTTCTGATTTTTATTACTCTTCTCTGATTGTATCTGATCTGGGCTTAATAAGCTGCGAAGGCCCAAAACTATGTAAAAACTATACTGGGCTTATGCTAAATGCGTTTCAGTGTGTTCCTAGGTTTTCAATACCCAGGAATATAAATTGATACGTATCGAGCCCAGAATATCCAGGCCCGTGTGAATAAAATAAGGCTTGGATTTAAGTTCTGAAAATAATGAACTAAGGGAAAAAACATTGATAGAAAATATAATGACACTATAAGTATGGACTTTAAAAGACACACAGGACGAGCCTCACATGATAGTAAAAACAGTGGGGCCCCCTTTTAAGTAATTGATAAAATATATAATAGATCCGGGAAGGTTAATAGTAAATTCCATAACCTTTCCCAAAAGATTTAAAGCTGTTAGACACTTATTAGGCACGATTTAATAAACATACCTTCCTTAATACGAGTGTGCACTTGGTGCAACTCAAATCATAAATCCTGGCGAAGCCGAAATGTATTAAAGTCACAGGCGTACTGGTTGCGGTGTGACTCGAAATACATTTTTGCGACATCGCAATTCGTAAAATATTAAAGTTGGAAACACATACATATTGTTTAAAAACATATAACAAGTCGTATAAAGTTGAGAATGACGGTTGAGCGACCGTGCTGAAACCACTGAATCCGGGAGTGCCTAACACCTTCTCCCGGGTTAACAGAATTCCTTATCCAGGTTTTTGTTTCGCGGACTGTAATAACAGAGTCAATTTCCTCGGATTCGAGATTAATCGGTGACTTAGGACACCATTATCTTCCCAAGTGGCGACTCTAAAAACTTAAACAAAATCCCGAACCGATTGTCCTTTATTTGGAAAAAACTCCTTCCTCTTTGTTATTATATCCTCCTTGGGTATTTGAAAATTGAGGTATACCCAACGTATCTCTTTTTAAAAGGATTGTAAAAAGGGTAGTAAAAAAGGAGGTGTGACAGATGGTATGTATTTTGGCTCCGAGTCCATGGTCTATGTTAGCGGAAACGTAAAAGAAAGAACACAAGATTTAACGTGGTTCGGATCAAAATAATCCTACGTTCACCAGAGAACAATTGCCTTACTATTATTTACAAAGGAAGGGGAGATTTCCCAATTACACTTAAGAGAATTTCTCTCTTAACTCTCTACTCACAACAATATATTGTATTGTTTTTGGGATGGTTTCTACAAATGAAAGAGTGCATCTATTTATAGGGGTAAGGACCTCCTCTTGATGTCATTGGTGACATCAAACTACCTCCTCTTGATGTCATGGGTGACATCAAAGGAGGAAGCTTCCTCCTAACATTCATGCCAACTCTTTCCACCAACTCTTTTAATTGGCATGCCATTGTTGAATAAACCTAAACCAACATTTTCAGCATGCCATTGTTGACTAAACATAAACCAACACTTTCAATCTCCACCTTGGTTTGCGTTTCGAGCGTGCGTGTGAACAACTCTGGCCAAAACGTCTAAGCTTATTGGCAATCCCGTTGTAAGAAACAAGAAGAATCAAACCATGGTTGAACATACCACCTCCACCTAACAACTGTTCTCTTCGGAGCTGCATCAGTTGATGCACACCCCTGCCAAGCCTTTGTAGTGTGCAAACTTAGCGAGCGGGACAATCTTGGTCAACATATCTGTAGCATTATCATCTGTGATAACCTTCACGACCTTGATAGTTCCATCTTCAACAACATCTCGAAGGAAATGAAATCTGACATCAATGTGTTTAGTGCGCTCATGAAATCTTTGATTTTTCATTAGATGAATAGCACTCTGACTATCACATCTAAGAGTTGACTGCAGCTGAACCAAACTCAATTCCGCTACTAAAACTTTCAACCAGATAGCTTCCTTCACTACCTCCGTTGCTGCCATGTATTCTGCTTCTATCGTAGACAAAGCGACAATCGACTGCAGAGTCGACTTCCAACTAATGGCACTGCCAACGAGGGTAAAGATGTATCCAGTTGTGGAACTTCTTTCTCCTACATAGTCAGAATCCACATAACCGAGAATTGAAATACCTCCACCAATTTTTCGAAAAGTCAGACCAACACTAGAAGCTCCTTTGAGATATCTCAATATCCACTTGACAGCTTCCTAATGCCTCTTTCCTGGGCTGGACATGTATCTACTTACCACACTTATAGATTGAGCAATATTTGGACGTGTGCATACCATAGCATACATAATGCTACCAACTGCACTGGCATAAGGAATCTTTGACATATGCTCCACCTCATCCTCGGACTGAGGCATTTGTAACTCTAAAAGTTTAAAATGAGGAGCTAATGGTGTACTTACAGGCTTGCACGTATGCATATTAAATCTCTCAAGAATCCTTTCAATATACATCCTCTGAGAAAGATGTACAACACCGTCTTCTCTTGAAATCTCCATACCAAGGATTTTCTTTCCAGCTCCTAAATCCTTCATGTCAAATTCCTTACTCAACGGTTTCTTCAAAGCATTTATCTCTGTAATGTTGTTAGTAGCAATAAACATATCATCAACATACAATAGTAAATAAATCATTGAGTTATCAGACATCTTCTTGTGATACACACAAATATCAAATGCACTCCTTGAGAATTCACGTGTAGTTATGAATGCATCAAACCTCTTGTACCACTGTCTAGGGGATTGCTTTAAACCATACAAAGACTTTTTTAGTTGGGATACGTGATCTTCTTTTTCCTCGGCTAAGAAACCTTCAGGCTGATCCATATAGATTGTCTCTTCTAGATCACCGTGTAAGAAAGTGGTTTTGACATCAAGCTGTTGAAGCTCCAAGTCAAATTGTGCAACCAATGCTAGTAGCACGCGAATTGAGCTATGCTTCACGACTGGAGAGAAAATCTCATTGTTGTCAATTCCCTCCTTCTGGCTGAAACCTTTTGCAACCAATCTCGCCTTAAACCTATCATCTTCCACTTCAGGAATTCCCTCTTTCTTTCTGTAGATCCATTTGCATCCAACTGTCCTCTTCCGCTTTTGTCTTTTCACTAAGACCCATGTCTGATTCTTGTGAAGAGACTCCATCTCTTCCGTCATGGCTAACCGCCATTGTGAAACATCGTTGCAAGAAGTTGCTTCAATATACGAAGAGGGCTCCAGATCCTTAATCTCTTTTTGTGCAGCTACAAATGCATATATAATCAAGTTTGATTGATTTATAAGGTGTTCTGGTTCTCGTGTCTGCCTTTTCTCCCTCCCCTTCGCAATTGTGTATGGTTCATTGACAGCAAGTTCTTCAAGATCTACATCGTCTGACTCTTCTTTAACCTGAGTCTCTTGATCCTTTTCCTTGGCAAGCACCACCGGAGGCTCCACCTGCTCGTTGTTCTTGTTTCCTGAAAATTGCACGGAAACTTTACGGGGATCAAGTATAGAGGATTCATCAAAGGTGACATCTCTACTAACTATAAATTTGAGTAAAGACAAACACCAAAGTTTGTACCCTTTTACTCCATCTACATACCCTACGAATATGGCCTTCTTAGCCTTTGGTTCAAGCTTTCCTTAATTAACGTGATAATAAGCTGGACACCCAAATACTCGTAAGTATGAATAGTTAGAGGGTTAACCTGACCATACCTCATTCGGAGTCCTAAAGTCAATCGCCGATGTTGGAGATCGATTGACAATATGAGCAGCAGTGTGAACTGCTTCAACTCAAAATACTTTGGACATTTTGGCTTGTATGAGTATACAACGAGCCTTTTCAAGAAGAGTTCTGTTCATTCTCTCGGCAACTCCATTCTGCTGTGGGGTATGCCTGACAGTCCTATGTGCCTGACAATCCTATGTCTTGAGATCCCATGAACCTTGCATAATTCATTGAACTCTTCATTGCAAAACTCCAAGCCATTATCTGTGCGAAGATACTTGATTTTCCATTCCATTTGATTTTCAACCAAAATCTTCCACTCTTTAAATGCTTCAAAAGCATCACTTTTTGCCTTCAAAAAATACACCCAAACCTTTCGTCAGAAATCATCAATAAAAGTGAGAAGATACCTCTTTCCGCCCTTCGATGGAAGTTTAGAGGGACCCCATAAATCTGAATGGATGTAGTCTAGCACTCCTCTTGTCTTGTGTTTGCCAGTGCTGAAGCTGGCCTTCTTCTGCTTCCCTAGAACGCAGTGCTCACAGAAGTTAAGTGTGCTGTTCTTCTCACCTTCCAAAAGGTTATGATTGCTCAGCATCTCCAGTCCACGTGCGCTCATATGACCCAGTCTCATGTGCCATAATCTTGCCTTGTCATCATTAGATAACTGCACTGTAGATGCATTTGCAGAGCCAACAATGGTGCTTCCGGCCAATGTGTAAAGGTCGTTCTCCAGCTTGCCTTTCAGCATGACTAAAGAACCTTTAGTCACCTTCATAGTTCCTGCTTCGCTCATGTACCTGTAGCCTTGTTCATCCAGAGTACCCAAGGAGATCAAATTCTTCTTCATATCAGGAACATGACGGACTTGTGTAATAGTCCTCGCGACTCCATCATGGCAGCGAACTCGAACCGAGCCAATGCCAACTATTGCACAAGTTGCATTATTGCCCATTACTACGGTTCCTCCACTTTTCTCATAGCTGCTAAACGAGTCTTTTCGGAGCATCATATGCAGAGTACAAGTAGAGTCTAACACCCACTTGTTTCCATAATTATTATTATTACACAATGTTGTTAGTACATAATCATTATCAAAATCATGTACCTGTTCAGTTGTAGATGCACTCGCCTTTTCTTTGGACTTTGACATTGGGCAATCTCGTTCGAAGTGCCCCTTCTTGACACAACCCCAACACTCTGTATTCTTCTTGTTCACACGAGACTTTGCTTTGTACTTTGATTTGCTCTTTCCCTGTTGGCTAGTTCGGCCTCTCACAAAGAGCCCACTTGCCTAGTCATCTCTGTCTCCTTCGATGTGTCTCCGCGCATCACTAGAGTTAAGTGCTTGCCGCACTTGCTCAAGCTTGATAGGCTCCTTGCTATACATCATTGAATTCTCAATATCATGATATCCTGAAGTCAATGAAAATAACAAAGCACATGCAAACGTCTCCTCCTCCCTTTTAATTCCTGCAATCTGTAAGTCCATGACAAGTTTATCAAACGCATCTAAATGATCTTGTAATAAAGTACCTGACCCCATCTTAAATGTGTGAAGACGCCGTTGGAACAACATCCTTTTTGTCACTGATCGGTCTTGGTATAGCCCTTCTAGCTTTTCCCATAACTGTTTGGCCGTCTCTTCGGTACCTGTACTCACTTCACAAAGCACGTTAGGTGCAAGGGATAGTTGGATTGCACTCAATGCATCCCATTCAATCTTCTCCATGTCGAGAGCTGATGTATCCTTAGGATACTTTCCGTCAATAGCATGGATTGAACCTTCCCTCCGCAATAACGCCATCATCTGGATCTTCCAGATGTTGAAGTTGTTGCGTCCATTGAATCTATCAATTTCAAACTTCATGGAACTCATCTTTGCTTGTTCTTCCTCCTTGGATCGTTATAGAATCATGTCGCTCTGATACCAATTGTTAGCGGAAACGTAAAAGAAAGAACACAAGATTTAACGTGGTTCGGATCAAAATAATCCTACGTCCACCAGAGAACAATTGCCTTACTATTATTTACAAAGGAAGGGGAGATTTCCCAATTACACTTAAGAGAATTTCTCTCTTAACTCTCTACTCACAACAATATATTGTATTATTTTTGGGATGGTTTCTACAAATGAAAGAGTGCATCTATTTATAGGGGTAAGGACCTCCTCTTGATGTCATTGGTGACATCAAACTACCTCCTCTTGATGTCATGGGTGACATCAAAGGAGGAAGCTTCCTCCTAACATTCATGCCAACTCTTTCCACCAACTCTTTCAATTGGCATGCCATTGTTGACTAAACATAAACTGTCACGACCCGGATTTTCCCCCAACATCGAGATCGTGATGGCGCCTACTCGTTGTAGCTAGGCAAGCCACTTTATTCACACTATCCTGTTTTTAGCAATGTTTCATACTCAATTTTATTAACAAGAACCATAACATTAATTGAATAAGTGCGGAAGACTTTATCAAAATAGAGTTAAGCAGTTTCAAGGTAAAACAATACGGAAATCCTCTACCCAAGATGTGGAGTCACCAACTCACGAACTACTACTGAATACTACACATAAAGGTCTGAAAGAAAATAACATAATCTGTTTGTCTCGGAACAAAGAGACTACAGCTAGTATCCTAAGTATTCCCAGTTGGGACTGCGCCCAACATCTTTACAGCTCCACCATCCTCGGCAACAACCCAACCATCGCTAGCAGTCCAATATCTAATACCAATGGATATCAGTCACAATTGGGAACATAAACTAAGTCAGAGGAGATACGGTATTTTTTTGCCATTAAGCTGGACGTTATCCGGCGAAGTAGTGACAAGCTTAGGACCAGACACTCACATAAACCTGTGCAGTTCTATATATATGTACACCATAAGATAACGAGGAATAATCAAGTAACAACTCAACAAGGAATATCACAGAAGAACTCAACAGTTAACAATAGTTATTAAATCGACAAGGAAAAACAAAGTATAATGGAAAACATGTAATATCAAGTCAAGGTATAGCAAATAGTTGGACGGCATCACCCTTCGTGCTTTTACTCTCATCCTCACCAAATAAGCAAATAAAGTGCACGACATCACCCTTCGTGCTTTTACTCTCATCCTTACATCCATGGTACGGCATGATCCTTCGTACATGGTTCAATAACAAGGCACGGCATGATCCTTCGTGCATAATCAATAACATAGCACGGCATTAACCTTCGTGCATAATCAATAACAAGGCACGACATTAACCTTCGTGCATAAACAATAAATCAAAGCACGGCATTAACCTTCGTGCATAATCAATAAATCAAGGCACAACATCACCCTTCATGCATTATCACTCTTCTTCACCCAAATAACAATCACAGTTAAGGGCAGAGAATGAAAACAATAAATCATGAACCGTCCCGGCAAGGGATAGAAAAATCATCACAACAAAGTCCCGGCAAGGGCAATCAATATCTCACTTCACAATAACAATTCTACAACCCGGCAAAGGTCCAACAATTTATCTTTAAATATGTCCCACAACAAGTATTAACAACGACTCACGGTCATGCAAGACGCCAGTGTATGGATGCTCGTCACCACAACCCATACACCGCAGTCGATCATATAGCACATAGCACATAATCTTATTCCCTCAAGCTAGGATAGAACAAACACTTACCTCTAGCCTTGAAGTCCAAATTACTCTTCAATTTTAGCTTTTTCCCCGAATTTCCGCTTTCAACTAGCTCGAATCTAATTACAATTGATTCCATTACATTAATAAATACTAATTAACTTGGTTTGAATGCTTGAAAATGGTTTTCTCAAAGTTTACCCTTTCCCAAAACGCCCCTGGCCCACATGGTCGGAACTCGGGGCTCGGACCAAAATCCGGTTACCCATTCCCCCACGAGTTCAAATATATGATTTGTTTCAAAATCGGACCTCAATTCGAGGTCCAATTACCCAATTCATGAAAACCCTAGGTTCTACCCAAAAACATGAATTTCTACCATGAAAACCTTTGATTTCTATTGAAAAACATGTTTAATGTTGTTAGGAATTGAAAGAATTAAGTAAAAAGTGACTTACAATTGCCTTGGAGTGAATTTGGCCTTGAGAGTTCGTGTGTAGTGTGTGGGTTTTTGAAAGAATGAAGAATGAACTAAAAAATTCGTTTAAGTATAAAATTGCACAGCTGCGGGTATCGCAATTGCGAACATTTGTTCGCAATTGCGAACATTACAGGGCTGGGGACTGTTGCTCTCGCATTTGCGAGAAAAATTTTGCATTTGCGAACTCTAGCCCAAGGTCTGCTAGTCTCGCATTTACGAGATTTCCTTCGCATTTGCGAAGGTGAGGATTCCCTGCCCAGGATCGCATTTGTGACCCTTTGTTCGCATTTGCGAACATAGGCCATCTGAGGCCCTTTCGCATTTGCGACATTTTGTTCTCTTTTGCGAACTTAGCATGATCCTGGCAGACTTCACATTTGTGAAGTATGGTTCGCATTTGCGAACCAAGGCCAGCCTGGGACTTCTCGCAAATGCGAGAAAATCTTCGCATTTGCGAAGATACCAGCTGGGTGAAAAACCAGCTGTGTAAAAATTCAGAATTTGAACCAACGGCCTATCAAATCTTTACCCAAGCCCTCAGGTCTCCAAACCTAACATATACACAACATCAAAAGCACATTACAAACTTGTTCGTGCGATCACATCGCCAATATAACATTGTTTTCATCAAATCAAGCCTCAAGTTCATGATTTTCATACTTTTGGTTTTCAAAACTTTCAAACTTGGAACTCGAGGTCCAAAACATATCAAACGACATCCAAATGTCATCAAACTTTGCAAAAAGCACATATATAATATTTAAGACTTGTACCGGGCGTCGGAACCAAAATACGAGTCCGATACCAAGGTCAATTAATTCATTTTCCTTTAATAATTACATCAAAAACAATTTCACAGAAAAATTCATAACTTGGGGTCTAGGCCTCGGAATTCGACTCCGGACGCATGTCAAAGTCCCATATTTTCCTACGGACCTTCCGGGACCATACAATCTCGGGTCCGTGTCTGTTTACCAAAAATGTTGACCGAAGTCATCTATATCAATATTAATATCATTTTTCTTCAATTTTCTTATAGAATTCATATATTCTATCACAAAATATTTCCGGCTACATGCCCGGATCATGCACGTAAATCGATGCAATATAGAATGAGGTTTTCAAGGCCTCAGAAGTGTGGAACAAATGAGGAAAGCAGGTGATGACCCTTTGGGTCGTCACATCCTCTACCTCTAAGACAACCGTTGGTCCTCGAACGAATAAGAGAAGGAAGTATCTGAGTCGAGGAACAAATGTGGGTAGCGGCTCCGCGTATCAGACTCGGACTCCCAGGTCGATGCCTTAGGAGACTGACCTCTCCACTGAACACGCACAGAAGGATAACTCTTCAACCTCAACTGTCGAACCTGCCGGTCTAGAATGGCCACTGGGTCCTCTTCGTAGGATAGATCATTGTCCAATTGGACAGTACTGAAGTCTAACACATGTATGGGATCGCCGTGGTATCTTCGAAGCATAGATACATGAAAAACTAGATGCACGGCTGATAAGCTAGGCGGCAGAGCTAGTCTGTAAGCCACCCCTCCCACGCGGTCTAGAATCTCAAATGGGCCAATATACCTAGGGCTGAGCTTGCCCTTCTTCCCGAACCTCATCACGCCCTTCATAGGCGACACTCGGAGTAATACTCGCTCACCAACCATGAAATCTACATCTCGAACCTTATGATCCGCATAAGTCTTCTGTCTGGACTGAGCTGAACGCAATTTCTCCTGGATAGTCTTGACCTTCCCCAAGGCCTCCTGAACGAAGTCTGTGCCCAACAACCGAGCCTCTCCCGGCTCAAACCATCCGACTGGAGATCGACATCGCCTACCATACAATGCCTTATACGGGTCCATCTGGATGCTGGACTGGTAGCTGTTATTGTAGGCGAACTTTGCTAATGGCAGAAACTGGTCCCACAAGCCTCCAAAATCAACGACACAAGCTCGAAGCATGTCCTCTAGAATCTGAATAGTCCTCTCGGACTGACGATCCGTCTGAGGATGAAAAGCTATACTCAGCTGAACCTGGGTGCCTAACTCCTGCTGGACCGCTCTCCAGAACCGCGAGGTAAACTGCGTACCCCGATCAGAGATAATAGATACTGGCACCCCATGAAGTCGAACAATCTCTCTAATGTAAATCTCTGCTAACCTCTCCGATGAGTAAGAGACAGATACTGGAATTAAGTGTGCTGACTTGGTCAGCCTATCAACAATGACCCAAATAACATCAAATTTCCTCCGAGTCAAGGGAAGTCCAGTAATGAAGTCCATAGTGATCCGCTCCCATTTCCACTCGGGAATTTCGATTCTACGGAATACACCACCAGGCCTGTGGCGCTCATATTTCACCTGCTGACAATTTAGACACCGGGTGACATGTGCAACGATATATTTCCTTATCCTGCGCTACCAATAGTGCTGCTGTAAGTCCTAGTACATCTTCGCGGTGCCCGGGTGAATAGAATACCGCGAACTGTGGGCCTCTGCTAAGATCAACTCTCGAATCCCTTCTACATTGGGTACACAAACTCGACCCTGCAATCTCAATACCCCATCATCATCTAGATTTACCTTCGTGGCACTTCCCCGCTGTACTGTATCTCTCAAGTCACGCAAATGAGGATCATCAAATTGCCTCTCACGGATACACTCTAATAAAGAAGAGCGAGCGACCGTGCAGGCTACCACCCTGCTAGGCTCAGAAATGTCTAATCTCATGAACCGGTTGGCTAAGGCCTGGACATCTAAAGCAAATGGTCTCTGACTGACCGGGATGAATGCAAGACTACCCATGCTGGCAGGCTTTCTACTCAATGCATCAGCCACCATATTGGCCTTACATGGGTGATATAGGATAGTAACATCATAGTCCTTCAACAACTCTAACCAGTCGAAGATTCAACTCATTTTGCTTGAACAAGTACTGTAGGCTTTTGTGATTAGTGTACACCTCACATGTCATACCATATAGATAATGCCTCCAGATTTTTAAGGCATGAACCACTGCTGCTAACTCAAGATCATGAACTGGATAATTCTTCTCATGTATTTTTAACTGCCTCGAAGCATAAGCAATAAACTTACCATCCTACATCAATACCGCTCCAAGTCCTGTACGAGATGCGTCACAATAAACTGTATAAGGCCCTGCACCCATAGGTAGTATCAGCACTGGTGCTGTAGTCAAGGCTGTCTTGAGCTTCTGAAAACTCGCCTCACACTCATCTGATCACTTGAACTGGGCACCCTTCTGGGTCAACCTGGTCATCGGGGCTGCAATAGAAGAAAACCCCTCTACAAATCGATGGTAGTAACCTGCTAATCCCAAGAAACTCCGGATCTCAGTCACTGAAGCTGGTCGAGGCCAATTCTGGACTGCCTCAATCTTCTTTGGGTCCACCTGAATACCTTCCACTGATACAATGTGACCCAAAAATGCCACCGAACTCAACCAAAACTCACATTTCGAAAATTTGGCATATAGTTGATTATCCTTCTGAGTCTGAAGAACCACTCTGAGGTGCTGCTTGTGCTCTTCCTGACTGCGGGAGTATACCAGGATGTCATCTATAAAGACTATCATGAACAGATCTAAGTAAGGCCTGAATACCCGATTCATCAACTCCATGAATGCTGCTAGGGCATTGGTCAACCGAAGGACATGACCAAGAATTCATAATGCCCACATCTAGTGTGAAATGTTGTCTTAGGAATGTCAGTCGCCCTGATCTTTAGCTGATGGTAGCCTGACCTCAAGTCTATCTTTCAGAACACCCTCGCTCCCAGAAGCTGGTCAAACAAATCATCAATCCTCGGTAGTGGATACTTTTTCTTTATCCTCACTTTGTTCAGTTGCCGGTAATCAATACACATCCGCATCGAGCCATCCTTCTTCTTCATGAACAACACAGGTGCTCCCCAGGGGGAAACACTGGGCCTGATAAAGCCATTTTCTAGAAGGTCTTGCAACTGATCTTTCAACTCCTTTAACTCCGGCGGGGCCATACGATAGGGTGGAATAGAGATGGGTTGAGTGCCCGGTGCCAGATCAATACAGAAATCAATATCCCTGTCGGGTGGCATGCCCGGCAGGTCTGAAGGAAAAACCTCAGGAAACTCCCGTACAATAGGGACTGATTCAATAGAAGGAACTTTTGCGCTGGAATCACGAACATAAGCCGGATAAGCTAGACACCCCTTCTCGACCATGCGTCGAGCCTTAACATAGGAAATAACGGTGCGAACGGAGTGACTTGAGGTACCTTCCACTCTAGTCGGGGTGATTCTGGCAAGGCCAAGGTCACAGTCTTAGCATGACAATCTAGAATAGCATGGTATGGGGACAACAAGTCCATCCCCAATATGACATCAAAATCCACCATGTCCAAAAGCAACAGATCAACACGGGTCTCGAGACCCCCAAAGATAACTACGCACGAACGATGCACCCGGTCAACTACAATGGAGTCGCCCACTGGTGTAGACACATAAACTGGAATATCCAGAGCATAGCTAGATACGACCAAGTACGGTGCAAAGTAGGAAGACACATATGAATATGTAGACCCAGGGTCAAATAATACTGAAGCACCTCTGCCACAAACAAGAATAATACCTGTAATCACGGCATCTGATGCCTCCGCCTCTGGCCTGGCTGGTAAAGCATAGAATCGGGGATCAGCACCTCCCCTCTGAGCTACATCCCTAGGACGGTCATCAACTGGCTGACCTCTACCTCTGGCTGGACGGTCATCCACTGGCTGACCTCTACCTTTGGCTGGACGGTCTCCACCTATACGGTCTCGACCTCCACCTCTACGATCTCTACCCCCACCTCTGGCTTGCTGGGCAGGCTGTAGGTCAGCTGGGGCCTGAATCATGGGACGAGGACCCCGCGGCAGAGTGTTGCCCGTCGCTCGAGGGCAAAACCTGACAAGATTACCTGGGTCACCACAACTAAAACAACATTTAAGTTGATGGGGCTGCTGGCCTTGACGACCTGAATGGCCCCCACGAACACTCTGAAGAGACTGAGCACTAATGGGAGGCTGATCTGAATACTGCTCACGAAACCCACGATCACCTTGTCCACCCTGTGAAGCCTGGAGGGCTGACTGAAAAGGTCTGGAAGACTGGCCCCTATCAAAAGATTCCCTGCCTCCAGAAAAACCACTAAATCTGCCGGAATGACGAGGCCTCTTGTCTGAAGGATAACCACCTCCTCGGGCAAGAGCCATCTTAATTTTACGAGCTGCATTAGCTGCCTCCTGAAAAGATATATCACTCCCAACTCCCAAAGCCATCTGAAGTCTAATCGGCTGATTTAGACCATCTATAAACCTACGGATCCTCTCTCAATCCGTGAGGAGTATCACAACCGCATGACGTTCCAAATGAACAACCCTCGTCTCATACTGAGTGACAGTCATAGCACCCTGCTGGAGGCGCTCAAACCGCCTCTGAACTGCCTCCCACTAAGTAATAGGGAGAAACTTCTCCGGGAATAACTCTGCAAATTGGTCCCATGATAAAGCCGGGGACCCTGTTGGTATAGTCAAACAGTAATCTCTCCACCATGTCTTGGCGGATCTTGAAAGCCTGAATGTGCAGAAGTCAACTCTATTGGATTCCACTATTCCCATAGTCTTGAGAATCTTGTGGCAACTAAATAAGAAATCCTGAGGATCCTCTGATGTGGCACCGCTGAAAGTAGTGGTAAACAGCTTGGAGAACCGATCAAGTCTCCATAGAGAATCAGAAGTCATGGCCGCTCCATCTCCGGCCTGAGCTGTGGTACCTGACTGAGTGGCCACAGCTGGCTGAACCACTGGTGCCTGAGGCTGGGGAGCTACTGGCTCCGGAGTACGTGCAACAGGAGTCTGGGCCCCTCCTCCAGCCTGAGAAGCGGCTGGTGCAGCTGGTAATAAGCATGCTCTGGCAACGCTGTCCATAAAACCCGCTATCCTGACCAGAGCTTCCCGAAGATTCGGGGTAAATAAAGCCTCTCCTGGGACCTGAGCTGGGCCCACTGGAGCTGCTGGGACGGAACCTCCTCGCCAGTCTCAATATGAGGCTCCAACTCTGGAATAACTGCTGGAGGCTGAGCTCTGCCCCTACCACGGCCTCCGGTACGGCCTCGGCCCCTGCCCCTCACGGGAGCTGCCTAGGGCTCGGGCTGCTGGTCAGCGAACGAAGAAGCGCGTGTCCTCACCATCTGCGAAAGGACAGAGTAGAAGTTCAATCAGTATTTGAGGAACAAATCGCACGGCAAGAAGGAACAAATCGCACGGAAAGAAGGAACAAATGAGAGACTCTTTCCTAACTCAATAGACTGTGGAGGACAAGTACAGACGTCTCTGTACCTACCTCTCAAACTCTACTAAGCCAGTTCATAAATGGTGAGACCTATGTAACCTAGAGCTCTGATACCAACTTGTCATGACCCGGATTTTCCCCCAACATCGGGATCGTGATGACGCCTACTCGTGGTAGCTAGGCAAGCCACTTTATTCACATTATCTTGTTTTTAGCAATATTTCATACTCAATTTTATTAACAAGAACCATAACATTAATTGAATAAGTGCGGAAGACTTTATCAAAATAGAGTTAAGCAGTTTCAAGGTAAAATAATACAGAAATCCTCTACCCAAGACATGGAGTCACCAACTCACGAACTACTACTGAATAGTACACATAAAGGTCTGAAAGAAAATAACATAATCTGTTTGTCTCGTAACAAGGAGACTACAGCTAATAACATAAATAAGAGGAAGAGACGTCGGGCCTGTGGATGCCTGCAAGCTACCTCGGTCTCAATATGCTCGACTCCCACGCAAAAGATCTACTGTTGTTGCTCCTGATCGAAACCTGGACCTGTGCAAAAATGCACAGAAGTGCAGTATCAGCACAATCCGACCCCATGTGCTGGTAAGTGCCTGGCCTATCCGACGAAGTAGTGACAAGCCTCGGACCAGACACCCACATAAACCTGTGCAGTTCTATATATATGTACACCACAAGATAACGAGGAATAATCAAGTAACAACTCAAAAAGGAATATCACAAAAGAACTCAACAGTTAACAACAGTTATTAAATCGACATGGAAAACCTTTAACTCCCTCTGGCAGCTTAACTTCTTTTGTTCTCATATAGAATTCTTCGACGCACGTTCTTTCAGTCGGCCCATAGCTTGAGAATGAAGGATGATGGTATAGATGTTCTATCAACCATATTTGCAGAATCAAGTTACATCCCTCAAAGAAGTTGCACCCTGCTTTACATGTCGTCAAGGCATGGTAGATATCGGCTATAATCATTGGTGCCAAAGTGCAATTATCTTGTACAATCAAAGTGCTGGCCACCCCGGCGACTCTTGTGTCAATGTGCCCGTCCTTTCTTGGAAATATGATTATCCCGAGGAACGCCACCAGAAAAGCAAATCGTCGATGTTCCTCCCATTTGGCTCGGTTGGACTTACTACACAGTTTGTTTGTGGGGTCATTGAAACCACCGACATGTCCATATCTACTATAGATGAAGTTTAAAGAACAAAACCTATTAACCAAATCCTCGTTGTGGACGTTCTGAGCAATCTACAAAGAGTCTAGGAAGCGGTGTACCGTTATCGCTCTTGGAGCCACCGGGTATTTCTCTTTTAAGGGGACCTCATTTTTCCCTATATAGTAAGCAACTTCCTCAAGAGTGGGAGTGAGTTCAAAGTCCGAAAAATGTAGAACGTTGTGCGCAGGATCCCAGCATGTAACAAGTGCTCGGATTATATCGCCTCGGGGAATTATGTCCATTAATCCCGTAAGGTCTTTCAGATAACATTTGACCCAATTTTTTCCTTCTTGTCCCATGTCGTTCCACCATAATCTTAGCTCCAAAGGGATTCTATTCATTAAAGTGAAGGGTTCATTCTGTATCGTGCTCATCCTGCATATTTATTAAAGGCGATTTTATTCAGAAAAAAGAAAAAATATTTTTCAAAGCAAATTTTCAATTTTCGGGTTTTTATTTTGAAAGAGGAAAAGACACGACTTTCGAAGGGGCGATTTTTGCTAAAACACCCTTCCGGCGTCCTTTTGGAACATTTGGCTATTTCCAAAAACAGCGATCACCTCGATTATTTGAAACAAAAATACTTTTTGGTCATTTTCTAAAAGGGTGGTTGGACCCGTTCAAGGGTTGCCTACATATCCCACCTAATGGCGAGAATCAAACCTGCGTAGTTCGGTCAGATTAATTGACCAATTATTTTAACAACAAAGCTATTTTCTCATTTTTTTTTTCAAATTTTCAAATTTCTAACAACTCTTTCGCTAATATCTCTCTTTTTTTTTTCTATTTACAAATATTCTTCTTTCTATTTTCTCGGGAATTTGCCGATCCGCATAATGATCAAAGACAATTAAAAATGCAACATATAATATGCTCGGTCTTTAATTACCGGGTCACCTGTCCTAGACGGACCTAACCCCTGTGTTGAGTCCCCTAAGTCAGTTATGATGCAAATAATCGTCCTAGACCTATGTTCAATATCTTATGGTTTCATAGAATGATAGATTGTCTACCCGAGCGAACAACTCGGATCGAGGAGGGGGCTACGTACCGGTGACCCGCGGGGTCAATCGGCTTTGTAACTTATCCGGCCTCTGTTTCTTACTTTGGGTATGACTTACCAGAAAGGGGAGTCTCAACCAGTAAGCACATCCACGGAGGTGAAGAAGAGAAGGGTTTTCGGCACAATTTATATATACAATCCATATAATATCAAAGCGGTAAAACACATAGCATGTTGTTCAAAGCATATAACAAAGTCAAATAATATCGAGGACGGCGATTCTAATGAGCTCGAATTCTTAAATCCTGAAACTGAAGTTTTGGGTTACTTATCCCCAGTAGAGTCACCAGAGCTGTCACACCTCCCTTTTTACTACCCCGACCTTTCGAGAATAGGGTATACCTCAATGTTCAAATACCCGAAAAGGATATAATAACGAAGAGGAAGGAGTTTTTCCAAATAAAGGACAATCGGTCCGGGGTTTTATTTAATTTTTAGAGTCACTACTTGGGAAGATAATGGTGTCCCAAGTCATTGGTTAATCCCGAATCCGAAATTGACTCTGTATTACAGTCCGCGAAACTAGAAACCTGGATAAGGAATTCTGTTAACCCGGGAGAAGGTGTTAGGCACTCCCGGATTCCGAAGTTTTAGCACGGTCACTCAACTGTCGTTCTCGATTTTATATGACTTATTATATGCCTTTTACAATATGTACATGTTTCCAACTTTAATATTTTTTACGAATTGCGACATCGCGAAAGCGTATTTTGAGTCACACCGCAACCAGTATGCCTGCAACCTTTAATACATTTCGGCTTCGCCGGGATTTATGATTTGAGTCGCACCAAGTGCACACTCGTATTAAGGAAGGTATATTTATTAAATCGTGCCTAATAATCATCTAACGACTTCAAATATTTGGGAAAGGTTGTGGAATTTGCTATCAACCTTCCCGAATCTATTATATACTCATCATTTGTTTATATGGGGGCCCCGCTATTTTTGTTGCCATGTGAGGCTCATCCCATTCGTTTTTACAGTTGAAACTTAATGTGTCACTATATTTTCTATCACTATTTTTTCCCTTATTCAATTTACTTATCTTACATTTCCAGAAAATGAGTCCAGGCCTTATTATTTTGTTGTTACTGGGCCTGGACTTCTGGGCTCGTATTCAGCAAGTTGTTGTTGGTATCTGGGTCTCAATAACCCAGATTATGTTGAGGCGTCCATTCAGAAGCCCAACTGATGCTCGAACACAATCCAGGCCTGCGTTACACATTAGGCCCAGACCAAAACTAAACGAAGAGAATGAAAACAGAAACTGGAAACTCATAATATGAACAAGTATTTGAAGCCAAAAGGAAATAATTCAAATTATACTTTATTCATTAAGAGAGAATTATCGTACAAAGCTAACAATATCAATTCTGATTCATAATTGTCTAATATGCATAAAACCTAATTAACAAACTACTTTTCAATTTGTTCTTCAATGACTAATTCATACTACTGAACCGAGTTTTTACTAAGCTAAGTGACAGGAGGTTATTTAACCATACCAAACGTGATTAAACTAATATTATTCCCTTACTTAGAGCTCATTTGCAGATGCTAATTATACTTATCACTAAGTTTACTATGAGTCTGGTTCATTTGATATTACAAAGTCAGTCTTAATTAAACTATTACTTCATTTGGTTGTTGCCGTTTTAAAACTTGTTTAAATCCAACAATGGGTACCAGATTAAACTATCTACATAGGTTGATTAAAATCATTACTGTGAACTTATTGTTATAGGTTTACGTCGAGATTAATTGGTCTGGTTTTATGATTTTACCCTATTTTAACTAAGTGATTTTAGCTACTATAACTACATTACCTCTACTTACTACTTATTACATTGTCTCGTTTGAGCTTCCACATATACACACAATATCCTCATGAATTACAAATTCAAACTATTTAAACAGCTACAAAAAAATAGAAATGTAAAATAACAAAAGGCTTTAAACTCGCAACTTCATTTCATCATCATAGCTTCAAATTACATAGCCTGAACAAGGATGTGTACCTGATTCAACAAAGAAATATCAATGAGTTCTAAGGGTTGGAATAGGTACGGCAATTAGAATCAATGCATGCAATGCAACAGTGGCTAGAATAAATCCCAACGAGCAAATGAATCTTAACACAACAACAAAGCAATAGAGACCCAGTGAAGAGCAGAAATCCAAAACATCTTCAAATATGAATTTTAACTAAAACCCCAGGCAGCTATCTACGATATTGGGTGAAGTTTCTCTGAAAATTTTGATTTCCAAAATCCAGCCCTTAAACAGTCTCTAAATGGGGGTATTTATAAGTGGGAGATGGTGAAAATTTTGGGGGGGGGGGAGGGGGGGAAGATAGAAAGTAATTCTAGTTCCCTCCCCTCCTTTTTTACCAAAACTCACACTTTAGTCCCAATTTCTGTTATGAGATGCCTTCCAGCATGTGCTGGAAGGTTCTATTTGATTCCTTTTTGGGGCTTTTACTAGTGTGCCCCTACTTATTAGTGTTATTTACTAAGTTACCTTTTCTTTAGGACCATTGTGCCCTTAATCTTGTGCAAAATTGCAGAAATCATGAGCCTAAATGTCTTTAGTATCCCTATAGGCTCTATTAAATCCACAACTTTGCCATTTTCTATTACCTATATGCCCTTAAGGGCATTCAATAATTACCCGACATGTCCAGGTCAGGTTTCCCTAAGTTCAGCTCTTATTTAGCTACTGGCCAGCATTTATACTAATATTTAAGACCTGGCCAGATTAAACTTTAATTCATTTCAATTTTAGCCACTTTTGTTTCATTTTCTGTTATTAAAGCTAGTTTGCAGGACTAGCCTGCTTAATTATTTAGAACTAACTTATTTAAGCCTTGGCCAGTCCAAAGTTTGGACTTAGCCTTGCAATTTGGGTTAATTAATGAACACAGGCTGGCTAAGACTTTGCAAGTCTAGCCAACCAGTGAACACAGGCCAATTGGGACTTTGCAAGTCTAGCATATTAGACTTAAGTCAATTTTATTTCACACCTGGCCAATTTAACACTTAGCCAGTGTTCCAAAATTATTAGAGCTGGTCAGTTGCAAGACTGACCACTCTTTGTTATTCATTTCACTTATAACTTTTTTTTTGTGGTTTTCAATTTTAACCCAATTTAAACTACTTAACATGTTTTCAATTTTAACCACTTTTCAAGTTTCTACACTACTGCAGCTATAACCAATTCCACCTAGGCATGCTAAGTATTAACAGAAATCAGCTTAACATAAAATTGTTGCAAACATAGCCATTTTCATACGAGATTGCATACATAGCCATGAAATCAGAATTACTTATCAATTAACCAAAACTCATAGAAAGAGATTGAATATTGTTGAATTTCAATCAAAGACTTATAATTTAGATTCCACAACACAATGTATCAATAAATCATGAAGCAGGCATAGTCAAAATTTTCTTATGTTTAGAAGGCTACTGAAAACCCTAGTCATGTTTAACATGTTCTTGACCAAGCACAGATGGGTAAAACTCATAAAAGAAACTTAAAAAGAAAGCATGGCTTAAACAGAATAACAGAAATTTTCTAGAAGATAAGAACTAATCTAAACAATGCGGAAAATCTAAGTAAAAGACATGATAGTATACATGAAGAAGGATTAGTCAAAGAAAGATAGATCTTAATAGAGAAACAGAACAAACAGAGATTTTTTCAAAGATAAAAACCCTCATCTATCATGCAGTTGTTTAAACGGCTAACATACTAAAACATACTGGAAACAAAGAATCAAACAAAGACAAACAAAAATCACAGAAAAGATAAGCAAGAAAGGGGAAAGGGTGACTTAGCTCGCAGGATTTGACTCCTGAGCTTCCTTATTTCTTTTTCTTTTCTTCTTTTTCCTTTTTCCATTTTTTCTTTTCTTTTTCTTATTTTCTTTTTTTCTGGTTTTCTTCTTTCAGATTCAAGACTTCAGCTTTGAAGTCTTTTGTTTGGGGATAGGTGTTAGAAGTGTAAAAAGGTGGGATTTTTGGGTAATGGTTTGTTTGAGTCGCCGAAGTTAGGGTTCCGACGACTTTCTTTCAAATATTCGAGGAGCTGGGGTGACATTCGAGGGAGGTGGTTTAGGTAGGGTGATAGATCAGGGGATGCTGGTTCTATGGTGTTAGTTTGGAGGCTGTTCTCATAGGTTTGGTCACCGGAGATGAACTCCGATGACCGGAGTTTCAAGAAGCTAGGGTTTTCAAGGTTTTATTGGGGTTTTCATGGCGGTTTGGGGTGAAGAAGTAGAAGAGAGAAGAGAGGGAGATGGGAGGTGGCCAGAGACTGCCGTGGAGGGTGGACAGTCACTATGGCTGGCGAGGCTTGAAGAAGAAGATGAAGATAGAACAAGGGATAGGGCGGCTAGGGTTTGGGTAAATGGTGAAATGGCCGGCCGTCTCTTAGAGATGGGGTTTAAATGAGAGACCAATTTGTGCCCGTTAGATCTCACAGTATGAATGGTTCATATTCGATCTTGAATCTTGCCAATTTAATTAATTTCGATTAAAGTCTCAGCTGTTGGATTTGAAGTGATGAACGGCTGAGATCATTGTTATTTCAAGAGTGCTGGACCGGATCCTTTAATTGGTTTGGGCCAATGCATTGGGTTAGTACATTTGGCCCAAATTTTGTATTTTTGTGTATTTTCTTGGTATTTTAATTATTTTTGTGGTATTTTTCTTTTGTATTTCATTTTTTTCTTTTTTGTATTATTTCAATTATTCAATTCGTTTTAATTTCCTATTTTTCCAATTTTTCTGATATTTTTGACAATTTTCTACTATTTTCCCTTAATTTCCGCTATTAATGCTCTTTTTTTGTTACTTTTCCTTTTTAACTACTTAATTCAAAAATGCATGTATTTAACCTATTTTTTTTAATTTTCTAATTTTAATCTCTAATTATTCAATCACACAAATGCATCTAATTTCAATCAAAACATGTAATTGCACACAAAAATACTATTTATTTTAATTTTGGAACTTGTTGCTTAGGGCAAAAATCACGTGCTCACAGGGACAACACACGGGCGCCAGAAGGAAAATGATGAAAATGAGAGAGTTTTATTGATGAAAACCATCACGGGCACCGTAAGGCGAAGTGAATTTGAGAGACATTAAAAATGAGAGAGTCTTATTGGTGAAAATCCTCACGGGCACCGTAAGGCAAAAATGAGTTTTCAGATGGAAAGATGAAAGAAGTCTATGGTTGAAAGGTGTTAAGAAACATGGCAAAATGAGCAAGGTTTGGGTTTTGGCGACAGTTGGGTTGTGAAAGTATGAAACAACAAATGTGGAAATTGAAAGTTGATTGGTGGGACAGACTAGGCTAGTTAATCCAAAAGGCATGGCACGACCAACGGAATCAACCTTTCCACTCAGATAAGTCCTAGACCTTTTCTCTTCATTATAACTCAAAGTCTTTCTATCCTGTCACGACCCAAATCCGATCGTGATGGCGCCCAACAATCAAGCTAGGCCAGCCAGACCAACAATTACTTATCACATCGAATACCAGTCCCAAATGGACATCCCAAGAAGAATATATGAGTTAAAGAACTCCAATAATAATAATGATGATCAAAATACGGAGAAGTGCGAAAATAACTGACACTCCCAAAGATCCGGAGTCACAAAGTCTAGAGCCTACAACAAAACCCGACAAGAATAGAGAATACTGTATAGAAATACTCAAGTACGAATACAAAATATACAACTGGAAAGAGGAGGAGTAACTAGGTTCCGCGAACGTCGGCGACTACCTCGGCAACTCGGTATGACTCCTGAAACCGCTGGAAATGCATGTCTACTGCTCCCGAGTACACGAGTACGCACACAAGGTGCGAGGAGTAGGGGTGAGTATTAAGTACTCGGTGAGTAATAAATATATAACAACGGCCGAAAGTAGGAAATCCACAAAATACCACGATATGAAGCTACACTACGGTCCGAATCTCCTACGAACTAGCATCAACGGTACAATACAACTACCATAGAGTAATTCGACAAATAAAGATGCAATGCGATGCACATAACCGCTACGGCGTGTGGCCGATCCATTTAACGTCGACGACGCTCGGCTGGGGGTGTGTACGGACTCGGGAGGGGCTCACTGCAGCCCGAGCGCAAATACCGGCTGCGGTGTGCGGCCCGATCCTCGTATCATAATAACCGGCTGCGGCATGCGGCCCGATCCAACCCCGATCTGCAATAATCGCAAATAAGTCACAAAAGAGTTCATTTTTCTTAATTCCAGTTTCGAGTTCATAATTTATGAAAAATACTTTAACTTTATTAAATTTGCAAAAGTCGGTGACTTAGCATATCAATAATGTGATTTCAATTTCCAGGACTGAGATCAGTGATTTAAGCAAATATAGCTATCACGTAAATATTGTCCTCTAAGGACGCTACAGATCGGCACAAGGCCCCAAACAAGGCTTACAGCCCACAAATATATCAAATACAGTGTATTTCCAACACTAATAACATATTATTCATTTCCGGGATGGACCAAGTCTCAATCCCCAGTCACAATCAATCCCGCACCTGCCACGGTGTGCGAGCCACACCCTACTAGCGTCACAATGTGCTAAGCCGGGGTTTCGAATCCTCAGGCTACCATATACACAAACTACTCACCTCTAGCCGGTCGTAGGCTCGTCCGCGATGCCTTTTCCTTTGAAATTCGCTCCCTCGTGCGTAGAATCTAGTCAAACCACAATAACTATATCAAATACATGTCAAAGAATCATAACCCATTTCAATTTACATGAAATTCGCATAAATACACTAAGTTGGCAGAACCCGACCCCGAGCCCACTACTCGGAAAATTCCGAAATTAGTACCAACGTGATCCTCGTCTCTCCACGAGTCCGTGCATATAAAGTTTATCGAAATCGGAGTTCGAATGGCCTTCCAAAACTCAAAATCCCGTTTTCAATACCTAGGCCACAATTCTTCAAAATTCTACCCATATTCATGAAGATTGATGTTAATTCTACCATAAAATTATATTTTTGAGTCAAGAATCTTACCTCCGATGAATACCCGATAATTTCTCAGTGTTTTCCTCGTGTTTTCTTCTCTCTAGGGCTCAAAATTATGTTTTGGGTGAATGAACCCATAAGCCCTCTGTTCTGCAATTTAATTTCACTGCCAGACCAATTTGTTCTACGCGTTCGCAATGCCCAGCTCCCTTTTACTCTTCGCGAACACGACGCCTCCCACGCGTTCGCGATGTTCAACTCTGGCTTACCCTACGCGAACGCGAACTGTATCACGCGTTCGCGATGTACAAAATTCCCAGCCGCCTATTTTCCTTCTACGCGATCGCGACTCCCAGTCACGCGATTGCGAAGTTCAAGTCTCCTGGCTTACGCGAACGCGACACCGCTGCTCGCGAACGCGATGCTTTGATCCGCCTGGCCTTCGCGAACGCGACCCATGCCACGCGAACGCGAAGGCTTAAATGCCTGGGCAGTAACCTGCAATTTTCTGCAGATTTTGCCAAGTTCAAAATGCCCGGTTGATGGTCCGAAATCATCTCGAGGCCCCCGGGACCGCAACAAAAACCACCAACATACTCCAAAACATGATACAAACTTGTTCCAATCACAAAAACACCATCCTAAACATCAAAATCACCATTTACACACGAATTCAAGCCTAAGTTTCTTTTAAACTTACGAAACTAATATTCAATCAAAAACCCGATCAAACGATGTCCGAATGACCTAAATATTTGCAGACATATCCAAAATTACATAACGAAGCTACAGAAATTGTCGGAATTCCATTCCGACCCCTGGATCAAAATCTCACCTACCATCCGGATTTCGCCAAAATTCAACCTTCGCCAATTCAAGCCTAAAACTACACCGGACCTCCGAATTCAATTCCGATTGCTCTTCTAAGTCATAAATGATCCCCCAAAACTAGTCGAATCATCGGAATCCGGTTCTGAGCACTCTAACGCAATAGTCAACTCTAGGTTGACTTCCCATATTCAAGCTTCTTTCAAACATGCTATTTGCTTCATTTTCAACCCGAATCACTCCTAACTCACTCGATATACTCTAATACTGATATAAAAGCATAAGATATGTAAATGCAAGGTAACGAGATGGTAAATTCCCGTAACGACGGGCCGGGTCGTTACATTCTCCCCAACTTAAACAAACGCTCGTCCGTGAGCGGGTTAAGAAATATACCTGGAGTATCAAACAAATGTGGATATCTGCTTCGCATCTCCTGCTCGGTCTCCCAAGTTGCTTCCTCCACGGGACGACCTCTCCACTGCACTTTCACTGAAGCTATGTCCTTGGATCTCAGCTTACGAACCTGTCGACCCAAAATGGCTACTGGCTCCACATCATAAGTCAAGTCCTCGTCTAACTGTATCGTGCTGAAGTCTAACACATGAGACGGGTCTCCGACATACTTCCGGAGCATGGATACATGGAACACGGGTGAACTCACGACAAACTGGGTGGCAAGGCAAGCATATAGGCCACCTCCCCAACTTTCTTAAGCACCTCAAAAGGTCCAATAAACCTTGGACTAAACTTTCCTTTCTTTCCAAACCTCATAACGCCCTTCATAGGCGAAACCTTCAGCAACACCTTCTCACCTACTGAATAAGACACATCTCGGACCTTCCGGTCCGCATAACTCTTCTGACGCGACTGAGCTGTGCGAAGTCTCTCCTGAATCACCTTCACCTTGTCTAAGGCATCTTGGACTAACTCTGTCCCCAACAACCTAGCCTCGCCGGGCTCGAACCAACCGACTGGAGACCTACACCGCCTCCTATATAAAGCTTCATACGGTGCCATCTGAATGCTGGACTGGTAGCTATTATTATAAGCAAACTCCGCGAGAGGCAAGTAATTAGCCCATGAACCACCAAAGTCAATAACGCAAGCACGCAATATGTCCTCCAATATCTGAATAGTACGCTCAGACTGCCCATCCGTTTGTGGATGAAATGCGGTGCTCAGCTCTACCTGTGAACCCAAACTCTCGCTGAAATGTCCTCCAGAACTGAGAAGTGAACTGGGTACCTCTGTCCGATATAATAGAAATGGGAACTCCATGCAATCTCACTATCTCGCGGATGAATATCTCTGCCAACCGCTCTGAGGAATAAGTAGTACACATTGGGATGAAGTGAGGTGACTTGGTCAACCTATCCACCACCACCCAAGCTGAATCAAACTTCCTCGGTTGTCAGGGAGTCCGCTAACAAAGTCCGTAGTAATCCTTTCCACTTCCACTCGGGAATATCAAT
Source organism: Nicotiana noctiflora (assembly GCA_032618575.1). Taxonomy (NCBI): domain Eukaryota; kingdom Viridiplantae; phylum Streptophyta; class Magnoliopsida; order Solanales; family Solanaceae; genus Nicotiana; species Nicotiana noctiflora. Next base: position 9,585 of record JASVEL010000768.1, on the reverse strand, counting down.
ATCTTTGAAACACACCGCCGGGTCTTTGATGCTCATGCTTGACCTGCTGACGGTTTAGACACCGAGCCACGTGGCTCGCAATGTCTTTCTTCATCTTCCTCCACCGATAATGTTGCTTCAAATCATGATACATCTTCGCGGCTCCTGGATGAATAGAATACCGCGAGCTGTGGGCCTCCTCCAATATCAACTCGCGAAGGCCATCAACATTGGGCACGCATATCCGGCCCTGCATCCGCAATACACCATCACTATCAATAGTGACATCTATGGCATCATCATGCTGAACTCTGTCCTTAAGGACAAGTAAGTGTGGATCATCATACTGGCGCTCTCGGATATGGTCGTATAAAGAAGAACGAGCCATTACACAAGCCATCACCCGACTGGGCTCAGAAATATCCAGTCTCACCATCTGATTAGCTAACATCTGAACATCAACTGCAAGGGGTCTCTCCCCAACTGGAATATACGCCAAACTGCCCATACTAATAGCCTTCCGGCTCAAAGCATCAGCCACTACATTGGCTTTCCTGGGATGGTACAAGATAGTAATATCATAGTCTTTAAGTAATTCAAGCCATCTCCGCTGCCTCAAATTTAGATCTTTCTGCTTAAACAAATGCTTAAGGCTGCGGTGGTCTGTATATACATCACAAGATACACTATATAGGTAATGCCTCCAAATCTTCAAGGCATGAACAATAACAGCTAACTCTAAATCATGAACATGGTAGTTCTTCTCGTGGGCTTTAGCTGACGAGAAGCATATGCAATAACTCTACCCACTTGCATCAACACACAACCGAGCCCAACTCTAGAAGCATCACAATACACCGTATATGACACTGAGGCTGATGGCAACACAAGTACTGGAGCTGTGGTCATAGCCTCCTTGAGCTTCTGGAAGCTCTCCTCACATTCATCAGACCATACAAATGGAGCATTCTTCTGTGTCAACTTAGTCAATAGTGAAGCAATAGATGAGAAACCCTGAACAAACCGGCGATAATAGCCTGCCAAGCCGAGAAAACTCCGAATCTCGGTGGCTGAGGAAGGTCTGGGCCAATTCTGCACTGCCTCGACCTTCTGTGGATCAACCCGTATACCATCACTGGACACTACATGTCCCAGAAGAGTCACAGTATCAAGCCAGAACTCACACTTAGTGAATTTTGCATAGAGCTTCTCTTCTCTCAACCTCTGTAATACCACACTCAAGTGTTGTGCATGCTCCTCCTGGCTGCGAGAATACACCAGAATATCATCAATAAACACAATCACAAAAGAATCAAGGTACGGCCGAAATACGTTATTCATCAAGTGCATGAATGCAGCTGGGGCATTTGTCAGCCCGAAAGACATCAACAGGAACTCGTAGTGCCCATATCGCGTCCTGAACGCTGTCTTCATAATATCTGAGACCCTGATCTTCAACTGATGATAGCCCGATCGAAGATCAATCTTAGAAAATACACTAGCTCCATGTAGCTGATCAAATAGGTCCTCAATACGAGGCAATGGGTACTTATTCTTCACTATTACCTTGTTCAGCTGCCTGTAATCAATGCACATTCTCATTGTGCCATCTTTCTTCTTCACGAACAACACCGGTGCACCCCAGGGTGACACACTCGGACGAATGAAACCCTTATCTAACAGTTCCTGAAGTTGTTCCTTCAATTCTTTTAATTCCGCTGGTGCCATGCGATAGGGAGGAATAGAAATGGGCTGAGTGCCCGACACCAAGTCAATACCAAAGTCAATATCCACTGTCGGGCGGCATGCCGGCGAGTCTGCTGGAAATACGTACGGAAACTCCCTCACGATGGGGACCGAATCAAGGCGGGTGTCTCGGCCTCAACATTTCTAATGAAGGCCAAATAAGATAAACAACCACTTGCCAATCATTCGTTGGGCCTTTATATATGAAATTACCCTGTCAGACATAATCAGTCAAGCCACTCCACTCGATCCTCGGATTACCTGGAATAGCTAGTGTGACTATCTTGGCATGACAGTCCAGAATTGCATGGTAAGGAGATAGCCAATCCATGCCTAGTATCACATCAAAATCTACCATGCCTAGTAGTAATAAATCAACTCGGGTCTCCAGACCCCCAATAGTAATAAGACAGGATCGATATACCTGATCCACAACAACAGTATCCCCCACTGGGGTAGACACATGTACGGGCAAAGCAAGAATACCATGGGTCATACCCAAGTGATGTGCAAAATAAGTAGAAACATAAGAATAGTGGATCCGGGATCCAATAAGACAGAAGCATCCCTGTGGAAGACTGAGATAATACCTGAAATGACCGCATCTGAAGCGCTAGCATCCTTCCTACCCGGAAGAGCATAGAAACGAGCCTGGCCTCCACCAGTACGATCCTCGCCCCTAGGGCGACCTCTGGATACCTGGACACCAGTCCTAGCCGACTGTGCTGGCGCTGAAGAAACATGAGTAGAAGACGAGGGCTGATCCCTCTGCTGAGACCACTTACAAAGCCACTGAGGACACTCTCTCTTGATATGGCCCAAGTCACCGCACTCAAAACAACGGCCTGAAGATGGAAGAAGGGGCTGCTGAGGACCCCTCGCTACAGATGAACCCTGTGCTGAGGAAGCAGGAGCAGAGCTCTGAGCTGGAAGAGCACTCAGTGCAGGCTGACTCTGCTGACGGCTCTGCTGACCCTGATAACCCTGATGGCCCTGACGACCACGATCTGATGAAACCCCACTGGACTCTGCACGTCCAGACTGATGAGACCTGAAAGAACGACCCCTGCTATGCTGAGGTTGGCCCCTAGACGGAGCACCACTGTAGCTGCCAGTACCACGAGGCCTCTTAGCATCTTTCTTCTCCTACTCTCTACGGCGATCTGTCTCAATGTAACGGGCAACATCAACCACCTCCTCAAAGGTAACTACCGAAGCTCTCTCCCTGGTCATCAATATGCGGATGGGATAAATAAGGCCATCAATAAATCTCCGAATCCTCTCTTTGTCCGTAGGAACCATCCATATGGCATGACGGGCCAGCTGTGTGAATCTCATCTCATACTGAGTAACCGTCATGTCTCCCTGCTTCAGCCACTCAAACTGACGTCGCAGCTCCTCTCTCTGAGACTGAGGCACGTACTTCTCCAAAAGTATCGTGGAGAACTATTGCCAAGTGAGGGGCGCTGCCCCAGCGGGCCTACGCCTCTCGAAATCCTCCCGCCACTGAAATGCTGCACCTGTGAACCGAAAAGTGGTGAATGAAACACCGCTGGACTCTAGAATCCGCGGTGCGAAGCATGCACTGACATCTGTCAAGAAAACGCTAGGCGTCCTCGCCCTCGGCACCGGCCCGAATGTCGGAGGGCGTAGCCTCTCAAATCTCTCCAAACGATGCTGCTCATCGTCGGGCATAACTGGAACCATATAAGCAGGAGCTGGTGCAATGGGCGCAACTGGCTGAACTGGAGCTGCCCCAGGCACCTGAATACCCTGTATCACCGGCTCGGGTGTGCGAGCCACGGGGGTCTGATTCCCAACCCCTGCCTGTGAAGAAGACGCTGCAGTAGAGGCTGCAACGACCTAAGCCAAGCCTGTGCATACTGATAAGATCTGAGCCAAGGTCTCCTGAAGACCCGGTATCATAATAGGCATTGCCGGTGCCTGGACCTGAGCTGCCGGAGCGTCTGCAGCTGGAACCTGGTCCTGAGCCTGGGCCACTGGTGCATGAATTTGACCCTGAGTCTGGTCAGCTGGTGGGTCAGCAGGTGCTGGTACTGCTGCCCTACCTCTACCACGACCACGGCCTCTGGGTGCCAATGGTGGTTGTCCGCCACGTCCGCTAGCACGTGTTCTCGCCATCTGCGAGAGAATAGAATAGGGCAAAAAGTTTAGTTTCACGATAACACAAATCGCACGATATGAATCCAAGAAAAGTGAGGTTTTTCCTAAAGTTTCTGTAGCCCTCCGAGGATAAGTACGGACGTCTACGTACCGATCCGCGAAAGCCTACTAAACCGGCTCATGACCCGCGAGTCCTAGTAACCTAGGCTTTGATACCAACTTGTCACGACCCAAATCCGATCGTGATGGCCCCCAACAATCAAGCTAGGCCAACCAGACCAACAATTACTTATCACATCGAATACCAGTCCCAAATGGACATCACAAGAAGAATATATGAGTTAAAGAACTCCAATAATAATAATAATGATCAAAATACGGAGAAGTGCAAAAATAACTAACACTCCCAAAGATATGGAGTCACAAGTCTAGAGCCTCTAACAAAACCCAACAAGAATAGAGAATACTGTATAGAAATACTCAAGTTTGAATACAAAATAACAACTGGAAAGAGGAGGAGTAACTAGGTTCTGCGAACGTCGGCAACTACCTCAGCAACTCGGTATGACTCTGAAACCGCTGGAAATGCCTGTCTACTGCTCCTGAGTACCTGAGTCTGCACACAAAAGGTGCAGGGAGTAGGGGTGAGTACTAACTACTCAGGGAGTAATAAATATATAACAGCAGCTGAAAGTAGGAAATCCACAAAATACCACAATATGAAGCTACACTATAGTTCGAATCTCCTACGAACTAGCATCAACAGTACAATACAACTACCACAGAGTAATTCAACAAATAAAGATGCAATGCAATGCACATAACCGCTACGGTGTGTATCCCGATCCATTTAACGCCGACAGCGCTCACTGGGGGTGTGTACAAACTCCGGAGGGGCTCCTACAGCCCAAACGCAAATACCGGCTGCGGCGTGCGGCCGATGCTCGTATCATAATAACCGTTGCGGCGTGCGGTCCGATCCATCCTCGGTCCACGATAATCGGAATAGTCACAAAACAATTCATTTTCTTAATTCCGGTTTCCGAGTTCATAATTTATGAAAAATACTTTAACTTTATTAAATTTGCAAAAGCAGGTGACTTAGCATATCAATAATGTGATTTCAATTTCCAGGACTGAGATCAGTGATTTAAGCAAATATAGCTATCACGTAAATATTGTCCTCTAAGGACGCTACAGGTCGGCACAAGGCCCCAAACAAGCCTTACAGCCCACAATTATATAAAATACAGTGTATATCCAACACTAATAGCATATAAATTTACATCCGGGATGGACCAAGTCTCAATCCCTAGTCCCAATCAATCCCGCACCTGCCACGGTGTGCGAGCCATGCCCTACTAGCGTCACAATGTGCTAAGCCGGGGTTTCGAACCCTCAGGCTACCATATACACAAACTACTCACCTCTAGCCGGTCGTAGATTCGTCCGCGATGCCTTTTCCTTTGAAATTCGCTCCCTCGTGCGTAGAATCTAGTCAAACCACAATAATTATATCAAATACGGGTCAAAAAATCATAACCCATTTCAATTTACATGAAATTTGCATAAATACACTAAGTTGGTAAAACCCGACCCCGGGCCCACTGCTCGGAAAATTCCGAAATTAGTACCAAAGAGATCCTTGTCTCGCCACGAGTCCGTGCATATAAAATTTATCGAAATCGGAGTTCAAATGGCCTTCCAAAACTCAAAATCCCGTTTTCAATACCTAGGCCACAATTCTTCAAAATTCTACCCAAATTCATGAAGATTGATGTTAATTCTACCATAAAATTATGTTTTTGAGTCAAGAATCTTACCTCCGATGAATACCCGATGATTTCTCAGTGTTTTCCTCGTGTTTTCTTCTCTCTAGGGCTCAAAATTATGTTTTGGGTGAATGAACCCGTAAGCCCTCTGTTCTGCAATTTAATTTCACTGCCAGACCAATTTGTTATACGCGTTCGCGATGGTCTTCACGCGTTCGCGATGCCCAGTTCCCTTTTACTCTTCGTTAATGCGACGCCTCCCACGCGTTCGCGATGTTCAACTCTGGCTTACCCTACGCGAACGCGAACTCTATCACGCGTTCGCGATGTACAAAATTCCCAGCCGCCTATTTTCCTTCTACGCGATCGCGAAGTTCAAGACTCCTGGCCTACATGAACGCGACACCACTGTTCGCGAACGCGATGCTTTGATCCGCCTGGCCTTCGCAAACGCGACCCATGCCACGCGAACGCGAAGGCTTAAATGCCTGGGCAGTAACCTGCAATTTTCTGCAGATTTTGCCAAGTTCAAAATGCCCGGTTGATGGTCCAAAATCATCCCGAGGCCCCCGAGACCCCAACCAACATACTCCAAAATATGATATGGACTTGTTCCAATCACAGAAAACACCATCCTAAACATCAAAATCACCATTTACACACGAATTCAAGCCTAAGTTTCTTCAAAACTTCCGAAACTAACATTCAATCCAAAACCCGATCAAACGATGTCCGAATGACCTGAAAATTTGCAGACATATCCAAAATCACATAACGAAGCTACAGAAATTGTCGGAATTCCATTCCGACCCCGGATCAAAATCTCACCTACCATCCGGTTTTCGCCAAAATTCAACCTTCGCCAATTCAAGCCTAAAACTACACCGGACCTCCGAATTCAATTCCGATTGCTCTCCTAAGTCATAAATGACCCCCCGAAACTAGTCAAATCATCGGAATCTGGTTCCGAGCACTCTAACGCAATAGTCAACTCTAGGTTGACTTCCCATATTCAAGCTTCCTTCAAACATGATATTTGTTTCATTTTCAACCCGAATCACTCCTAACTCACCCGATATACTCTAATATTGATATAGAGGCATAAGATATGTAAATGCAAGGTAACGGGGTGGAAATTCCCGTAACGACGGGCCGGGTCATTACATATCCTTAACCTTCGAGGTCATTGCATTTCATTCTTTTGAAGTTTGTCTATAAGACGTTTTAGTGTTAGTTCTAATCAAAAATGAATGAAGGATGTCAAAGCTAACTACCAGCTTCCCAGTTGAATGGAACAGCAAGATTGGGACATATAAAAAAAAAGTAAAATATGAAGGACCGGTGAAAATCCTATCCATGGAATAATCAGACAATTGTAAGTGAGAAGCAATGTTTCACAAGAAGGAGACAGAAACACAAAATAGTAACACGGGGTAAAACATTTTGATCATCAAGATCAGAGGGTTGAAAGTCAGCTGGGAAGTCGTAGCATTTCAAAGTAAGTCAGGGCAAAGTGGGAAGCTGGAGCATTGCCAACAAAACTGCCAGCAGCTAACCACCATTTTATATTAATAAATCTTTCTTTTATTAAAACAAGGGCAAAAAATTTTCTTTGTAAGCAGGAGCCCACCTGGATAACAAGGGAATACTTTCCAAAGTTAGTAAGAAGGAGCCCACCTGAAGAAAAAGGGAATATTTTTAATGCGGCAAGCAGGAGCCCACCTAAAGAACAAGGGAAGTATAATGCAAGTCATATCTTTCAAGTTTAATATTCGATAACTCAATGCGCCCAGTTATCAAACTGGGGCAGAAAATTTTCTTTGTTTTGTATGGTTGTTGCAAGCAGGAGCCCACCTGAAGAATAAGGGAATATTTTTCAAATTCAGCAAGCAGGAGCCCACCTGAAGAATAAGGGAATATCTTTCAAATTTAGCAAGCAGGAGCCCACCTAAAGAATAAGGGAATATCTTTCAAAGTCAGCAAGCAGGATCCCACCTGAAGAATAAGGGAATATCTTTCATAATTCAGCAAGCAGAAGCCCACTTGGAGAACAAGGGTATCCATTTCAAGATTCAGCAGTCAGGCACCCACCTGGAAAACAAGGGAAGTACAATCCAATTTTAGCCTTTAATTGTAATATCTGATAACATGATGTGTCCAGTCACTAGACTGGGGCAGAAAAAATGTTCTTTGTTTATCTATTGTTGTTGCAATTAAGAGCCTACCTGGAGAATAAGGGAATACTTCTCAAGCGTTGCAGTCAGGAGCCCACCTGGATAATAAAGGAATACTTTTCAAGCGTTGCAATCAGGAGACCACTTTTCAAAGCATCGCAAGTAGGAGCCCACCTGGAGAACAAGGGAATACCTTTCAAGCATCACAAGCAGGATGACCACCTGGAAAACAAGGGAATACCTTTCAAGCATCGAAAGAAGGAGCCCACCTGAAAAATGGACACATATTTCAAATTGTAGTAATCAAGAATTATCAGGAGTAATGGCAAAACATCGTCAAGACAACAACAAGAATTCCATTGGAAGAATACAAGATACAAGTTCAAAGCAACACAAGAGCAAGTTTGAAGACATAGATAGGATCTTTTGTAATTCATAGGTCATAGCTTAGGCTAGCTTCTTTAGTTTTACCACGGTGTAATAAGGAGATCAGCAAGCAATAGCAGCAGCAACAACAATGAGATCATAGCTGCTGGTAGTCCAAGCTACCAGACATTCCCGAACTATACTGACTTGATTCCTGTTTAGACCAGGATATGTAGGAAACCGCTGAAGCAGTGCGCAGTCAACTCTTTTAAAAATGTTCCGCACAGAATATGCGAATGGACGAAAATCGCTCATTTTTGCTCACTTGTCTTTGCAGGAAAACTCTTCGTGTTTCTGGGCAAAGAGGGGCAACTGTGGGCACGTGATCTTTTTCCTAAGCAAACTGTTCCAAAAGTTTCAAATAAATGACTTCACAATTTTTGTGAATTTTTTGCTAAATTTGGTGTTAATTGACCGCATGATAATTCATATGAATATACAAAATATACATTTGTATTTAGGGATATAATTTCACAATTTTAGTATTAAGTAGGTATTAATTCGTTTTAGAATAAAATTTAAAAGAAAATCACAAAAATAGTTTTTTGGCACTTTCATTTGTTAATTGTTGCATTTATCCTTAAATAGATTTTTGAACAATTTGAGGAGTTAAATAGTTTAATTAGGTCTTTGTTTTAATTGTTACATTTCCATAAAATCAAAAAAAAATATAAGATAAAAATACAAAAAAATAAAGCAAAAATAAAATATAAAATCAAAATAAATAGAATACAAGAAACAATTAAAAAGGGGTGCCCTAAATTGGGCCTGTTAATTTTGAGCCCAAAGCAAAAACGCCCAGGCCCAATGTCGCCTCATCCGGACCCAACCTTTTAATTTTAACCAAATGATGACATTTGGCATCGTTAAATTAGGGACCTTAATCCTTTTAATCCATTGGCCAAAGTCTCCCCATCATTTTTATATAAAATTATCGGAAATTCTTTTAACCCTAAAAATATTCCATCGCCCTCCTCGTACCAGCCTGTGAACCTCGCTGGAACCCTCACCGGCGGGAAACACAACCAACGCCAATGACTGCCAAATTAACACCATCAATTCCCCTTAACCTCCTATTTCCATTCCCCATGTTCCTACCCCTCGAATCTACCCAAAAAGCTTCGAATATCCCCTAGAAGTTTTTTCGGCTAGGTCGTCACCTATGCCAAAGGACCCCAAATTTACACCATAGAACCGCCCAAGCCTACTCTACCCAACTCCCATAGTGGCATCTCTCGAATCTTCCTGGATTTGCTCGAATATTCATCTCAATTTCTCCGGCCAAAACCCCGGAATGATCAAAGCACATGCAAATGATGTCAAAGGGTCCCTGAACCTTCTTTGTAAGGAATTGATCGCCAATA